>MNCI01002498.1:726504-776864 GCA_015680685.1 Gnetum montanum | reverse complement strand
CGTTAAGGCATTTAGTCTGCAGAGTTCAACCGGATCGTGCATGCTACGCTCATTTTGTATGGTTGAGTGTACGGGTACCTCGCCACTCATCAATAAGGTTGATCACTCCAATCTTCTTCATCGTATATCTCATTAGTTCTTCAATGAATGTGTTTGCTATATAGTGCATTATCATTGCTATGCGGGAGAGACACTGTTTTTGATTTTATGGTGTGTGTGAGCTAAGAGTTTCTAAAAGATATACTATTAATACCTTTTACAATGATCATGTATAATGTAACTAATCTAAATAACTAGCACCATCCCCAGCAACAGTGTCAATGTTGAGTAGTGAGGTACCCCTACGCTCAACCATATGAATTACAAGTGTTCATGTGCAATCGAGTCAAATTCCATGGATGGGACTAGTTGTAGCATCTAGATCATTATGCCTTGATTGTAATTCACCATCTTCCCACTTGAACTAGTGGTATCTTTGTCATGTATAGTTTAGTCCAAAGTGAGGCATATGATGTCATTACTAATTCTATGCTATGCTACTCTTGATGACAAAAAGAGATAAATTGATTAACAAATGAATAATGAAAACAAAGTCTAAATTAGCCTAAGGTGATGGTATCTGCTCTTAATCATCCATACACATCTTGGACTTCATGGAGCTACTTCTAGGATTACCAAGTGTATGTCACTAGTTGTGCCAAATGACACACCTTTAAGTGACCAAGTATTTACACTTAAACACTTGTGATTAAGGTGTACACATTCTGCTTAACAATAGGAATAGTAAATAATAATAAATGGAGATGTTTAACTAAAGAAAGAATTAAATAATTAAAACAAAAATATTAATCTAAGTGGATGCTACAATGATGAAAGTAATCTCAATATTTATTGTCAATCATGTAATATGTCCAACTACATCACATGTAAACAAAGATGTCGGACAATTACAAACATTACACTGCAGGCATGCATTAGGAATAATGAACTAGAAAGAAGAAATGGAAAACTTAAACTATCTATTACTACTTTCTAAGTTATCTCATTCGAAAGCCCAAGTGTACTATTTATAGGCAAGGTCCAAACAAGGTGAAGTTAGGTATCCGACATCGCTTATTAGCCCTAACATTGAGTACATAATGTTAGAACTTCGACGTTGGAACCCTCAAAGAATGACTGATCACACATTATATCTAGTAATCTATGGATGTGTTGTGACCATAGATGACACCAAAAGGCAAACACACATAGGAAGAAGGATCATCTCAACCATGGGAGAAATGGTCAAGAATTAGAAGGGGCTAAGAATAGGCCTAAGGAAGAACCAAATGCAACCCATGCCATGGGACATTTTAGGAAAAAGGCCAAAGTGGAGTCTATACATCAGATTCTAAAACAAGTGGTAGCAACAGAACATTCTCACCAGGATGAGGCACCAACTCAACAAGAAAACCTTGAGGTGACCTTGATGAACATTTTCTTAAGCTAAATCAGATCAAGGAAGGTCCAAAAGATTATACTCCAGGAGTTGAACTTTGAATCTTTCTTGGAGCAAGCACCTAAAGAAGTCTAGGACCAACTAAAGGCCTTTTCCATGTGGCTAATTATCACTTCCAGTGGGGAGTGGTATATGGGAGAGATGTTCTTATTTTAGAACAACAGGTAGGCCAGTTCAATGGTCAAAATCAAGGACATTTCAATGTCCTACTCAGTGTAAACAATTGTAGAGGCACTTGAGTTACCTGAAACTAGGAAAAATCTTGCTGAAATTCCAATGCAGGCAAACCCCAGCATCAAAAAGGAATGGGCTCAATGGTGCTTTGGTATGGAACACAAGGAGTACAATGTGTCCACATCGGAAAAAAGAATTCACTACAAGATTGCAGATTTTCACCTAAATCCCATAGTGAGGCCTAGTAAGATCACTATCTTTTTTGCCCATTCATGTGTTGCTCTAAGTGGGACATTCCTGATCAACCTTCCACAATTGATCTACCTAGAGATAGAGAAGTAGTTCAAGGAGAATGAATGTAGAAGGAAGGCACTCCCCTTTCCATGCCTCATCAAAAAACTATGTCAAATGGAAGGAATAGTTCACTAAACTAATGATGTTTTTTTATGCACTCTAATTGCTAACTAGATGGAGATGATGAAGGACAAAATGCCTATAATAATCATTCAAGAAAAGGAAAAGCAACCACCACCTCCACCTACAACTCAAAAAATTATGTTAGATGTGACTGCAACATTTCAATGGTTGCATGAGTACCGAGAATGGCTATTGAGCTAGCACAAGCAACATGCAGGCATGAGCAGTGGACACCCATCTATGTATTAGCCAGCGATGAGTCACCAAAATGAGATAGCCTGAATAGTCAGCCTAATGGAAGGAGGTGGGTTCATTTTCTTTGTCCAAAAATGTAGTTATCTATGAAGTTGAATTTGAGCACTAGAGAGGTAACAATATCTCTCTCAAAATAGTAGTAGCTTCCAAAGATTTCTAGAAACACCACAACCTTCTCAGTATGCTTAGAGAATGGAGATGGGGCAACAATATTGGTAATGCAATACCAGGGGCAAGAAACAGCAATAGAGGTGGTTGCTAAATCAATTGCGGAAACACTCAATGCACCTACAGCATCTATACCAAACATCACTATACTTAAAAATATGTAGATGTCAACGAGGATCATAAGTAGTAGATTAAGCGTAGTATAGCATGAACAACTACTGGATCGACTAGTAGGAATCAAGTAACTGCTTCCAAATGTCTCTGACCTTCCAGGTAATATCACTACAACCTAGTCAAAGCTACTAGAGGCAAGGAGTAAAAATATTATATTGGAGGGGCACATTGAAATAGTCAAGGAGCTGAATGAACATTTGGCTATGGAGGTTGCTAAATTGAAAGCCCAGATTACTGACTTTGCATTTCTCAACCCAACATTGATAAGAGATATAGCTCTTGAATAGCTTCACACTAGGATGAAAGGGGTTGAGGGCATAATGGAGATGATGGTGTTCTACCTATCCTTGGCAAAGGCCATCTAGCACAAAATTCAAAAGGCCTTGGATTTGACCTTCCAAGAGCATGTGCAACTAATTGCCGAAAACCATCGCCTACAAAACATTGATGTGCATAAACAACAATTGACCAACTTTATCCATCAACAACAAGAGTAATTAGCGAGAGCAAACACAAAGTTAAGGAGATTGGTAGCTAAGAATAGAAACCTCTCTATGAAGAATTTTTGTGCCCTTCACCAAAAGAATGAAAAAGAGGTAGCTTCCTGGAAGTTAGAGGCTCTCAAATTTAAGAGAGTCAAGGATCACTACAGAGACCAAGTTGGCCTATAGAAGGAAATAAATGAAAAACACATTCAAGTGATAAAGGAAAAGGTGAATAAGACCCTCCAGCAACTCCAACAAGGACACAAATTATGGTAGACCATCATTGATGGGAAGGATCAATACAATAAAGTAGAAATTCACTTGAAGGATTTGCAAATAGAAGAAATGACTGAATATATGAACCTTGCTAATCTTCAGTATGCAAACCTGGCTATGTTGTTAGTCAAAAAATCGTGATTAGAATTGGAAAAGCAGGTGGCTAGCTCGTACCTGTTGTATGAGGCCAAGTTTAAGTACCACAAGGACACCAAGAGAAAGCTTGTAGAGGCAAACATTGAACTCAAGGTTCTCAAGGGCAAATATACTTATCAAAGATCCACTACCAAGAGCCTAGCCAAAAGAATGAATGACTACCATGAGCTACAAAACATAGTTAACGTGTTCGATGTTGAATGCAAACAATTTTCTACCTAGTTTGCCAATGTCAAGTAACTATTCCCAGTAATGCCCTATCTGTGGGATATCCCCATTCTAGCCCACATTGATGAAGTTGCATGGACTATGAATGATACCTAGAGAAAGGAGGAGAATATGAAAGAATTACTATATTCCTTTCACCTTACACCAAAGGTAGTAGTTGTGGCAAGATAGCCATAGCCACCTCAATCACTATGTATGCCTGAAGCTAGCAAAGGTCCTTTGAAATCTAAGGAACCTCCACCACCTGGGACCATTTGATCTTTTCAACCATCTTCATGCCATCAGAAGATGTGTTGTTCAATTTAAGTAGTCATGTCATGGTGTTTAATTTTGTTTCATGAACACCACCAATTTTTGTAAATATGTTGATTTGTACACTCAAACACTTAGCTGTTTTATGTCAAAAGTTAGTCAATAATCCCATACTTTCCCAATTTTGTAAAGGAACCTAAGGATGAGTTTTTAGTCAATCATGAGGATATGATTAAGCATAAAAGTTTCATGTTGATGGGCCCCCATCGAGGTGTTTTTGCCACATTGATGAGGTTGCATCAACATAGCATTTGCTGCATTTATGAGGCCCCATCAGCGCAACTCCACAATAAAGTCTATATATATGCACTCACCAACCTTGTTTATGACTATTAGATCATAGTTGTAGTAGAGCCCTTGCAGTTTTGTCATTTCAAAATTAGAATATTTCTCTGAGTGCTCGTAGTAGGAGTCAAAAAGTGTATAGATCTTTATTCGAGCATTGATGTACCTAAGCATACCAATGTGAATGGCAATAAAGACAAGCCTTTTGATCAAACCTTGTAGTAGTTGGAATAGATTAATGATTTATTTTTGCATTTACTATTTCCATTAATTATGTAATTAATTAAGTTAAATTATATTTAAATTTATTAATTAATTAAGCTCAATAGATTAAACACATAAGTACGACCACTTCAAGTATAACATACAACACTTGGTAATCCCAGCAGCACTTAACGCTTGGTAGCCCAACAATGTTGTATGTGTTCAAGATGTGTACAAAAAGTGGGACTAGATTCTTATGTTAGGATAGTTAGTTATTAATTAGCAATTAGATTAGTTAGATTGGTTCATAAGTTAAGTGTCAACTTGTTGTTAATCATATACAAAGAAAATATTAAATAATAAAAATCATGTGCCTCAACTACACTTAACCATACAACTAAGCTCCATAAGTGTAGTTGGGAAGACAACGATCATCACAATTAGATTTCATGTCCTAGAACCAATGTACATGAGAACTTAAGGTCTATGGAATTCAATCAGATTGCACATGAACACTTATAATTCGTATGGTTGGATGTAGGATGTACTCGTCACTCATTAGATGACATTTGGTCTCTACCTCTACCAAGGTAGAGATACCTCCAAGTAGCTTTTGCTGGTTTTAATGAGATAATTATGGCTTAGTCTATGTATGCTTAAGTTGCTTATTGAGTGTTAAAAGTACTATCCCTATTTGCAATTATTAACAACAAGCTTCCTCTTCTAGCTACCTCTCAATTTTGATTATTGATTTCTAATAGTTTTCTAGATCCTACATAGCTATGGTAGTAAGCAAATAATTTTATGAAATTTTTCATTCTATGAATATTAGCTATCTACTAACACACTTCCCAAAAGCTATATTTTGCAAAAGTAATGCTACACATAGCCAAAATCTATGATTGAATAATTATTTATGCAGCTCAAACTTATACTTAAAATGACACTAATTTCATGCTAACAACTTATTTAGAACTAACACTTCTAAAAGCTATCCCATTCAATGAATATAACTAAAATAAGATAATCTTTCATGATTCAAGAAAATAACTTATTCCAAAATTCTTATTTACTAAAACATAGCTATATGCAAATCTAGCTAAGTAATTAGAAAACTAACAAAATGACAAACTGAGAGAAAAATAAAAAGAGAAAAGTAGAGTCTACGTAAAATGCCATTCCAAAAAATATCTTACAATTCTCTCCTATTTTCGAAAAAACCCTTCACAAGTCCTTTTTTTAACTATCAACTTGGAGCTTTATATAGTAGGTCCAATGGTTAAATTAATTACAAAACTAATTAAGGCTTAATAAATCATATAATTTCTTTGTACAATTGCAAACTATATGACAACTACTAAACTACCTTGAAAGTTATTTTAATTCTCTAAATTTTCTAGCCTTCTATTAGTAACTACTATGAAATTTTGTCATAATTATACAAAAATTTGTTGCTTAATTCAATGTATCTAGCTTCTTTATTACCTCTGCCACTTTCACTTCACTAGCTCCTAATTTAGTTAATGAATTGGTTAGCTTATTTAGTATTTTCCCTATTGAAGAATGAGCTTTCTCCAAATTCAGCTTCTTTTAATTAATGTTGATCATTACTCTTCCAATTGCCATCATGGTGCTGTCTAGAAAATCCCTTTTGACTAGTGGCAATCTCTCTCTCATTTTAGTTTCCATTCTTACCAAATCTTGAGCTCTTTGATCTATAGGAACAAAAACAACTTTATTTCTTTTAGCTTCTTCAATTTCCACTTAGGTCTTCCTAATTCATTCTTTTTTCAAATTAAATTTAGCAATCATCTCTTGAAAAGTTAGCGTAGCAGATAAGCATGATTTGAAACTTTCAATGTTTTAGCCTACTCTAATTTTGAGCTTACAACAAATAATCTCTCCTCTACCTATAGGATAGCTTTTTTTTATTTTCCAATAGCAAATCCTTGATTATGATTGTGGATTTTAGTTGTTCATTTAAATCCTAGAAGTTCTTCTTCTCTTCTTTACATTTAGCAATTTCTTGTTCATTCTAAATTAGAAATTGTTTAAGCTTAACAATTTAATTATTAGCAACCTATCCCAAATCCTTGATCAGAATAGTTGTTATCTCTCATATATCTTGATGTGTCATTACTAGCTTTTGTCTTCTCATCAATAGATCATCTTCATTATAAAGAAAGATAATGCTTATCTTTGTTTCTATCTTGGTTCGTAGCTTTTAACTTAGAATGATTCTTTTCTCTATCTCTTTTACTTTGAATGATCGAGCTACTTATTCTATTAGATATCCTAAATGAAAATCTAGCATGGTTAAAGCTAGTAATGAGCTTTCTCCTTCCTTTTGTTATTCCTCTTACTGCTTTTCTTATAACTCTTGGTGTTGCTCTTATTCAAGTAGCTAATATTTCTTAAGTAATTATTGTTGCTACTACTATTCTAATAATTTTTGTTGCTTCTTTTCTTTAATAGGCCTCTACTCTTTCTACTCTAATCTTCCTAGCCTCTTGGACTCTTGCATATTCAACACTATTAAGAAGAAATCTCTTATCAAATAGAGCTTCTTCAAGATTATTAAGCTTCTAGAAGAAAAAATTTCCTTCTTCAATGTTGTATACTCCTATGGAAAGTCTTGGGCTTAAGGGTAATCCCTGTTATTCATCCATCTACATGCCTCTATTATAGGTCAATCACCTAATCATGTTGGATGCTTCCTTGATAAGCTTCTTTTTAACTATCCCTCTATCTCATCTTTAGCCTAATTTACCTCCTTATCTAAAGCTCTCTAATAGAAAACATTTATCTCATTAGGCTAATGTATCTTTCTAGTTTTTGTAGATAAATAAATCCTTCTTAGAAAAACTAGAAGATCACATTACTCTTTATGTCTTTTAGTCATTCCTTTAAGAGGCCTAGCATTACTAAATTTTCAAAAGCCAAATATTAAAGAAACAACTTCCTTGTACTTATAGTTGTGTCTTAGTGGGCTTCCCACATTTGTCTTCCTACTTTTACAACTAAAAACTATGAGACTACAAATCTTGAAAGCTTATGGGCTTGACCTTCAAAACCTACTATTAATATTAATGTTTATCTAGCATGAAGAAAAATGGCTCTGTAGCACTTATTTCTAATCTCATTAATTGCTTGTTGATCATTCCTAGGTAGGAGAACTCCAAGAATGAATTTAAACAAATGGGAGTGAACACAATTCATTAGGTTCATAGTAGGTTCTCTAACAAATAAGTATAAAGAAATCATAGTAGGGATGTCCTAGTGGAGATCTACATGGAAAGCTATACCTAATAAAAATTAGGGTAGTGTGCTCTATTTTTGAAATTTTGTTCAATGAACAATACATGAGAAATGAGCTTAAGCTTAGTTAAGTTTCCTACTTGTGGATTTTAGAAAATATCTATTGTAGGACATCATTCATAGATTTAACTAGAAACAAATTTCTACCATTCTACAAAGCTACCCAAGCCTAGACATGATAATCCTAAATGAAATTGATTTTATGGCATATGAAGAAATTAAAATCTAAAAAAAAAAATTGGTGAGGGAACTTGAGATTAGTTGTATTTGGAATGATAATGTGGTAGCCCCAAGACTTTGCAAGTTATGCTAGTAGGAGCTTGATGACCTTCCCTATGTTTCGATGCAATCAAAATCTTCTACTTAGTACTTCCTCATTAATCTACTAAACTTCTCCTTCACTAATGTGAGGCTCTATGATGTTGTAGATGTTGTATATCTTTTTGATGCTCATGTCAAAAAATTTCTCTATGTTTTGTTTTCTTTTTTGAAATGGAGTTTATCCTTTTCATAGATTTTATATGCTACCAAGCAATTGATGACATCTCTTATTAGGTTAGTCCTCAATCTGAATCCAAGCTTATGATGACCTATTTTTCATAGATTTTACATCATTCTTGCATTATCCCTAAGATCTTGAGCCTTAATTTCTCAACTAAATCATGGTCTTTAAGCTTTTAAGTCCTAATTTCTCAACTAAATCCATGAGAATGCTACTAAATAAGGGGAAGGTCTAATCCTTTTCCTATCCTAGAAATAATATTTTTCAAGATTAGTTGTAAGGATGAAAATTTGAAAAAACATCCCCAAAATTATTACGCTTTTTCTTGGACTTTCTTTTTGAATATTTGATCTACTCTAAACTTTTTTAATATTATTTCTCATTTTTTCGAAATTTGATAATCCCCCCTATCCTCCCCCAAACACAACCAAGATAAAATGAAGCCAATAAATAATTATAACATAACTTGTACATAACGAAATGAACAAGATGAATAACAATAATACATGAAGTAAAAAGTTATTTTTATTAATGAATTTGAATCCTACCTAATCACTAGTACCAACTTAGGATGTAAATAGGAAGTTAACACTTTGAAGCTATCTTCACATGTACCAAGATATAGAATCTTGGTCAAATCAGTTTACTTGTATCATTTTGTCTCTCATCGTTATCAACATTTCTCCAAGATCACATCATAATCAAGTCTACCATAATCAATTTGATGCATATCTAACCCATACTCCAAAATCTATTGAATTGATCAATGATTTACTATCATTTATCCTATTGTTTTCTTTTTATTTTGAAATTTTCTAGTTTGTTAACATGACTAAAATAAATGTCCCACATGAAATTATAAATAGTAAGCTATGATGCGAAAAGCTTTTGAATTTCTTACATTCCATTTATCAATCAAAGAACTAGTGAAATGTAAAATAATTGTCAATCAAATGTAGGAAATGTAGGAAAAGTAGAACATTATAAATTACATAAAAACATATTGAACTCTTGAAATAGAAAAAACCCAATTCGATATTATTATTAATCGAATTTAGAAAATACCAAAAAAATTAAAATTGTATCAAAACACAATCAACTCTTGAAATGGAAAAACCTACTTTGCTTACATAAAATTGTAGACAACAGGCTATGATTCAAAGAGCTTTTAAATTTTATATGTTGCATTTATCAATAAAAGGACTTATAAAATTCAAAACAATCATTAATTAGATGTAAACTACACAAAATCACAAACAACAAGCTATGATGCACAATGCTTTTGAATTTCTTATATTTCATCTATCAATAAGAGGGTTTCAAGAGAGTAGGGTGTAATTTGGAGGGGTGTTTAATTTCTTGTATTGCATTTATTAATTAGAGGGTTTCAATTTTGCATTAGAAATCTTCTTTTTCAAACTTTTTTCTTACTTTTTTTATTTTAATGCATACGATGGAGAAGGATTGATGTTTCATCTTGAACTAGTTGACTACACTCATACGAATTACAACCCAACACTTGAAACAACATCTTCATTCTTCCAAGCCACTCTACAACTACATAGGAATTATAATATCCTATTAAGTTTGAGGAATTAAAACTACATAATCTAGCTAGTAACTCAAGGTTAGGTATTCATAGATTCTATTGAAGATTGTTGTTAAACAAAATGTCTTAATAGGTCTACTAACTTTCCTGTATTAGAGCTAGGGTAAGGGAGTTATTGATGTTTCATTTGGAGTGTTACTAGTAAGCTATGATAAGATTGAAAAGTATAAAATAAAACTACTGACTTTTATGTATATCTTTTTTTTCATATATTTTTATTAACTAGCTTATGAAAGTTGTTATTATGAGGGTTTATGCAATTTTATTATNTCGTAGTTCGTTGTCTTTCCACCTAGACTAGTATTTGCTTTGTCATGTATGATTTAGTCCAAAGTGAGGTGTACGATGTGTTTCCTATCACTATGCTACTCCTAGGGACAATGGAAAATAACTTTGTTTTAAGTTAAGAGGAAAAGAGAGAAGAGAATCTAAACTAGCCTAAGTGTGATGAGCATCCGTCCTCAATCATCTTTACACATCTTGGACCTCATGTACTACTACTAGGATTACCAAGTGCATGTCCTAGGTATGCTACTAGGATACCAAGTAGTCACACTTAAATGCTCATGATTAAGTCATACTCATTCCGTGTTGAATAATAGGGATAGGGGAGGAAGGTAAAGAGATATTAAGTAAGAAAGTAATAAATAATAGTTAAAACTAAGTGAATGCTACAATAATGAAGTAATCTCAACCTTTATTGCTGGTCATGTGCGTGTCCAAGTACATCACACTCAAATAAAGGTTCCATACAATTACAATCATCACACTATGGGCATGCACTAGGGAAAGGGTTGAGAAAAATTAAAACTGATAAAAAGATCCTACTCTAATACTAACTTTTCCTATGACTCTCCTATGCACCCAATTGTGTATTTATAGGCTCACATAGGAACCACAATATCGTGTATCGGATATCACTTGTCAGGCTGCGATATCGCGTACTCGATATCAAGGGTCCGATATCGAAGCGTGACAAATCATGGTTCATCAATATGGAAAGGAAAAAAAAGGTAGCCAATCTTATGGTAAAATTTGAGACAATAAGGGAATCAATTGTGTAATAAAAATCCATCTTCCTACTTTTTTATACCTATTAAGGGAAAAAAAAGACCATTGTAGAGAATTTGTAGAATCTTACAAATATAAAATTTCATAAAATAATGGAACTAT
The DNA here is from genome assembly GCA_015680685.1 of Gnetum montanum. Classification (NCBI taxonomy): domain Eukaryota; kingdom Viridiplantae; phylum Streptophyta; class Gnetopsida; order Gnetales; family Gnetaceae; genus Gnetum; species Gnetum montanum. Next base: position 765,630 of record MNCI01002498.1, on the reverse strand, counting down.
TAAAAATGAAAATAACAAATTAATTGCAAAACATTTGTAATCAAAAGAGGCTATTTGTTGTTATTCATAAAAAACACAAAATATTCATAAATTAGATTTCAAAAATTCCTTAAATTATAAAATGAAATGCAGCTTTATTATGTCTAAAAACCCATAGGATCTATGGGAAAGATATTACATTTTTATAAAAAATAAAAATAGATTCTACAAATTGACTACCAATGGAGCATCAAAAACAAATCATATAAGTTTTTTGTTGTAAAATTATAATCTTGTCTTATATGGGTAATCATAGTACAAGATAAAAACACATGTAAGTCATTTTCAAGGGCTCCTAACTTGCATAACCTACAAATGCACTCTTCCTAGAGGAGTTGAATCCAAATTATAATTCCTTAAATCAAAGATTCTTTTCTTCAAGAAAATAAAAATGAATTGATTGTGATTTTTGTTAAGGTGGTTAAAGGAAAATCTGCCTTGATTCTCAACCATCCATTATTTACTCCACCATCACTATCCATTACCATATTTGATTTTTTATTTTTAATATAGTCAACACATTCATAATTCTTACACAAACCTATTCTTTTCAAAAAAAAATAAAAATAGCTATCCCTTATAGTTCGAATCTATTTTTATAACCCATGACAATATATAAGGATCTCAAATGGAGCATCCAAAGAACGATGAAGCATAAAGCTTGAAAATCATCTCTTTTCCTTTGTAAATTCCCCTTGAGCTTCAATCCTCTAAAGCTATGCTACTTATAATGATCCAAGAGCTAATTTTTTGTTGGGTTTTTTCACCTTGAAGGTTTTCCCCATGGTAACTCTATGTCTTTATTAATTTCTGCGGTGTTCTTTAAATTTAATATTATATTGGTGCAAGCAATTGGGAATAATAATGTTCTATTTATTGAATGAAGAAACCTATTAAAAATTCCTGAGATCTTAAAAATCCCAATAAATTTGATTTTCAATTAAAATTTTATATCAGACTTACAAAAATGATATTGTTTGTATTTAGTTGAAAAATAATTAATTATATTAGAAAAGAGTATTTTCAAATAGAATCATGACCTACTTATAATTCCTACATGTAATACTTTCATGCACCCTAAAATTCAATGTTTGCATTGTTAATACATCCTTATTTTGAATGACTAATATGATTTGGTATAGTACTTTGGATATGGTATTCAAGTCTTCATAGCAATCTTTATTATTACCTAAAGTACTTCCTTTTTGAAAAGATTGCATTGTAAGACTTTTCTTTAGTCTATAATTTTTTTGCCTAATTCTATTTTTTCTAAATTTCAAATTTTTTAATTCATTAACATTACTTAAATAAATTTCTCACATGAAATGATATAGAATAGGCTATGATGTGGAGAGCTTTTGAATCCATTGTGTTCCATTTATCAGTGAAAGGGTTGATGAAATGCAAAACAAATGTTAATCAAATGAAAAAAAATGAAAAATTAGAAATTACATGAAAACCCAATGAACTCTTGAAATGGAAAAACTTAATTCCATAATATCATCAATCAAATTTAGGAAACATAAAAAATTAGAAATTTTCTCAAAACATAATCAATTCTTGAAATAGAAAAATCCAATTCACTTACATGAAATTGCAAATAGCAAAAAAAAAAAAAAATATCCCAAGTTGATATTATCATCAATGAAATTTAGGAAAAATAGAAAATTAGAAATTATATCAAAACACAATCAACTCTTAAAATGAAAAAATCCAATTCATTCACATGAAATGCAAAGAGCTTTTGAATTTCTTATATTTAGTAAGTGGACTTGTAAAATGCAAAATAATCATCAATGGGATGTGAATTGCATAAAATCACAAACAGCAAGCTATGATGCATAGAGTTTTTGAATTTCTTGCATTACATTTGTCGATAAGAGGGTTTCAAGAGAGTAGGGTGTGACACAAAGGAATTTTCAATTTCTTATGTTGCATTTATTGGTTAGAGGATTTCAAGGTTGCATTAAAAAAAATTTATGATTTTTTTTTATTTTCTTATTTTAATGCATATAGAGAAGGGGGTGTTGATGTTTCATCTTGAACCAACTAACTACACTCATAAGAATTACAATCTAACACTTAAAATAACATCTTCATGCCTCCAAGCCACTCTAGAGCTACATAGGAATTATTTTATCCCATGAAGTTTGAGGGGTTAAAATTATATAATTTGGCTAGTAACTTTGGGTTAGGTATTAATGGATTCTATTGAAGATTTTTGTTAAATGAAGATATCTCAATAAACCTATCGACTTTCCTATATAAGAGCTAGGGTAAGGGGATGTTACTATTTCACCTTGAGTGTTGCTTTTAAACTATGACAAGATTGCAAATTGTATAAAAGAACTACTAACTTTCATGTATAAGAGAGTGTTTCATTTTTTTGGTTTTTTTCAAGTGTGATACCTTTCAAAAGTTGAGAATAGGTCTTATGCCTTTGACTCTTAGCCAAAAAATGGAAATGGAAATAGGGATCACAAAACATTTGTAATCAAAAGTGGCTATTTGATGTTATTCACAAAAAATACAAAACATTAATGAATTAGATTTTGAAACTCACTTCAATTATAATTCCTAAACTATGATGCAAGTTTAGTGATTTTGGAATTCAAAAAGGAACAATTTTGAAAAGATCTAAAAATAATGTTAAAATAAAAATTACAATAAAGTAATAACCTATAAGCTAATAATGTTAAAATTAAAAATTACAATACTATTGAGTTATAAAGTTCTAAATGGACTACATATCTTGAGGTATACCTATATTGTAATTATTTGATGGTTCCAACAACCTATGCATTTTAACAATCTACAACAACCTATAAAAAAACTACACATTGTAATAATAACCCATTACATCTTAATGATGGTGTGTTAGCCTAGTGGTAAGACTTTTGATTTGAAAGTTCCAAGTCATAAGTTTGATTATAATAGGCAATGTTGAGTTATAAAGTTATAATTAAACTATATATTTCTTTGGGGTGTACCTATATTACAATTATTTCAGGATTCTAACAACCCATAACATCTTAGCAATATATATCAAGTATTGATGTTAGGCTACATAAAAATGTAACTTAGCAACCAAACAGCTTAACAACTCATGAGAACCTATAACTCATAAGTTGACAACCTATAATATCTTTGTACAAAAGTGAAATTCAAGATTGTAATAGCTTATAGCATCTTCATAAAAAAGTAAAATGGAAGATTGTATTATGCATAACAGACGATTGTAGTAGTGTGCTGAAAGGCCTAAAATACCTTATGATAGAACTTGCAGCAACAAGCAAAAGCTCTACGCTATCCAATGTCAAAAGTATATTTACTTTTGCAAAAGAGTCATCTAGTTAACCACTAAATTTATATCCACCTACTGGTACCATTTGCAAGTAAATTAAAAAAATAAAAAATTAAATAAGAAAAAATTAAAAATTAAATTAATTTCACAAAAATTTATTGAAAAGAAAAAAAGAAAAAAAAATATTTATATGACTTAAACTATTTGTGGGAGGAAGATTCAAATTTCAATGTAGCAGAAAAAAACCAATCAAAAGTTAAAGCATACCATAACAAATCTAAGAAATGATTCTATTAGAAACTTTTTTAAAAATTTTAAATGTATAAAGAAGAAAAAGGGGGAAGAAATTTGGAAAATTCACATAAAACTTGCTAAGTCCTTTAATTTCACAACTTTTGAAAAGCTTAAGCAAACAAGATTATGTGAGAGAACCAGTTATAGAAATGGAGAGTTACAAACAAACTAGATACATATAAACAAACATAGCAGTTTTCTATTTTTAAATATTTTCATAAAAATAAAATCTACTGGAAGTAAAACTGAGTTAAAAGGTATAATAATAGTGTATTTTAAACAAAACATTCGCAAAATAATTTCATGGCTTCCCAAAAATTACACAAAAACCTTGAATTTATGAAATCCAACGAAATAAGAACAAAAATAAAGCTCAAATTATGAGAATAAATGGCCCACTTTTCATAGGTATTGGTTAATTAAAGATCCATTATCCCATAACAATTATATTTTTCATTCTAACAATTTAACAACACTCTAGTTATGGAGCATTAATGCTTCCATGATGAAGGGAAGCACTAATGCTACTCCATTAGAGACTATTGGGGTCCCTTGCCTAGCATGTAAAATGTGATTTTCCTACAATCAAACTTATCCAATTAGATGCAAATAAGATCCAATTCAGTTGCAGCAATAGGCATAGGCAAACTATCTTCAATGAAGCTCACTTGGAGCATACACAGAGCTTTTAAGATTCAATTGCACTATCTTTTTTTATTATGATCTGTAAACTCTAACATTGGTATCATAGCTAGGTTTTGTTTCTATTTCTACTTTTTCTAAGAGTTCTACTCCTACTGTGGAAGCATTTAGGCTTACTCCTAGTTTGAGCTTGTTTTTTCCTTGCCTACCTACTTACCTACTTTGAGCACATTTTATTCGCTTTAAGCTTCTCTTGAGCCATTTGGTCTGCTTTAAGATCTTATGCTTTAGGCACCTTGTGTTTCTATCTAGATTGAACTTTTCTTTGGGCATTTTGATGTTTCCCTTCCTTTTCAAGCTTTGAATTGAATTGAGCATTTGTTTGAAAGTGTTGGCATTTCTTTCAATTTTTTGTCATGCTTTGTTACCTACAAGTAACTATATCTTGTCTAGATTGATGTTTTCATATGAAAGTTTCTCTAGTTTACTCTTGTTTTGAGCTTCTACTTCAATGCATTGTCCTTGTACTTGAATTGAAGTTTTTTTCCTTTTTAGTGTCATGATCCAATTTCAAGCTTTGGTTCTTGCCTAAGGTTCTTGTTTGGCTTTGAGGTTTTCTCTGCCATTTTTTTCTACCTACTCATAGAATCATAGTGGCTTAGTTGGTTCAACCTACTAGTAATGTGATGAATCATGATTCATCTAGCTGTGATATCGGACCCACGATATTAGGTACGCGATATTGTAGCCCAACAACGATATCAAATACGCAATATCGTGACTCCAATGTAATCCTATAAATATACATGTAGGTGCACGAGAGGAGAAAATCTGGGGAAGTTTAGAATTAGTTAGTTTTAGAAGTTAGTTTATCTCTCTTTCTCTCTCTCTCAACCCTTTCTCCCAGTGCATGCCCGCAGTGTGGTGATTGTAATTGTACGACATCCTTTATTCGAGTGTGACGTACTTGGACACACACATGAATGAAAATAAAGATTGAGATTACTTCATCATTGCAGCATTCACTTAGTTTAATTATTTGATTTTTTAAATGTTATTGTTATTTATTTCTTTCGTAGTTAATATCTCTTCACTCTAAACTCCTTAAACATGGAATGAGTACAACTTAATCACGAGCATTTAACTGTGACTACTTGGTCACCCAGTAGCGTACCTAGGATCTGCGCTTGGTAATCGTAGTAGTAGTCATGCATGAGATCCAAGATGTGTATGGATGATTAAGAAACAGATGCTCATCACACTTAGGCTAGTTTAGACTCTCTCTTCCTATCTCCTCTTAGTATAGCTCTCTCTTCACCCTTTCCCTCTTAGGTTAATCAAAGTTATTTTCTATCACCTCCAAGAGTAGCATTAGTTTAGGAACACATCATACACCTCACTCTGGACTAAACCATATGTGAAAAAGAAATTACTAGTTCATGTGGGAAGACAGCGAACTACGATCAACGAGTAACTATCTAGATACCACAACTATCCCATCTGTGAAGTTCAACTGGATCCTACATGAAATGCTCCTATTTGCATGGTTGAGTGTAGGGGTACCTCGCCACTCATCATTGGCACCATTTCCAGGGATGGTGCTAGTTATTTAGATTAGTTACATCATACAAGATCATTGTAACAAAGTATTCACGATACATCTTTTAGAAAAGAAATTAATTTCAATTAAGTCACACACAAATTCACACACCATGTCTCTCTCACAAGACTGATAATGCAACAACCAGTAAGGCAATTCATTGGAGAACCAATGAATTATACGATGATCAAGATGAAGTTTGGAGTACATAATCTGATGTAGGGGTTTCCTATAAACATAAATGAAGACAACATTGTCCCAAATCACAAATGCATAACCTACCCAATGACGATGAACCCCTACTAGCCACTGAAATACCACTAATTTCAGCCTAACACTATGAAACGAGAACAACTCAGAGCCTTTTGAACTTTTGGGAGGCAAAAATTTGACTAAGGCATGGAACTCACACTGGGCTTGTCAAGCCAAGCTTGCTCATGTCGAGCTTGTCAAGCTAGGCTTGCTCACACCAGGCTTTCTCATGTTGGGCTTGTCAAGCTGGGCATGCCCTTAGTGTAAGAAACTCCAACGACTTCAAGATTAAGTCAAAGATGGTCTAATCTGAGGGTGCAAGTCATCTTCATAGGGCCACTATTGTCCACTTCAAGTTTCAGCATTTGGGAGTTTGGATTTTAGGCCAGATTACATAAATTTTCTTAGTCACGTTGAGGTCACGCTCAGGACACATTCAACTCATGCTGGCAGCGTGAGTCCAGCGTAAGTACTAATCACGCCTAGCATAAACAAACTTCGAGAGCCTTAAAACCAAGTCAAAATGGTCTGACTTCGAAGGTGCAAGTCATCCTCAAGGTCCATTGATGACTACTTCAAGTCCCAACCTTCAGAATTCCTAACTTTAGGTCTAAAATCACGAAAATTTTGTTACTCAGGCTAGCAACGTGAGCCTAGCGTGAGCTACCAAAAGTGGCTCAAATTGAGGCACACCTAAGCTTAGTTTTCAACATGCAATTCACTCTCAGGGTCAACCATAGTTAGGAAATTGTTGCACTCAAAGAATAGGCTTCAAAGATCAAAAATTGGTGTGAAATGTATCATTTTCATCTTACTCATGCCCAGGTCACGCTTAGGTCATGCTATCAGTGTGAGTCCAGCGTAAGTACTGATCACACCCAGTCAAAAGTACGTCAAATACACGCTGAGGACATGCCAAGATAAAATAAACTCACACTGGAAGCTTTTGTGAAACAAAAATGCCTCAAATAGCCATAAAACCACTCACATCAGCACCTTGCAGTAGTCAATCCATGGATCGAGAAGTTCCAAGTGAGCCGGAGTCAATTTCTCTTATTGTACACTATCATTTTTATTGTAAATTTTCACTATTTGTGAGATTGTCAAGCTCGTACATTCCAAATTGTATTTTCTTCTATGGGCATAAGCTAGCTTGTGTAAGCCAATACACGTTGTAAGATACAGTGCATCTAGTCAAGAATGTAGCCCGCTTACGCACGTCCAATTCACACGCAGTTGTCCATCAAACACCTATCACACGATCCATTTTCATCTCATCTCTAAGCCGTTGATTTCATCCATGAATTCCACACCCAAGCCTAGCCAAACCTTATAAATACCCTGTCCATTCACATAAAGTTAATTGGCAATTTTGGAGGTTGACGGCTTTGGGAGCATTGACTGGCAACTTTGGACACTCGGGCGCACGTGACTCCTAGCATCCAAACACCTATGAACACATCACTCTAGGGCTTAGCGCTTAACTTGCCATCCACACACGCAACTACACTTTGACCGGTGCACATCCTTGTTAAGCAATACAATACAATTCATTATTTCCTTCCATTACATTATTTGCTCTATTTTTATCTATTTTACGCTTTTGTATACGTCGTTGCAGTTACACTTTGTTTACATTTCATACATCACCAGTTACAATAACTCCAGTGCAAGCCATAGCTTACGCTCAAGGAAGTCCTTGGTTGATTTGTGTGCAGACCATCCAAGGCACTCTTCCTTTGTTTTCTTTTCCAGCTTGCCCTCGCACGAAGGTAGGGTCGGCTGTGTCTCTCCGATAATCTTTCGGCATTTATTTTTCCCTTCCAGCCTCAAGTCAACGATTTTAGTTAACATAGCCACTACAAGCCTAACAAAAATACAAGATGATGTTTGAATATCCTACAAGCATTGCAAGGAAAGCCATCTACTCAGGCTTGACTTAAACAACTTTCCTAAGTTTTCAGGAGGCTATGAGTTAGATTTGCAACGACATTTACAAGCCTTCTACGATGCCTGTGCATGGAACAACATTGATAATGGATGGAAAAAACTTAAGCTCTTTCCTATGACACTCATTGGCCATGCAAAAGTATGGTATAGGTCTTTAAAATCAAAATCAATCTGACGTTGGCCAACAATGGTATAACTCTTCAATGAAAGATATCAAACTTATGCAAGAGTGTCAGCCTTGAGGAGACAAATCCAAGAGTGGAAACAAGCACAACATGAACCCTTGGACATGGCCTTAGAAAGATATTATGCATTATTAAATAACTACCTAGGCCATGAGTTCTCTGAGGAAAGGCTAACGTACCACATTATTGATGGGTCCGTAATGAAACAAGGGAGACCCTAGGGATGTATGCCCAAGGTCAACTATATGAGCTACAAACCCATCAACTCCAAGAGCTTATTAAGAAGGTAGCAAAAGAAGAAGGGGAGTTAGCTAAATGGGAGAATGCTGAGAAATCTCAATAGGTCCAAAAATCAACAAGGGCCCATGATTATGAAGATGAGAAATTAACTCACCTCAAGGAGGTCGAACCACCTTTGACAACACTACAATCATTGGATGAAATTGAGCCAAAGATTAATAAGATGATGGAATGGATGCAAAAAAATGTGGAGAATATGCCAACATTATTGGAGGTAGAGTCATAAAGAACCAAGAAGTAGGATGAAATACCTTTAGACAATTGGAAAGAAGGGTTCAAAAAAATAAGAGCTCAACTGCTAATCATATGTATCAATGTAACATTTTCCTATACGATCATCCCAAGGGCCAATGTCCAATCTTGTTACATTTACAGGAGCATTGTGGAAGATTATTACATCCAGATTTCGTACAGAGATACTATGTTCGATCATAGTGGCAACAATCTCAGTCGTGGAGGAGGCCACCCTCAAATTGGGTACATCCTTCATACAATCCGAACCCAAGTGCATATCAAGTTCAACATCCTATTTCCCCAACTAGGTTAACATCATCTATCTCACCACATTATTATTATTTTCCTCAATACTATCAACCCATATCCTCTCCAACACAACCACCACCTTGGATACCTTACACTTCTCCACAATTGCAAAATTCTCATCCTTCAACTCCTTCTACATCACCACCAAGTGTTCCAGAGGGTTTTGCACCACAACACCAACCCAAGAATGTTACTTGTGCTACTACTAACAATATTAGTGGGGAATCTCCTCAACACCAAAGAGGATGACCATAAGAAGGGACATCACACTTCTAAGCCGACTGCACCTTCCAACCCAACACAAGTCCAACACTATGGTGTAGCTCCCTCCTCGAATCCAACGCCTCATGGCACTTTCTCTGGACCATCAACAAATACTCCAACAACCATATGGCCTAATGAATATAGCCATTGAGGGAGATAGATTGATCCTTGCATACCATCTTACAATCAAGGATGTCATAGTGGGTTAGCCACTCATCAATTAACTACACCCTATAACTTGCCTCACTATGCTTAATATAATCAAGTGTGTGAATCCCAGTGGGGTAAGTATGATCGGGTCCCAATATTTCCAACATGCAAGGATCCCAATCTTCCATTTATTCATTCTAGCCATGCTTAACCATTTAGTTATGGGGGGTATCCCCCATTCTATCAACAACAGAATTAACAAATGATTTCCTCTTCTTTAATTTTACAATTTTTTGTTTCCTAGTTTTTCATCTTTCAGTTTATTTTATTTTTTTTGTCTTTTTCTTTTTTTGTCTTTTTATGAGTAATCTAATCTAGAAATAAAGCACTCATGTGACCGTTGGTTGAGATGTTGTTTTATTCTATCAAGTCTCAGGTAACTAATTATTTGAACAGTGAGCCCACAACATCCACCTAGCCATTCCATTAATAAGAGGTTCTACCTTGGGTACAATCATATTCCTAATCATTAAAACTTAAAGTAATTTTGTGCTCATTATGCCCAGAGTGAAGAATGATGGACCAAGAAGGAATGGCTAGGGTGTGACATCAAGGGAACTTGTGGATTCTCTTTGGTGCATCTGTGGGAGTTATCATGCAGATTGGTTGTACTAAGATCCTTGTAGATCTAACGAAAAGTGGGAGTAAGAGTAATCAAAAGGCACTCAACCAGAAAAAAAATATAAAAATAATGCTATTCCAAGGGGTCCCATTGGAAATACATATACCCATGCCTAAAGGTAGGCAACTTCTCTGGATAAAGCAATGCTTCAAAAAAAACACAACAAACAATGAGTGCCACAACGTAAAATCACTCCTCCCTTGAACAAAACACCAAGTGATCGTATGCCTTGTAGTCATGGTGCTCTTATGGTTTTCCATCATTGGATGAAGCAATGCAATGTCATTGATCAGAGGAATGGACCTGGTCCTAATTTTGGAGTGACAGGCAGCTGACACACTAATCATGCCCTACATGCAAGATTCATTGTGCCCTAAGTCTATTACCTCATGTCCTGATCTCTGCAATTCCTACTACAATTTACCTCACCTCGTTGTTCGTGTAGTTGTGACTTGTGACTCAGGTAGCATGGAATTCATCTCTCATTGCAGGTATATCTACATGTGTGTGTTTTTTGGAACTGGTGTGGATTACATTTAATCCTTCTAGTGCCTACGGACATTTTAAGGTGTGGTTATGCAAGGGAATTATAGGTTGGAACCTGCTTTGGGGAGGATCCACTTGCGTAACCCTTATAATTTGCACTTATAACACATCTCCTACACATCATCTTATACCCTCTAAGTATTACCAATGTTCTTCTTTCCTTTATCATCCTTCTAGTTCAAACGTTCCTATGAGCTAACACATGTCCTTTTTCCCCCTACTCTTCATGATTTTCATTGTCATATTTTACATCATTATACTCTTTGTGCCTTCAGGACTAGTTTGTATTACCCTAGACCCCTTTACATTGACCTACACATCCTCATTTTATACCTTGGAGTTTCAAAAACTTTTAAAAATTTTGTAAATTTTTCAAGTGCCCTATTTTCGATAGGATGGGATATCAGGTCCCTGATATCGAGTTCGACATGATATCAGGTCCTTGCTAGCGGGTACGCGATATCACATCCTTAAAAAATATATATATGGACCACACCCCCCCCCACACCCACACACACACACACGTGAACATCATTTGTAATTGTTCACGTAGGGGAAGTTTTTCAAATTTTCTTCTATGACTTATGATTGCACATCTCTTGCTTCGATAACCATAACTCGCTCACTGGTGCTCCAATTTTCATTTCATCTAAACCTACTTGAACCTGAAGTATTCAGCTTAGTTGTGGGGGAGGGGTACATGCTAAATTGCATATAAATTTCTTGAAATTTTTCATTACCCAAAGGACACTATCAAGCGTAATTAGTTATAAACATAATAAACATGTGCCAAAAATAATTTCATCTCCTTATCTATACCAAGAAGTTAAACTCTGAAACCACCTAAGCAAAGTGGAGCAAATATTAAAATATTTTGGGGAGATTTCCATAAAAAGTCCTATCTTTAAAATCACATGGAATCAGAACAAACTCATTAAGGTAAGACGTAAGGTATAACTTAACTTTGGTAAGCAACCTTACTAATGATTGGCCCCATGTGATTGCAAATGACCCCAAAGCGTGGATAACAAGAAGGTCCCTCTCAAAGTGTGTTTAAGCAACCCAGGAGAGGTAAAGGACAAGTGCCTACCAAACAACATGCAGAGCAAGAGGAGCAATTGTTCAATATCCATCAAGAAGGCCCGACCACTGTACAATTGGGACAGGCAGAAGGAGGAGTTACTATAGCACCTGAACCGGGACAACGCCTCACATTGCCCCTAGAATGTGTCTAGGCCATCTGTGAAAGGTCCACATCAACTACAGTGATTGTGGAATTAAACTTCAAACCTTTCATGGAATTTTCTTCTGAGGCTATTAGGGACCACCTCAAAGGGTCCCCATTATGGCCTATCCTCTTCAAAAGAGGTGCCTAGTACTTAGGAGAAATGTACTAGTTATGGCACAATAAAGAAGAAGGGACCATAGTTGACATTTGTGGTGTGTCTATTGATTTTTCTGTCAAAGCCATTTCAGAAGTGTTAAACCTTTCGAACATAGGGCCAAAGGTTGCTCGTCTATCTACTTGCTCTGATGCTGATGTGTGATGAGTTTGGTTAGACAGGGCATATGGTAAGGAAGATAAGACATACGGAGAGTTGAGGTTGGAAGAGAGAATCTACTTTAAAATTGGAACTTATGACATCTTTCCCACAAAAGGATTAAATAGAATTTCAACATATGTAGCAAGAGGAAGTGCGATACTGATGGAAAAGGTTAATGCTAACCTACCTCATCTATATTTCATGGAGATCTTAAGGTAGTTTGAAGAATGAAAGATAGGAAAGTTTTCCTTGCCCTTGCCTTGTCTCATCAGGAAGCTGTGCAAGCATATTGGTATTCAACGATACACCAATGATGTCCTCAGAAGAGCCCAAAATGCTTCGTATGCTGAACTGCTGAAGCCACCAGCTGCAAGGAAAAGTGCCGGTGAGATGTTGGGGCCAAAACAAGAGTAAGAACAAATGGTTGGGCCCACTGAAACGCAACTTGCAAGGCCCAACCAACTTCCAAGCATGGGACCCAGTCAACAAAAAGTAGTAGGGCCTAGCACAAGCTTGCTAGATCAACCACTGCCACCGCCATAGGATTACCGACTGTCGATGAGCCATCTCAAGGCCATCACTAAGACAGTTAATTTGGAAAAGTCGTGATGATGCAAATCTCTTCCACGTCATCAACGATACCATATGACCCACTATCTTTATAGATCATGCACGGGGCAAGGTGTCCATTCAGACAAGTAGATGAAAGAGTTATTGGTCACAACAAATTTCAAGGAACGTTGCATCCTATCAGGTGTAATTGGAGACTAGTGAAGGGGCCACAGTGGTGGTCATGCAACACTAGGATGTAGTAGGAGCCATAGAGATGGTCACAGACCACATCAAGGAATCTGTTAATGTCCCTGTTGTGCCACTGATAGATTTCACAGGAGCATGGGATGCTCAAACTCTAGTTGGTCCCTCATTGACTCCTGCAGAACATGAGGATGTGCTTGATCGATTGCTGCAAATAGGATAGGTGATGATGTCCTTGTTTGACATCCCACAAGATGTTACGGCAACACTATCAGACCTCATCTCCACCAAACGAAAGCTGGTCATGACAGAGATAAGGGCTGAGCACGTAGAAGCAGAAGTGACAAGACTGCAAGAAAGGCTCGTAACCTTACAAGCTGCATAGTGAGATCCCTTTCAATTCATTCCCGTAGACTAGTTAGACACCTTCAAGATCAAGCAACTCAACAAATTGCTAGCAGAAAATAAAAGGGTGGCAGAGGAAAAAGAGAAGGCCAACTGGGATGCCTCCAAGGCACAAGCACAAACTTATGCACAAGCTAAGGCACTCAAGGCCTTACAAGAAGAAAATAAACAACTTGTTGCCAACAATCTTTAGTTGACCTCTGTGGAGAAACACAAGTACGTTCTCGAAGAAAATTTCCAGCGATTGTGAGAACAGCTAATCAGGGTCAACCAGGACATGAATCATTTGGCCATAAAAAATCAAACCCTCTCAATGGAGGAGGTATGTGCCATCCATCAGAAGATGGCCATCGAAATAAGCGTGTGGCAAAATGAGGCCAAGTGACACAAAAAATTAAAGGAGCATTTCCGAGACTAGGTGGGAATGTATAAGCAAATCATTGAGAAGGAGATCCATATGGCCAAGGCCCACCTCAATGCTTTCAGTGCTCAACACATTGATTGGTGGGCCATATTGGACACATATGCATTTTTCCACTAGGCAGAACTTAAAAGTTGGGACCTGCAGATTCAGGATCTCATAGAGTACATGGAGTTGGCAAATCTGCGGTATGCTAATCTAGCCATGTTGATAGCAGGATGCCTGAGGACAGAGCTCAAGAGGCAAGTAGCTACCACCTACACCAAATATGAAGCAAAATTTGTAGAACACAAGAAAACATTACAGAAGATGGAAGTCGCAAATTTTAAATTGGAGGTGGTTAAAGCAATCTACCAAGGATAAAAAGATGTTGCAACGGACTTGGCTCGATGGCTTACAGATTTTCAAGAGTACAGGGACAAAGCTAGAGCCTACAAGAAGGAACAACAGTTGTTTGTAGCCTAGTACGTCAAAGAAAACAAAATGTTTTTACAACTACCGTGCCCATGGGAGGTGCCGACTCCATCAAACATTGGAGCATCAACATGGACAGCACAAGATCCATGAACTAAAGAGGAAAAGCTCTAGGCACTACTTCAACATCATCAAATCCCAAAACCTGGAGCACAAGACAAGGGGAAGCAACCCATGGAGGAGCCACTGCCACTTGGAACCACATGAGTTCCATGCAATTTTGTAATTTTATGAGTTTTGCATTTTTTGTGTTGTGTCCCAATTTTGTTCTATTGAGTTCTCCACTACAGCATCAATAAATTCCCTGTTAGTCAATAATCCCATACCTATCCACTGTGTAATTAATGGAGCTTGTTATCATTTTGACTCAAGTACGAGTTTTCATTCAGTCGTGGGGGTGTGATAAATCATGATTCATCTGGCTGTGATATCGAACCCACGATTTTTTGTATGTGATATCGTAGCCCAACAACGATATCGAATATGCAATATTGTGACTCTTGTGTGAGCCTATAAATACACATGTAGGCGCACGAGAGGTGAAAGTTTAGGGAAGTTTAGAATTATTTAGTTTTAGAAATTAGTTTATCTCTCTTTCTCTCTCTCTCAACCCTTTCTCCCAGTGCATGCCTACAGTGTGGTGATTGTAATTGTACAGCATCCTTTATTCAAGTGTGACGTACTTGGACATGCACATGACCAAAAATAAAGATCAAGATTACTTCATCATTGTAGCATTCACTTAGTTTAATTATTTAATTGTTTAATTATTATTGTTATTTATTTCTTTCATAGTTAATATCTCTTCACCCTAAACTCCTTAAACGTGGAACAAGTATGACTTAGTCACAAGCATTTAAGTGTGACTACTTGGTCACCCAGTAGCATACCTAGGATCTGTGCTTGGTAATCCTAGCAATAGTCATGCACGAGGTCCAATATGTGTATAGATGATTAAGGAATGGATGCTCATCACACTTAGGCTAGTTTAGACTCTCTCTTCCTATCTCCTCATAGTATAGCTCTTTCTTCACCCTTTCCCTCTTAGGTTAATCAAAGTTATTTTCCATCACCTCTAAGAGTATCATTAGTTTAGGAACACATCATACACCTCACTCTAGACTAAAGCACACGTGACAAAGCAATTACTAGTCCAAGTGGGAAGACAGCAAATTGCAATCAGCAAGTAACTATCTAGATACCACAACTAGCCCATCTGCGGAGTTCGACTGGATTGTGCGTGAAACGCTCATATTTGTATGGTTGAGTGTAGGGGTACCTCGCCACTCATCACAATGGAGCCTTGGTTATCAGCCTCAACATTTGAGAGATGATAAACAAAGATAAGTTGATATTATTTTATGCATTATATTATTTGATTTGGAAATATGTGATGTGACTTAAGGGTAGCCACAACATCTTAAGTCATTTTCACATTTTCTTTGCTATAATAGGTTAAAAGGGTTAATGCATGAATTTATGACTCATATAAAGAATTTTTTTAATTACATATAAAGTATGAATTTTTTAGTACATCAATTGGCTACATTTATATGCTTTAGAAGTAGCTTTATAGTGCTATAGTTGCATAATAAATTAAGTTTTATCAAAATGTAGCTTAAGGATTATTTTGAGAATATAGATTATATTCTTATGCATTCCATGCTAGTAGCATAAGGCATGAATATTTTTATATGTTACCATGCATAGATGATGAAGTGCTATTGAGATTATTGAATAAATTTATGAGTTATAAAGATTATTCATGGTATTCTTGATGCTATATTAAGAAAGACTCCGTATGGCTTTGGGATAGTCGAAACACCTTAAGTCATAATGATGTTTTTAAGATAATGGTGTCATTTGAAGAATTGGAATTAGTTCATAAGTTAATTTCTTGGCCCCACATGACGGTGGTTATTCTTATGACCTACTTGGTATAAGATAGTAAATCTAAATTAAATGTTCCTATGCCCATAGGTATGGATTATTTATTTTAGATTTACTAGTCTTATTAATGAATTTGACATGTAAATTCATGTGTGATGCAACCTCTACCCATAGGAAGGCTTGAGTTTACATGGAAAAGCAAAATTGTTTAAGGATCTTAAAATTTAGGGGGAGAGAATTTCCTTGAAATTTATAGTTGAGGAAATAAAGGAATCTAATGAATCTCTAAAAGATAAGGAGAAATTGGCAATCTCACAAGGATGATTCCTTTTCATTTTCTAGGCCATGAGTGGAGGAAATTTCACACTTTAGTATGATTTCATAAAGAAATCAAACTCTTATAGCTAAAAAAATCAAACCAAAGTTTAGAATCTCTTTGAATTACCAAAGAAACCATCAATAATGGATCTATAAGACCAAAAGGAATCTTTTGGAAATGTCAAGTGATATGGAGCTAGAAAAGGGCATCAATTACCATGAAACCTTCTCTAAAGTATTATAGAAGGTTTTATTTAGAATAATCATGGCTTTAGTGAATCATTTTGAATTGGAGCTTCACCAAATAGACATGAAAAATGATATTTTCTTAAGGATTTCTATCAAGATATTCATTTGACTTACAAGTTAGATAAATAAAGCAAGTCTCCCAAAAATGGTATATAAAGTTTCCTAATGTTATGATACCTTAAGAATAATGGAAGTAAATTTTCTTGATCTTATACATGAATGACCTTATACGTACAAGAAATAACTTGGTCTTATTCCTTTCTCAAAAAGTTTGAGACGAAGGATAGCTTGCCCTCTTAAAAGGGAATGAAGATCCTTGTAAAGCAATAATTCTTTAAAGATAAAATTTAATACATGCGATAAAGTTATTTCATAAGCATGATGGTTAAGAGATCTTATCCTTGGTCTAAAAGTCATTAGATCTATAGCAAGGCTAATAAGGAATTATTATAGTAACTTAGTTGCAACTTATCCTATGATAAGAGTTGTGAAAGTGGAAGTTATAGCAAACATATCAATATAAAGTACCTTGTTGTTAAAGATAGAAAAAAAGAAGCATGAGGTTGATATTCATCATATTAGTACTCAGCTAATTATTTTGATCCCATGACTAAAGCGTTGACAACAAAATGACATATAAATCATGTGTATTATATGGAACTTTTTTAATCCATATATAGTTTGCTTCTTACTCTTATATATACACCACTAAAGGAGTTTTGGATAATAAAGAGCATATTTTGAAGTGCACATAAAGTTTATGTCATATGCATTGGAATAACTAAAGCAAGATCCAAAATGATTTATAAGGCATCATTCAGAAAGAAATAGCCCAAAAAGTGTTCACTTAAGGAGTGTCACGCATTGTAATACATGGAAAAAAATATTCAAACTTGTGGATATGACCACCATGAGTCATGTATTAAGACTCTTTATTTAAATTAGAGTTATAACTAGAGTTAAACCTTAGCCAAGATATAGTCGTAAACAAACAATGACAATGAAGTGAGCCAAGTGGGAGAATGTAAGAATAAGTGGTCCACTTTTCATAGGCATTGGTTAATTAAAGATATGTTATCCCATAATGGTTATGTTTTTGGTTATGATAGTTTAACAACACTCTAGTTATAGAGCATTAATGCTTCCATGATGGTGGAAAACACTAATGCTACTCCATTAAAGGCTATTGGGATCCCTTGCCTATCCTATAAAATGTGATTTTCCTACCATCGAGGTAATCCAGTTAGATGTAAATAAGATCCAATTCAATTGCAACAATAAGCATAGGTAAGAAGATCTTCAATAAAGCTCAGTTGGAGCATAGTTCAAACTTTTAAGGCTCTAGTCTACATTATGTTATACAAATCTGGTTCTAAAGTGTTTTAGTTAATTGTAGTCATTATGCTTTTATAGGTTGGAGTTTTGATATCTTCAAATTTTGTACCATTGCAAATTCAATTGTATTTTGTGTTTACTTAGCTTTTAAGATTCTGCTACACTATCTTTTTTTATTATGACCCATAAAGTCTAATACAAACAAGCAATGTTTTCTTCGACTTTCTAAATTGAAGTATGATGAGTGGCGAGGTACCCCTACACTCAACCATACGAATATGAGTGTTACAGGCGCAATCTGGTTGAACTTCACAGACTAAGTGCCTACACGCTTCATGGAACACTTAAGGTTAATCGTTCATTGTCTTTCCAGACTTACTTGTATTTGTCACAATTGTATGGTTAAGTAAGTCGGAGGTATGTGATTTTTATATCTTTTCTGTTTTATCACCTATGCTAAGAGGTGAAGGGTTGAAGAGACTAATTGACTAACTTTAACTAACTAACTAAGCCTTAATTAACCTAGCATCAGCATTCGTTCCCACTTACCATTCACACCCTGAACCAATGCAACCTTGGTTACCAAATGCTATTCATTGCTAGGATCACCCAGCTTAACGCACGTGCTCGAAGCGGTCGTATTGAATGCACTTAACTACAGGAGAAGGGTTGAGAGAGATTTAGTGACTAATAAAGCATTTAAATCATAAACAATAAATAAAGTCCTATCTAGCTTAGTCCATGCACTAAAAGGTTTATCGAAGAAGTTCGTCTTTATTTCCGTACACAAACTTGTGTTCAGGTACAATATTTGCTCAAATAAAGATCTGTTCACTTTGGAGCTCCTACTGCGGGCACATGGAAATTATTCTATTTCTGGAGAGGTAAAACTGCCAGAGTACTACAGTCTAGGCCTAGGGTGAGAAACAAGGGAGAGCTGCCTCTTATTTATAGACTTGGCAACGCACTGCGATATCGCGTACGTGATATCGCAAGGGAAGATGCGATATCGCGTCCCATCAAAGTATCACCATGTGAGGAAATAATATATGACTATTTTATTAAATATTAAAATATAAGTACTGATATTGATAATTAGAAAAATTTAGAATTTAGATATAATATGGATTATGAAATAGTGGTAATTATTAAAGATCTTGAGGATGACTTTGGAAAGATCCAATGAAGTTTTTAAAGTTCTAAATCAAATTTCAAAACTATTTTAAAAAATTTGGTGAAGAGTTTAAGAAACCTTGAGATATCTACAAATTGATTTGGAAATAGCTTGTTGTGCAAGTAAATAAATTTATTTATTGTGATGAAAATTAAAAAATATATATTGCCTAATGTTTTGTTAAGGGCTTTGGAAGTTACTTTCTTTTATATTACTTTTTTTTCATAATGGATTTTGATATTTACTTAATGTTTTTAATAGTTTATGCTTCATTGTGCTAATGGTTCTCCTTGATTTCTCAACCATTGGTCTTGAAGCAAATTTCAAGGTTCTATGTTCTTGATAGGTGTGTTATGTGATGTTGTTCTAGAAATCTAATGATTAATGAAAAGTTAGTAGTTGATATGTAGCTCTTGTTAAATAAAATATTTTTTGCACAATGTTGCAGGGGTTTGAGATTTTCCATAAGTTTTACCAATTTTACTATGTAGGTTCCCTATTGTGTGGGTGTTCATATTCATAAATGTGCACATGATCATTATTGGTTTGCAATGATAAATTGAGTATCTTGTAAACAAATATTAACTAGGTATGCAACTTAAATTTTAACATCCAATGTAGTTTAAAGTTTAATATCTAATGCAGATTTTGCTATTGATGTGCAATGATAGTATAACATTGGATGCAATGTATAGATTTATGGCATGAAAAATGGATTTTTTGAATGTATTGCAGGACAAATAAAACAAGTTACTGCTGTAGGTTTACTATTATTTCAAAAATTTGATTATTCTTGTATGATAGTTGCTGGTATTTTACAATGAGTTTCTCATGTGATTTTTTCACTATATATAAAACAAGTTGTTTGCTATTTGTGTGTATTCATCATTGGTAGTTTTAACAAGATAGTTTTTCTACAATTTTATCACTAGTGGTTTTAGTAAGATAGTTTTACATGATATAGTATTCCTATAAGTTCATTACTAGGATGAATTGTTTTCATGACATATGTCATAAGATGAAGATTTTCTTATGATGGTTTTGTAGGTTTAAGCATTTATTATAAGATGGAAATTCTCTTATGATGATTCTTTAGGTTTAAGCATGTGTCATAAGATAAATATTTTCTTATGATAGCTTTGTAATAATAAGTTTTGTTTTTTGCAAGTTGTTAGTGGTCATACATATAGTTTAGCAATGGCAACACATATATTGTAATCTTACTCGCATGTAATATGAAATTGAATAATGCACAAGTCAAGAAGGAAAGAACTCAAGTCAAGGGATGTATTCTTAAGTTTACTAATCCTATTGGCACTAAGGGGTGATTATTAGTAAATAGGAATGCCAACATAGATAACGAAACATAGGTACACTTATGCATTGCCCACTAGAATCAAACCCATGACTTAGAGCTTCTAGGTCAAGTGTCTTACCACTAGGCTAATACCTCATTGTTCTTATGATTCCAACATTGATTAGATAGCACAACTCCTCTAATGAGCTCATGGTGCTATGATGTAGCCCACTCATGTTTGCTTTTCAATTTTAAAAACTTTTGAAGGTAAAAAGATACCATCTAATGAGTAATTGGATATTCCAGCACTCAACTATACAAGTCACAAGTGTTCATGCTTGACTAGATCATAATCTGTGGATGGACAATGTAAGTATACTAATAAGTTGATCTTAATTTCATGATCATTAACTTCCCACTTAGAGTTAGCAAGATGTAAATCATATGGTTTAACTCTTAGTAAGGTACATGATGAACTGATGTTGTTGGGCTTTAATAATGCTACATGTAAACATGGTAGAATGATTATAATTTCTATCTCTAAGTATAATGAAAATGTATATCAATTCTATCATACAACGATAAGTATCCATTTCTTGTTTTCAATATATATGTCATGGGTTGATGTAACTATTACTGGAATTACCAAGTAATTTTACTACTAAACGAATCAAGCAATTTACTACTGGGTTACCAAACAATTACACTTTACACTCAAAACCAATCATACTTACTCCACCTTACTAATCAACGTTGGAATAGTAAATAACTTATAAAATGTAAATGGCTTAATAAAAATACACATTATAGAAAGTAAATTTATTATAAAAAGTAAATCTATGCTCAGTGATATGCTACAATGATAAAGAATAATCTTGATCTTTATTTCCACTCATGAATTGTGTCCAAGGACAATCCACTCTAATAAAGATTCCGTACAACTGTAATTTACCACATTGTGTATATTTACTCTAACTTCAAGAAAACAAATTGCAAGAATTTCGATAAGTGTTGGAAAAAATTTATTTTCGATGTAATGGTGGGCTAGTATTTATAGGCATGATCGTGGCCTATTACATTGTATCTACGATGATGTATGCATGCAGGGCTTCAATATCATATCGTAGTCTCACAAAAAAGGTGTTCATCATCATCCACAATCATGGGTATGACATGTTTTTCATGGTGAATGATAGTGATCATATTTTGTCTAATTTTTACAAATGCATATTAAAGGTTGGAAAAGGTAAAAATCAACATTTCAAGAGCAAAAAAATCTTTATCAACAATTTCTAACCATTCTTCCCATCCCAAAGGCAAGTTCTTACTTGTTACTCATTCGTATACCATTGGATATACCACTACCCATTTGATGAACCATAATATCAAGACCGCGATATTGCATCCGTGATATCGAGTCTACGATATCGGATCCTTCCAAGCGATATCGATTATCCGATATCGAAACCTACCTCGTTGCCTATAAATAAGAGGCAGGTGCACTTGGTTTGGCAGTAGATTAGTTCGACCCTTACCCAAACTCTTGCCTTTTCTCCCTCTCAGAGTTAGAATTATTTCTGTGTGCCTACAGTAGGAGTCATAAAGTGAACAAATCTTTATTCGAGCATTGTGTACCTGAGCACACCTTGTGTACAGCAATAAAGACGAACTTTGTGATAAACCTTGTAGCATTCAGAATAGATTAATTAATGTTAATTACTATTACTTAATGCTTTCCTTAGTTAATTAATGTTCTCTCTCTCACCCTACAACTCTCCTAAGTAAGCACACTCAGTATGACCACTTCGAGCATGCATGTAATGCTTGGTAACCTAGTAACGATTAGCATTTGGTAATCCTAGTAGTGTTGCACTGGTTCAAGATATGTATAGCAAGTGAGAACGGATGCTAGTGTTAGGACTAGTTAAAACATAGTTGAGTAGCTAAATTAAATTACTTACTTCGTTATCTCTCTCTCCTACCTTTGTAGCACCAGGACATAAAAACAAAAAAAAAATATAAAAATCATGTACCTCAAGTTTACTCAACCATACAATCATGCTATACAAGTAAGCTTGAGAAGACAATGATTGACTAACCCATCCTTGTTCCACAAAGGTGCATAAGCACTTAGTCCTTGGAATTCGACCGGATCATGCATGGATGCTCGTATTCATATGGTTGAGCGTAGGGATACCTCACCACTCATCATTGGCACCATTGTCAAGGACTTTGTTGGTTGTGCGCTAGCTAGAACTTAGGAAATCTTCACATTGTTTAAACGAACCCTTAGGGTTGGTTATATTACAAATAGTGAAATGAAGAGTATTGCACACTGAATAGAAAATTATGTCTCCTTCTTCTTACAAGAGTGTTTCACCACCTAGGTCCAATACAAGGAACAATCAAAGGTGTAGTACACATGATAATCCATCAGTTCCTTAATAGTTTCATATGGTATATGTTCATCCCGATGAGTATATACCAAACTTTACCTTTATTATCCACAAGGATGAACAACTTCTTTGCCATGATTTAGAAGGTAACATAGTGTTACCTCCCAATCACTCAGTTCTGGGCATGCTCCTTCGTGACCTTACACAAATTGGTATGTAGAACTTACAGGCAGAGTACGTTGTGCATGATCATGACTCGAGAGAGTATCGATCCACGGAGGCACAACGTCAAAGGGATTTACAACAAGAGAGACATCATGAATCCATGAAGGGTAAGTGATCCCAGGATGTCCCACACATCCTAAGTGCAAATGAGGGTGGTGAACCTGCCTTGGGAGGGTTCCCACTAAATGATGTTCCTCCCGTTAACTTTGGTCAAGGGGTTGTGTATCAAAATCTTCACTCAACCATCCGTAATCTAGGTTCTGATACCAACGGACACAAAGGGTCTGAAAAAGGAACACAAATGCATAATAAAGATGGACATTCTAATCATAATTTCGAGCAAGGCCGCAACCACCGAAGAGAAGGTAGCAGGCACCATCATGATGATGGCTCCCCTTCTTCTTCACCTTCATCATCTCCTTCACCCTCTCCTTTAGGATCTGGACATAGTCATAAAGGAAAAGACCATGAGGATAAAGGTAGGCAACGTGGGAGTCATAGACAAAATAGTCAAGAAAGGGGACAAGGGCATTCTAGAGAATCACAGCATAGAAGAAGGGAAAGTAGGGAACAACATAGACATCATAAACGCCATAAACGGGATGATCACGATGAACCCCTACTCGCTACTCGAAGTATGTTAAACATAATTGAGGCTATTAGAGTTCCAACAAGGCACCAAAAAGATAGTAGGATCAAGAGATTAGACATGAACAATATCCCATGATTTGAAGGGGGATACAACACTAATCCTCAAAATCATCTACAAGCATTTCATGATGCATGTGCCTTACAAAACATAGAAAATGAAGGGCAAAAACTAAAGTTGTTCCCACAGACACTAGTCAAAGAAGTGGAGAGCTGGTACTAGTCTTTAGAACTGGAATTCATTCGTAAGTGGAGTACCATGTTAGAATTGTTTAACGATAAGTACCAAACATACTCCCAAGTGTCCAACCTGCAAAAGCAAATCCAAGGATGAAAAAAAGAGGGGCATGAACCCTTGGATGCTGCCATGGGCTGATACTATGCATTGTTACATCGTTGCCCAAGCCATGGTTACTCGCAGAGGGATCAACTACGCCATCTCGTAGATGGGATTAGGCATGAAACATGAAGAACCCTTGGGACTTATGCCCAAGGAAGACTATCTGAGCTTAGGGCCCATCAAGTACAGAGATTATTGGAGCAAGTTGCTAAAGAGGAAGGTGAGCTAAGGAAAAGAGAGAGTGCAAAGGAATATAATAGAGATCCTTCCCTCCGAAAGAAGGGAGTAAGATTTTTTGAGGATGAAGAAGAGTCACCACTCGAAGCAATGGTGAATAGGAAAACTTTGCCTATTCAAAAGTTGGTGTTGGAAGTATCGACAAAGGTAGACCAAATGTGGGAGACTCCCTAGATAATAGATTTGAAACCATTCTCAAAATAGTAGAGAAGTCTAGAGAGTAAGGTGGTGATTGTAAAAAGAGAAAAAAGAGAGAAGCGGAATATGCACGCAAGGGTAAGGGCAAAGTTGCCATCATCGAAGAGGTTGTGGATTCAGATACAAACAATGATAGTGGATGCAAGATATGCCAATATGATCATCCTAAGGGATTTTGCCCTATAATCTCACATCTGCAAGAGTTTGGAATGTATGCACTCAACCCACGATTAAACAGAAGGCAAACACCTCGAAGGTTACCTTCAAGGTAACCCAAGACAATTTTACCAACCATTGATGTATTATCCAAGTGGAACTCCACCACAACTGAGTGAGCAATATTAACAATGGTAGCACCCACAATCATGGGGAATGCCACCACCATGGCAACAGTATCCCTACCATCAACCTAACCCGTATGGATATTATGTGCAGCAGCTAATTTCTCCATGTGACTCTACTAGTCACGTCACTTCTTAGCCTCACTACCAAGTCCATGAGTACTATAGGACTTCTTTTTCTAGGGGTGATGTTTCACAAACATACCATCCTTCTCATCTGGGTGCATCTCTTCCACCCATATCTCCATTACCACCTACTCTAACTATGTAGGGTGAGCTGCTTGCCCAATAGCAGCAACATAATGCTACAAGGGCTGTCAACTCTCAATATACTGTTGGTTCTGACAACCGCATGAAGAAAAGACCTTTCTTTAGAACCAACAGTCCAACTAAGTCCTTACAACCACAAGCAGCTAACCCCTAAGACACCTCATTACCAATCAAAACATTGGAACTCTCTTCAAACCAAACATCGTGTCCAATGCATATAGTCATGTTAACTCATGTCGTCACCGATTGGATAAAAGCTAGCCATCTTCATAGGAAATTCTTTGATCCTGAGAGTCCTCTTATATATCTATAGATCGCTGGAAATGAGCTGTGTAAAGCTCTTTTAGATTCAGGTTCTGGTATCAACTTAATCTCTCAAGAAATGTACAAAGCCTAGAACCTACCTCCACTAAAAAAGAGTAACATGCATTTAGAGCTGGCTAACCAGTCCATCATTGTCCCATTAGGACTAGTGGAGGACATTGTTACCACTGTTTTTGAATGGTCATATCTAGCCAACTTCCTAGTGATTCAAGTCAACAATTGTAAGGGGGACATCCCTATCATAATGGGAAGAGCATGGCTAAGCACAAGTGACACATGCCTAGGAATCCGTGATCTTTCCCTAGAAATATCAAAGGAAAATACGTTTGGAAAGATCAAGAAGAAGAAAGTTCCATGCATCACATACAGTGACACAAGTTGTAATTGCATGCAGAAGTCATGGTTTGTACAATGTTTAACATTGCCTACATGCAATCAGTGTGCACAAGTGACTAATATACAAAGATGCCTGTATGCAACAGCCACATGGCAAGAAGGCACTCAGTGGCTGATAGCTGATCAAGAGAGTAGTTCAACTATATGCACGAAACCAACTGAGGGTTTGACTTGCGCTTACATCAATAGCATAAACACATTAGAACAAGTCAATTGCCAACTTCCAAGTCTTGACCTTGAAAATATCAACTAGGGGAAGTTGGAAATCCTTGATAAATTTAAACAAGAGCCCCTTGAGTTAAAACCATTGCCCACTGGTATGGAATACACATTTCTCAAGAATGGAAAATCGGTAATTATTAACGTTAAGCTTGCTCCTCAACAAAAAGAGAGACTGCTGAAGATAATAAATAAATGGTCAAAAGCCTTTGCTTCGTCATATCTTGAATTAACAAGAATAGATCCTAGGATATGCCAACATAGAATTTACACCGACCCCTCTATAAAACCTCAAAGACAACCGCAAAGACGACTTAACCCAAAGCTTAAGCAAGTGGTTAAGGAAGAAATCGAACTGCTTCTAAAAGTTGGGTTCATATACCCCATTGCTAATAGTGAATGGGTTAGTCCCTTAGTTATTGTGCCCAAAAAGAAAGGTAAATGGAGGATGTGCATAGATTTTAGGCTACTAAATATGGCAACATTCAAAGACCACTTTCCGTTGCCATTCGTCAACCAAGTCTTGGACACCATTATAGGGCATCGCTACTATAGTTTTCTAAATGGGTACAATGGGTACAACCAAATACAAATAGCCCCAAAAGACTAAGCTAAGACTATGTTCACCAGTCCTTGGGAAACATTTGCATACAAACAGATGTCGTTTGGCCTGTGCAATAACCCTGTAATGTTTCAACGATTAGTTCTAAACATATTCTAGCAGCAGATAAGAAACAGTGTGGAGGTCTTCATGGACGACTTCTTCACCTACGAAGTGAACTTTAATCAAGTCTTGGACCAGTTAAAGCAAGTACGAAAATGATGTGTAAAAACCAATTTAAGGCTCAACTAGCAAAAAAGTCATTTAATGGTCCAAGAAGGCATCGTATTAAGGCATAAGATTTCACAAACAGGGATAGAAGTAGNTATTTATAGATATGGCGGCGGGACGCGATATCGCGATATCGCGGCCCAGTGCAACTCGTGTCTCATCAACCCCAAAAAGATCAAAGTTATCTAAGGAATTACCCATCAACCTGAAACTGTAAAAGATATTCAGTCATTCCTTGGACACACTGGCTATTATAGAAGATTCATTGAGAACTTTTCAAAGGTTGCAAAACCATTGGTGAAACTAACGAAAAAAGACGTACCTTTCGAATGGATCAGGGAATGCGAGTTAGCTTTCCAAACTTTAAAATAGAAGCTCATAGAAACACCCATTCTACAAGCTCCTGACAGATCCAGACCATTCCATATAATGACTAATGCGTCCAACTATGCTTTAAGGGTCGTACTTACACAATTAGATGGTCAAAAACATCCTTATTACATCCACTATGCAAGTAGGAGTATTGCTAGTGCACAACTTAACTTCACTACAACAAAGAAAGAGTTAATAGCTGTAGTGTTTGCACTAGAAAAATTTAGGCACTATGTATTGGGTTATAAGGTATTTGTACATAAGGATCATAGTGCAATAAAATTCCTAATAAATAAACCAACGATGAACCCTCGCATTATACAATGGCTTGTAATTTTACAGGAGTTTGATTTTACAATGATTGATTGTAAAGGCACCGAAAACATAGTTGTTGATCATTTAGCTCAATTGCAATGGGACAACAAAGAGGATAAGTATCCAATTTCTGATCATTTCCCTAATGAACTCCTCTTTACAAGTGTAGTAACTAATCAATTGACCACGGAGACAAACTAGTATAGTAGTATTATCACCTATCTCCTTACACAACAAACACCACAAGAGTTAAACACTAAAAAGAAACAACAGTTTCTTCACCGAGCCAAGTATTTTATGAAAATCAATAGGCAACTTTATAAAGTATGTCCCGATAGCTTAGTTCGATGGTGCATTTCCAATATAAATCAACTACGAATTCTCCAAGATGCTCATGAGGGCCCTTGTGGGGGTCATTATGCCAAGAGACGAATAGCCATTAAAATCCTGCTTACAGGATATTATTGGCCTACATTGTTTCAGGATGCCATCATTTTGTAAACGTTGTCAAGGCGATGAAGAAATGATTGCTAGAATGAAAGGTTTGCAACAATGGATTCAACCTTTAGAACCCTTAAACATATAGAGAATTGATTTTATGAAACCTATTACATCAATGTCTAATGAAAAAGCCTACATCAAAAGCAACCGCTGTTAAGGATTATACATCATCTACAGTTGCACTATTTGTTCAACATGTTTCGTGCAGTTATTTTTGACAAAAAGCTGATGCAACGCTTAGAAGTTGAACACAAATTAACTACACCATACCACCAATAGAGAGATTACGAAAATATTGACAAGATCTATTAACAAGTATAAGCGAGATTGGATTACGAAAATATTGACAAGATCTATTAACAAGTATAAGCGAGATTGGATTACGAAAATATTGACAAGATCTATTAACAAGTATAAGCGAGATTGGAGCACCAGACTGTTTTTTGGGCATCCTGCTCCACATAGAAACTTCCAACGCTTCCCATTCAAGGCGATCTATGACGTGTGATCTCGACCTTGATCAGCACAAAAAAAAAAAAACAGCATAACCCAAATATTTCAGTGGATGCTAACAATAGTGTTGCTGATGTGATGTGATGGTGCATCTGGGGTTAAGTTTTCCAAGCCTCGGGTAAAAAGGCCTACCCATCACCTCCTGGTGGTGCCAATGGTCAAAAGTGGCTGCAATTCATCGGCCCTCTCTACGGATGCTCTCATCCCCTTGTTATAATGTGCCAACGCAAAGACGTGGTACACTGATAGAATGATTATACGACACGGTAACAGAGTGTGCCTAATTTAACTCGTTGGTAGCCAACAAAATAGATTGCTACCGATTCAATGAGTAACAATCAACCTGACATAAAAAAGCTTTAGAGCCGCTGAATTTTTGACGAGTTTGAAAATTGCTGCAGAAGACAAACTTCCCCAAGTATAAAGATCCGAAACCCAAATAATGAACTGTCTCAGTTCGTCACCCAATTACTAAATTATTGTAATAATGAGTTATCATAGAGAAATAAAAATCAATGTCAGATTTAATACAATGGAGACAAAACTACAATAGAATAATTCACACAGAAAATGAATGCAACTGCGGACGCCACAACCCTCCCCCAACGCAGATAGAATTAAACCAACTCAAGGGCACTCAGGCCAGTTATTTCACTGAACCACAACCTCTTATTTTACTGCAAACTATAAAGCAACACGCCCAATACAGAGCATCCTGCTTAAAAAAATACACCTGCATATTTTATTCTATTCTATACTGAAGCCCTGCCTATGGAGAAACTAGTTTAGAACCAATCCATCTTGTCAAGCATCTTTTTCCTCATTCCACAGCCATAGACTCTCTTCACTTTCACCTCCGTCGGTATCTTCACTTATTTCAGATACATCTCCTGAAAAAACGTAATCAAGCATCGACCTGGGAGTATCTTCACTGGAATCGTATTCCTGCCCAGGGTTATATCTCTGTCCAGGAGTAAGATAACCCAGCAATGTCATAGAAGAAACATCAATGTTCTGAAAGCCCAATTTTCCCTCCTCTTCATTGTCACATTTGTCACTGTCTTCCACTGATCCAGAAATATCACGAAAAGAAGCGATGAAATCCAGCATAGCCCTGGTAGAAGCGTCCTCTGCCTTCTGAAAAGTCGGTTTCTCTACAGAAATTTCTTCAGTGCCATCCCTGGAATTCGCCTTAAGCTTCGTTGGCAGAAAACGATGAATGGATGCATCAGCCTCGGAGTCAACCATCTTATATGTGTAGTAAAACAGAACATTACCCCCTGTCAACTCCTGCTTGCACAGGACATCCATAGAATAGCCATGAGGTGAAACTGGACTTGTCCACGAAGACGAGTGACGAAAAGTAGCATTAGCGTGAACCGAAATAGAGAAAGTCCTGGGCTTGAAGCATCTTAAAACACGAACAACCAAAGCATTCAGATCGCATTCCCTATCATCATATCCCATTGCTTCGAAGCTTGCATAGCTAAATCCATCTTCGGGAGTAACATGAATGGTAGAACAAGCCGTGCCTTCAATAGCATTCATAGAGTATCCACATGGATCAAAATCAAAATCACAGATTTGTGAAGACGGAAGAATCCGTGATATCCCAGACCTTTCAGTCATCTCCTTAGCGGAGTCTGATTGAGACTTGAAGAATACAGATGCCTTCGTCGAATCCAGCTCTGTCATGCACATTTCCAAAGTGAACACCGGTGATACATTGCTGACAGTTGCAGAAACATCAGCTGTTGCAGCATACACATGCCAATGGTAAGCTTTACCCTCATCACCCATCATATAAGCTACACTTCCTTTACCAAGGTTGCCAAAAAACTCATTCAGATAAGATACCTCCTCTGCAAAGTTCCTGTGGGGAAACAGCTGGGCTGAGGGAAAGATGAATGAACCACGGGTGTACTTCACGTTCCAGACAGAAAGCCCTAGCTCATCAGCACTGCTTAAAATTAGAGGGATGGAAAGAAGCAGTTTCGTTGTGCCACAGGTCTTCAAGACAATCTTATGTGGGTAAACAAACAGACTAGATTCTGAAAGCACATAGGAATCGAAATGCTCATTTGAAAGCTCAGACACAATAGTGCATTCAGCAGTTTTCAGAATCATGTCCAATTGGGCACGAGATAAAACCCTTAAACCTCTACCTTCGGGGTCTCTGAATGTCTCAGCAGGAAAGAACTGAATTTCCAGTCTTTTTTCAAAGCCTTCAAACCCGATAGAAGAGTTCGATGAAGGAGAATTTGCAGACGACATCTTGGAATGTTACCAAGCAGCAGGACCCAGAAACAAACAAGAACAAATAACACAACTGACTTTCACAGTGTTGGGGGAGAAGCTGCCACTCCTCCACTCCTTAGGAGTGGGGAGTTAAGCTAGTAACGGTGCACAGTAGCGGTGGAGAGAATGATCGCGTGAAGACTAGTACTGAAATGCAAAACTAATTTACTGAAAGCGAAAAATCCTACTTAAAGCGTTTCAACCACAAACGTATCAGGATGGCTTTCGGACGCACTGCACAATTCAGCAAACCAGAAAAAGGGGAAAAATATATCAGAATATGCAAATCATTAAAAGATTTTATCGAAATGGACAATGTCAGAATGGTTGAATTTTGCGATACATACGTTGAAGTAGGCAGCACTGCGGAACTTGACGATGCCTCCGTTGGGTCGCACGTCTTCAATGGTGTAGCCAAGAGGAGTTTCGTATTGAGGACGACTACTACTAGACTTCTTTTTACCACCCTTAGTCTCCATCATATCATCCAGCCTGCTCCTAACAATCACAAATTAGTCGTAAATAAACTATATTCACGAAATCTAATCCTTCATATTAAACAAACCCAATACTTATTCACTCCCAACTAATACCCAGCAGATAAGAGGCATCTAAACAAGATTTTAACGGATAAAAACATAGGAGCAAAAATATATAACTATCAGACAATTCAAGCTACCATAAATATAGATAACGAAACGGATGATACAATCTCTATAGGAACTATCCTTTTTCAACCAAGGTTCTAAACTCATTCGAAACAACTAAAGGATAGAGAATAACTGAAACAGAGTCTCTCCTAAGCAAAACTACCGATAGAAAATCTATGAAGCATCTCAAATAGTGAAAAAAATTAACCCCAACGATGTGCTTTAAAACCAGAAAGCAAACGTCATCTACAACAACAAGCATGAGGATGCTAACCATCATCGCACAAAGCCGTACTACAACAAAACCATTGCAAATCGTAAGAGTATGAAATCGAGGGTTGGAAGAGCCAATAAGGGGACTTGAACGATCAGAAAATTTTAAAGGGACTTGAATGATCAGAAAATTTTATGCAAATATACGATTTCAAGTACGAATCTTCACGACAACAGAGATAGTACACGCTTCTAACACAGTGAACACGGTAAAAACCTCTTAAGCATATGAAAACACAAAATCAGATCCTAATATCAAAGATACTCAATATATTACAACACTAAAACAAACTAAATCGATATAGGCAATAGATCAAACGTCAGACAAATCCTATCGAGATTTAACATGCAGAAGAAGTTTCTACAAATGTTATAAAACTATTAGATTTATCAACACAACAGTTCCAGAACTCCAACAATTAATTACAGTAAAAACATCCCATAGTTAGGTCTTCTTCATGTCTACAAAAGCAAGGAAAAAAATAAAGAAAATTGCACTATGAAGCCCTAAGAAAACGTCCGTTCCAGAACTCCATTAATAAAAACATCTGAAAGGTAGGTCTTCCGCAGGTCTAGAAAAGAAACAAAAGAGACCTAGGAAAACGTCATTTCCATAAGTCCATTAATAATCAGTTATAATGAAAACGTCTGAAAGGTCTTCTGCAGGTCCAACAAAGAACAAAAAAACCTTAGAAAAACGTCATTTCAGAACGGCATTACTAATCAGCTGTAATAAAAACATCTGAAAGGCACTCTTCTGCAGGTTTAGAAAAGGTTAAAAAAAACAGGAAAACGTCATTTCCACAACTCCAGATATAATAAAAACATTTGAAAGGTAGGTCTTCTGCAGGTCCAAGGAAAAAACGAAAAAAAAAAAAGCCCTAAGAAAACGTTGTTTCCAGAACTCCATTAATAATCAGTTATAATAAAAACATCTGAAACGTAGGACTTCTTGAAGTCTAGAAAGGAATCGAAAATAAAATATATAGAAATTTGCCCTAAGAAGCCCAGGAAAACGCCGCAAAAACCTAAACAAATCACAAATGAAAAAGTCTTTCATAATGTGATATCAGCCACTATGTCCGTTTCTCAGGAAAAACAAAATTTACGAACTCGGAATTTGTTATAAAAATAAACTTGATCGCAAAACTTTTTAAAAAAAAAAATAACGATCATCATAGATCCTGCGCCTTTCCTAAAACATTTAATAATCACAGCTCGTCATAGAACACAACACAAGACCTCCAATAGCGATCTAATCACGAAATCAAAAGGCCCTAGGAAAACATCAGCTACCAGGGAAAAACAAAACTTGGCAAATAATCTACCTCAAACAGTACAAGATCTCAACACGCACAAATACAGCAATCCAAAGGCACGTACCGTCTTTTACCGAATCAAAAATCAACCCGGCTCAAAAACGCCTCAAAACCGCAGCGACGTCAGATCCAACACGCGCTCTTTCAGGAAAGAAAAAGAACTCTCCGACGCAGAAACCGTGGCCGGACAAACAAGCACTCAAAACTGACTCCGAAGATGGAAAATTCTCAGAACAATCACACAGAAAAAACACAAAATCGCAGAGCCTTGCTTTGCAAACAACAACGAGAAAACAATTCGTGCTGCTCAGAAATTTAAAATGAAGCTGAAGCGACGCGCCTTAGCGCCAAATTTATAGCTACTCCCGAGCGTGACCGCGAAGATTTCGCTGTCCACGTGGCGTCCTTGGACGGATCTCGACGCGGCAGTGGATCCTAGCTGGCGCCCTGAGACGCGTGGCGTGCACATGAC
This sequence comes from Gnetum montanum, assembly GCA_015680685.1. Classification (NCBI taxonomy): domain Eukaryota; kingdom Viridiplantae; phylum Streptophyta; class Gnetopsida; order Gnetales; family Gnetaceae; genus Gnetum; species Gnetum montanum. Next base: position 731,877 of record MNCI01002498.1, on the reverse strand, counting down.
CCGCAAGCGTTGGGCCCACAACGACGACCAAAAATAGACATTTTTCCACGCCGCCGTGGGGCCCACAACGACGACGTAAAATAGACTATTTTCCACGCCGCCGTGGGGCCCACTCCGCCTCATTCGCTTTACTTGGGAAATTAGGAAGGCGTATGCTTCCAGAATTACGATTATCGTCACCTGTTTTTTTTTTAACTTGGGGGGTCAAAGATTATGGTCCCCTCCTAAGGTAACGAGATTCGGGTTTATGGATTTTTTTAAGTTTTGGGGGTCAAAGATTTTGATCAGGTTTTGGGTTTATTAAATGGAGGTATCGGCTCATCATGTTCCCTTGCAACGGTAAAGGATCATTATCAAAATCCTTGTTTATGCTCATTTTTGTTAGGAGGGTTAGTGGGGATAAGTGGAAATCGGATCTTCCCGGTGCTGAAATCCTAAAATAATTGTCATATACGTGTGAACTACAAGATATATAGTTCGATTAGAACTTTATAACTCAGCATTCCCCAAAACCTACCTAATCTCTTTAACGGGTTACATCTAGTTTGAACCCATGTTGAACCCATGTTTTTCAGCTTAAGATAATGATCATTGTAATTATAATAATACCGTATAGTATGCTATCAACTTACTTGGCCTCATATTTGTTACATGATTCTTAAATTCATGTTGGTTGGAGTTATCTGATACATGATTCTTGATTTTTCAGCTTAAGATAACGATCATTGTAATTATAATAATACCGTATAGTATGCTATCAACTTACTTGGCCTCATATTTGTTACATGATTCTTAAATTCATGTTGGTTGGAGTTATCTGATACATGATTCTTGATTTGATGAAATGGGACCCAGGTTTTGGCTGCTTTTGCATGCACGCGATTCCTTTTTCATGTTGGGTCCTTTTTATAGACAAGGCCTCTTTATTCCCATCACTAGCAGCACTCTTTTCTCTTTTATCTTCTTTTGGGAATAGGATGATGGCTTGTATGGGACCTTATCGCTTAACCTTTTCCTAAATCTTGGTTTCTTACATTGAACAAGAACACGTGAATGGAAACAGTTTGAAATCATTGTGCCTTGGAATTTTTGTGAGGCTTTGGATTGGTAGTGGAGACAACCTTCACGCTTTGGCTCAAGGTAGGACGGCAGGTTGGGTTTGATTAGTGGAGCTTTGAATCTTTGGTATTCCCACGTGGTTGTTGGAAAATCATGGAAAGCAAGGTACCCCCAATGTTCTTGTCGTGGGACAAACCGAAAGATGTAACAAAATCCTTATCTAAAAAGTTGGCATCCACACCGTGGGGTGCTTGAACAAAAAAAACTCCCAAAGCTTATAACAAAATGTTTATCAAAAGTTGTCATTCACAACATCTAGTGCTGGAATCATACATGAAAAACTTGTAATTGAAAAATTCAAAGATATTTTCTATAAAAACAACGATGGTCATTACGGTAAAGGACAAGATATGTGATAAGTGGGTCGTTATATTTGCTGTAAATAGATATAGTCAAATTAGTATTTTATAATTCCATAATTCAACAACTCAAAGCTTCCAAATCAAAAATTGAACCCACAACTCAAAGCTTCCAAATCAAAAGTTTTATCACTAGGCTAACATGTGATTGTTAACATGTGAGTATTTTGATTACATCAAAATGATATCATTTTGCCTATTATAAAATCTCACCATAATGAGTAAGGTGTCATCAATGAGAGTTAGTTATTGAGGGTTTTCTAAAGTCTCTAAATTTATTGAATGTTCTACATAAAAACAACAACGCTTACACTAATAATTGTCTTTTCTTTTTTTCTTAAAAAATTGTGCTTTTTCTTTAAACATGATCTTTTTCTATTGGTTGTTACTACCTTCGTCTTTTTATTAGCTTCATTGTATGCAAAAATAGCAAAGCTTAGACTCGTAATCAATCAATGTCTCTTTTTCTAGATTTTATTTGACAACACTACCACCCTTATTTTTTCCCTTTCTATGAATAGAAAAATTATTTAATCTTAGCATGTGGGGACCATTATTTAAAGCAATAGCAAGTTTCTTAGTTCTCAAGTTATAAGACTTAGGTTTGAGCTTGGGCATAACCATTAAAAAAGAGTATAGGTTCTTACTAATCCACTAATCCTCTTAGGACGCCACTTTCTCATGATAAGCATCAATCATCTTTTTATTATGTAATGAAGGGTAATATGCTTCAACTTAATGTTACATGCCACATGTATTAGAGCTCAAAACTAAAACTAAACTTAAAATGAAAACTAAAACTAAAATTGAACTTTCATTTACATCCACTATAATTACAAGTGCTCACCAACATGATAACTTGATAGTGTTTTAGAACCTAGAAGAATGATTATAAGTACATACCCAAGACATATAAGTAACATGATACTTTCAAAAAATTATACAATAATATAATGATGCCTAAGTGTAACTCTTACAAGCAACTTATCTAACAAAATAATAAGCTAACCTGTCACTCACAAAACTTTAATAACAATGAGGTGTTATCTTAGCAGTAAGAGTCCTAACTTGGTAAGCCCAAGTCATAGGTTTGACTCCACTAGGCAATATCAGGTTGTAATTTTTTTTAAAAAAATCATCATCGTCATCATCCTAGCCTTGTCCCAACAAAATATAGTATACTAATTTGAAAAAAAAAATCCATAAAAGAAAATTTGAAACTAGGTTGATAGATCCAAGGAATCTCCAAGAATGTTAATCAAAAATATCATTTTCAATTTCATAAAACAAGTTTAATTTTGATAAATTGTAAACGAAAAGATGTATTTTAGTAACTCAACATTTAGCTATAGTTTCTATCCTAAAATAAGCCATCATTGTAGCATTGTAATGATTTAATAGAGCAATTATAGTTTAAATTAAAAGTTAACAATGAAATGTTATAGCCTAGTGCTAAGACTCTTAATTTAGTAACTCTAAGTTATGGGTTTGATACTAATGAGCAATACTGAGTTATAGAGTTATAATATGACTATATGTCCTATCAGAACTTGAGACATCTTAGGACTAGATGGGATGTCTCAGAAAAAGAACAAACATCTTAGCCAAGAGCTAGATTTTTGTAAGAGACATCTTAGCAAAGTTAAAGACAACCCATACGAATAGGAAAACTTCCAAAAATGCTCATTCCAATTCAGGAAATAGTTGGAACATAATGAAAAATGATAAAAATAGCCTGGGAGAAGGTAAGAAGATTTGGGAAACATTTGGAAAACCTCAAGATGAATTAAGGAAAGGTTTCTAGGGTTCTTATCTTTTGGTTTTGACATAAATATTGATGTATTCATCATTGTTGAAGCAAGGATAATGAGTGAGAGAAAATGCTCTTGAGAGTGGAGAGCTGAACAAGAGAGAGTGAGAGTGGGTGAGCACATCAAGTGAGTGCAATTGGTGATTGCAGCTCCACGATCAGCTTGTGGTGTGTTGGTCTATGTGTTTTATTCTCTTGTATCTCATTAGTAAGTTAAGATCTTAGTCCTAGGTTGTAGGAGAGATTTCTATTGGTTGTGTCTTGCATTGAGAATAGCCATTGTGTGATTATAGGGCCTCATGCTCTGCAATATCATTTGAGTGGAATAGGTTTGGATGTTGTGGGTTTTGTAAACCTTGTTGTGATCTTCTAATAAATTAATTGAAGATAGCTAGTTTTCTCATTTTCTAACAAACAGTTTCTCTTTGCATATCATTTGGATTTAGTATTTGGAAGGTGATTTATTATTGGAGTGAATTTGATCCACATTCTTGTAACTTATCTAAAATAGAAGTGATGAAACGCATGTTTTCATCTGCTCCAACGTCAGGGCCTTGATGCGATGTTAGGTATGGAACGTTCGGGGTTATACTTTGGCCTATAAATATAGCACCTAGGATCTCGATTTGGCAGTTATTTTTGGTCATTTTTTAACTTAGAGTAGCGAAGCTCTTGCAGTTTATTTCCTTAGAGTTAGAATATTTTCTGAGTTCCTGCAAAAGAAGTCTAAGTTTGTATGGTTCTTTGTTCGAGCACTAATGTACCTAAGTGTAGTAGTGTGATGGGAATAAAAATGAACTCTTTTGACAATCTGATGAGTTGTCATTTGGGTGACTGCGATATCGCAGCCCAACCCGCGATATTGCATATGTGATATCGTGGCCTGTCTCCTCATCTATAAATAAGAGGTAGACAGATGAGTTAGAAATCAATTAGGAAGCAAGTTAGTTCTTAGTTAAGTGTTTTCATTTTCTTTCTCTCAACCCTTTTCCTCTCTGTGTATGCCTGCAATGTGGTGATTGTAATTGTATGGCATCCTTTATTCGAGTGTGACGTACTTGGACACGCACATGACCGGCAATAAAGATCAAGATTACTTCATCATTGCAGCATTCACTTAGCTTAATCATTTAATTAATTCTTATTTACTGCTTTCCTAGTTAATCTCCTCTCACCCTTAAACTCATGTTAAATGTGGAATGAGTACGACTTGACTATGAGCATTTAAGTGTGACTACTTGGTAACCCAGTAGCGTACCTAGGATCTGTGCTTGGTAATCCTAGTGGTAGTAGTGCACGAAGTCCAAGATGTGTATGGATAATCAAGGAACGGATGCTCATAGCACTTAGGCTAGTTTAGATTCTCTCACCCTTTCTCTCTTAGCTTAGATAAAATTACTTTCCATTGTCTTCAGGAGTAGCATTAGATTAGAAACCCATCATACACCTCACTCTAGACTAAACCATATGTGACAAAGCTAATACTAGTCCAGGTGGAAAGACATCGAACTATGACCTAAGGCTAACTGTCTAGATGCCAGAACTAGTCTGTCTGCAAAGTTCGACCAGATCGTGCGTGTAACAATCGTATTCGTATGGTTGAGTGTAGGGGTACCTCGCCACTCATCATTGGCACCGTTGCCGGGGACGATGCTATTTATCTAGATTAGTTATATCATACAATGTCATTTTATAGGAATTAATGATATATCTTTTAAGAAGAAAAAATAATTATTAAAAGTCACACATAAATTCACACACAATTTCATAGCCATGCCTCTCCTACAAGACTATGATAATGCCACATCTAGTGAGGCAGTTCATTGGAGAACTAACGAATTATATGACAATGAAGATTGGAGTACATAACCTAAAGTGGGGGTTTCTTATAAACATGAACGAAAGCAACATCATTCCAACGCACGAAAGCATAACTTACCCGATGATGATGAAGCCCCACTGGCCACTACAATCTTAACACAAATACAAGAGGCTATTCAAATCTCACGTAGGCATCGTAAAGAGAGCTGTCTACCCAAGCTCCATTTAAAAAACTTTCCTACTTTTTTAGGAGGCTATGACTTA
>MNCI01002498.1:651817-710763 GCA_015680685.1 Gnetum montanum | reverse complement strand
GCTAACTGGATGGATGCATAAACAAAGTAAAACAAATATAAGAAAAATGAAATGCCTGATCTAAGTAAGTAGGCAAAATGTAAATGCATAGGCTAATGCGATGTAAATGAATATCAAAAATGCATGGCAAGTGGAGGCAAAGGGTGGGTAAGCATCTAGCACATTTTTGGCCAAGGGAAAGTCTTGGTCATGTAGTTGCTTCCTTAATAAGCATGGATTAGGGAGTGTGCAAGGGTGTGTTAGCCTTAGGCGTTGCATTGGTTGTTATAGGTGTACCACCAAGAAACTCTTCTTCTAAAACTTGTGCCAAGTCTATGTCATGGATAGTCGAAGAGGAAGCATTATCACCATGGATGATAACTTGACCACCTTCGTATGGAAGGTGGATTTCTTGGTGGATGGGAGAGGAGAGGGCACGTAGTTGGGCTAGCCAAGGCCTACCTAGAATCATGTTAAAACCTAGCATCTCCTCTATGATGGTGAAATCTACGCTAGTGGGGAATTGCTCTCCTGCCACAAAGGCTAAGTTGATGGTACCCCTGACTATGACACGTGATCCGTTGAAGGATTTTATACACATGGTTTTGGTTGGCCCGATTTCATCTGCCAAGCCTAGCTTGTCGATGACGGAGTATAATACTATGTTTGTTGCTACACCATCATCAACATGTACCCTACGGATGGTACATTGTCCAACATGAATGCTAATGGATAGTGGAGTTATAGTAACCTCCCCTTGTTTGGGGTTGAATTTGATTGCATTATTGTGGAACACTAAAGGTGTTGAACTCGATTCTTGTGGTGTAGGGGCCAACATTGTGGCACGGATGGATGCCTCATTTGCAGGGATGTCCTCCGTAACAAGAATGGAGGCTAATATCTTGGCCAATGCTTGGCAGTGAGTAGATGAAGTCATGACCAGGTCGTATAAGCTCAATTTTGTGTTCTTTTTCTTGAGTGCTTGTTTTACCTGCGATAGTGTAGCTACGAAGTCCTTGTCATTGGCTGTTGTGTTGGCTTTGACTTCCTCCATGTGGCTTGAGAGATAGATCTCTCGCGAAGGGGACTTAAGCTTGGTTTGCTTACCCTGCTTGGGGGTAGGGGCCCCAGTGTTTAGTTGTTGTTTGCTGGTTGTGGTCTTTGCTTCGGCCATGGGAGTTGCGAGGTGCTTGTTTGTCCTCTTGCATTGCCATTTGGTGGACCTACTTGGGTTGCTAGTGGGGTCAACCCTTGAAGGAGGAGGGATCGAGATGTTGCCCACTGTTGAGATTCGGGTAGGTGAGGGGCCATCACGTTGTGGCACTCTTATGACAAATGGTGATTTAGGTGAAGTTGTTGTGTGGTCGACTTGTTGTGGCACCTTGATAACAAAAGGTTGTCTAGCAGTTGTTGTTGTATGATGCCAGTTTAACATCTTAGTAGATGGTTGTTGTGGAACTTTGACCACAAAGGATGCTATGGGTGCTCGAGGTGGCACTTTGATAACCAAGGGAGGTCTCTTGCTGGTGGAGGTGGAGGGAATCCTTGCCTTGCTAGGAGGCACACGGATCACAAAAGGTTGTTGCATAGGTTTAGACTTACCACCTATGCTAATGGAATTTATGACATAGGAGGCATCATCTGTGTTGGATTGACTCACCATGTTAATCACTAATTGGCCACGTTCTATCATTCTCTGCAGGTCATCCTGCAAAGCACGATAGTTGTCTATACTATGACCAACCAATTAGTGGTAATGATAGTATTGGTCTAGCTTGAAGTGTTGTGGAACTGGGGGCTCGTTTGGTATTGCTAAAGTGGGGTTCCTTAGTAGTTCGTAGTACCTATCATGTTTTTTGCGGGTAATTGTCGATACATGTTTATGTTGGATTTGCCCAGCTTTCAAGAGTTTCTCTAATAGTTCAAAGGGTTGCATCAGTAGTGGTGTATGCTTTGAGTGATCCTTGTGCTAAAATTTGGGTCTTGGGGTAGCCCCTATCAATGTAGGTGAGTTGGTGCTAGAATTGGTAGTTTTGTTAGTTGGGGCTTTGGGATGCTTAGCTATTGGGCCCCGATTGGTTGCTTTTGTGCTTGTGGCTACTGTTATCACTGTTGTGTTTTTCTTGCAAGCATGTTGATTTCTGTAAGTCACATAGGCTAGATCATTGCTAGCTTGCATTGCTTCCTCTATGCTTTTTGCTTGGGCAAAGGCTTGGCTAAGAGACGTTGGAGCTAGATAATACAGTTTGGACTTGATAAAGTCATTGATTGCACCTTTGAAGATAGCTAGCAAATGTGTCTTTGCTAAGGGTTCATGAATTTAGTTCAATGTAGCATTCCAACATTAGAAGAATTTTGGCATGGACTCTAGAGACCCTTGTTTAACTTGCATCAGCTGGTTAAGGGTTGCTTCAAGCTTTAGGTTGTATCTAAATCATGTCACAAACTTTCTTATGAGATACTCCAAAGAGGATATTGAGGCCTTGGGGAGTATGTGATACTAGTCCAAGGCCTTGCCAGTGAGTGACATGGGAAACACGCGCATGATGGTGTATGGCGAAGCTTGAAGGAGTAGGCATTTAGATTGAAATGTGACCAAGTATGCATTGGGGTCCCCTTCTCCATTGTACTTGGTAAATCAAGGCAGTTGGGCCCTAGTTGGAAGAGTTAGGGGTGGTATCGTAGGACTTATGGGGCCGTCTCCATAAAAGTCCACCACCTTGATGGAGTTAGAGGAGGTAGCCTTAAGTTAGTTGATCTCCTCTGTCAAGCTTTGGATTAACTGGAATGCCTGATCCAAGCTTGGGGATGTGCCAGCTGGTTGCATTGGCTGGGCTTGGGTTGGTTGCCTAGCATAGGGTAGAATTGTTGGTTCTGGAGTTTTCTAGTTTAACATTGTAGTGGACGGGTGTTGCCAGTTTAACATTGTAGTAGACAATTGTTGATGTATTGGTTGAGTGATGGGTGCGGTGATTAGAGTGGGCCACACATGGGTGGGTTGGATGGACACTGTAGACATCGATGAGACAGGCGGGATGTAGGATGCCTGAGTTGTTTGGGATTGGGAGGTGGCCCTTGCATGAGCATAGTGTTGGGAAAATGCATTAGTTGCTTGCGAGGAAGGCCGAATTGGCATGGTCACTATCTTGGAGGGGATGGGTGGACCAAACGGAGGAGGGTCTGTAATAAGGAGTGGTTGTTGGAAGATGATGTGGAGGGGGCTCTCATGCTTAGAGTGGGCCTCAAACTCATCTTCCTCATTTTGTGAAGCTTCCTTGTAGGTTTTCCTTGCATCATGCTTGTTTGCATAGATGAGTTGGGACAAAAATTGGTGGTAGGCTCCATGAGTGGGATTATGTCAAACAAGGAGGGGTTGTACTCCCGTCCATTCTGGTGGACTCGTTCGTAGTTCTATTTTGCCTCTAAATCAAGGTAATCCACTGGTAGTCCTGCTTGGATTTTGGCACAAATGAAATTGTATTGTTCATGGCTTAATGCGGCATGCTTTGGCTGGATTGTGGTATCAAATGTGTTAGACACCAATGTGGAAGGTTGATCTGGATTCATATTCATAGATCAGGTTGTGAGAGTTCCTATTTGCAGAAAATGGCCAACTCTGAAAACTACAAAGAAAAAAATTGACTAAATCTGCCAATAGCAGAAAAGGGGCTAAGTGTAAAAATGCAGAAAAAATGCTAAGTATGAAAATGTAGAAAAAATGTTAAGTGTAAAAACTACTAAAAATGGCCCACTTTGGTGCTACACTCACTATGCTGGAGCTTGCTACGCTCTGAGAATTTGTTATGCCTTCTACAACATCTAGAGTTTTGACCAAGTGCTCATGAAAAATGTAGAAAAAAATGGTTTAGGCCCTCCTTCTAGCGCTAAAAACTGTTGCGACCAAAAATGTCGGTGGCTGTAAACACCGAGAGGTTGCTAGGCAAACAATTTAACCCCAGATCTGCACGAGCACCGTGCTGGAGAAAATAGATTCAGGGTGCCCTAAACGGTCTTGTTGATCAAACAGGAACTTAATAGGTGTATAATAACCCTTTTGCAAGTAATGATTTTAAATGGAACAACTAGTGGTAGAATAAAAAAAAAACGTAATGTGCACAGTAGTAGAAACATGCTAAAGCATGTAATAAGACAGTGGACATGATTAAGCATTTAAAAATGCAAAAAAATGCTATAATTAGACAGAAAGAGACTTTGAATAGAAAGATGCACCACCCTAGAAAAGGGGTACAGGTATACAGAGTGTACAATAAACACAGTAGGAACACAATCACAGCCTCAGTGGTGTTGGGCTGTGAAATATGGTGCTCACTATGATAAACTGTGCATACTAGGTCAGTGTGGTATGCTCTGGGTCTCGTTCACCCACAGAGCTAGGTGCCAAGATGTCAAAATGCCAAATGCCTCAATCGAAAAATGCCAATTGCCTTGCTGGTAAATAAATTGAAGCTTTCCCCCTTCGTCTTCTTCCTTGTTGAAAAAGAGGATGCAGAGGTATTTATAAAGTTAGGTTAGCCCAAAATGTAGATCAAGTGCCATGTGGCAGTGCAGTGGGTGTTACACTATAGCGCTACACTGCATTGTAGCACCGAGTGTTGCACTATAGTGTTACGCTGCACTATAGCACTACGCAACGCACTGTAGCATCGGGTATTGCATTGTAGCGCTATGCTACGTAGCGTAGCAGGGTGCTGCACTATAGCATTACACTGCATTGTAATGCTATGCTACGCTACGCTACGTAGCGTAGTAGGTGCCACACTGTAGTATTACGCTACAGTGTAGCACTACACTATGTAGTGTAGTAGGGTGTTACACTGTAGCACTATGCTATGCTATGCTACGTAGAGTAGTAGGGTGCAGAAAGTGCCATCACTTTGACACCTAGAAAAATCTATAGTTGAGATGCCGAGACCCAAAATTTTGTGGTGTTTCAGTCCACTCATCTTTCTACAGATTGCTGGATAAGAGCCATGCAAGGCTCTTCTTGACTCTAGTTCTGGAGTTAACCTCATCTCCCATGATATGTACAAATCCTAGAACCTACCACCTCTTAAGAAGAGCAACTTCTATTTAGAATTAGCAGATCAATCAATTACAGTCCCTTTGGGATTAGTAGAGGACATTGTAACCATAGTTTGTAGGTGGTCCTAGCTTGTTGATTTTCTAGTAATCAAGATGGACAACTGCAAAAGTGACTTCTCCATCATCATGGAAGGGCTTGGTTAAGCATAGTCAATGTGCAAATGGGTATAAGGGATCTATTTCTTGAAATATATAAGGAGAAAGAGTTGGAAAAATTGAGAAGAAGCATATTCCATGCATCACATATAGCGATAATAAGTGCAATTGTGTACAAAAGATTTGGTCAATCAAAAGCACATACATTAATGCATGTAATTAGTGTATGCAAGAAATTAATATTCAATGGTGTTTGTATGTAGTAGCCACAATGCATGAGGGCACCCAATGGTTGATAAGCTGATTCAAATAGTAGCACAATATGCATGGAGTCAACAGAGAGCTTAACTTGTGCATATGTAGAAGGCATGAAAAAAATTTAATAAGTTCATTCCCTACTTTCTAGTGAAGATGATGATAACTATTGGGGAGAGTTGGAGATCCCTGATCATTTCAAGTAGGAGCCCTTAGAAGTAAAAACTTTACTAGTCAAAATGGAGTATGCATTTTTAAAGAATGGTAAACTAGTCATCATCAATGCCAAACTTGCTCTTGAACAAAAAGAAAAGTTGTTAGAAGTGGTTAATAAATGGTCAACAACCTTTGCCTGGTCATATCTAGAGCTAACAGGAATCGATCCAAGGATATGCTAGCACCGCATCTACACTGACTCAGCCATGAAGCCTAGAAGGTAGCTATAGAAGTGGCTAAACCCCAAATTGAAGTAAATCATTAAGGAGGAGATAGAGCAACTCCTCAACGTGGGGTTTATCTATGTAATCGTGGATAGTGAGTGGGTTAGCCCACTCATAATTGTACCAAAGAAGGATGGTAAATGGCAGGTTTGCATTGACTTTAGGTTGTTAAATATGGCAACATTGAAGGATCACTTTCCTTTGCCATTTGTGGATCAAGTATTAGACACCATATTCGGGCATTGTTATTATAGTTTCTTGGATAGTTATAGTGGCTATTACCAAATCCAAATTGTGCCAAAAGATTAAGCCAAGACAACATTCATAAGTCCTTGGGGGACTTTTGCATACTGTAAGATGTCGTTTGGCCTATGCAATGCCTCTACAACATTTCAATGCTTGGTCCTTAGTATCTTTTAACAATAGATTGGTAGTGGTGTTGAAGTATTCATAGATGACTTCTCCACTTATGGAGCTGACCAAGCTTTGGACTGATTTGAACAATTACTAAAGAGATGTGTTGAGACAAACTATGGCTCAACTAGCAAAAGAGCCATCTCATGGTCCAAGAAGGCATTGTGCTAGGGCATCAAATTTCATAGAAAGGGATTGAGGTAGACCTAGAAAAGATAAGGGTCATCCAAGGAATAACATGCCAACCAGAGACTGTTAAAGATATTTGGTCATTCCTTGGACACATTGGTTATTACCGTTGCTTTATTGAGAATTTCTTTAAGATTGCAAAGTCATTGGTAGAACTTACAAAGAAAGACGCACCTTTCATCTGGACCAAGGAATGTGAAAATGCATTCTAATAATTAAAAGAGAAACTCATAGAGACACAAATCCTATGAGCATTAGATTGGTCCAAACCATTTCATATCATGAAAGATGCATCGAACTATGCTTTGGGAGCAATACTCACACAAATGGACGATAAGAAATTTTCATATTATATCCACTACACAAGTTGAAGCATTGTGGGGGCATATTTAAATTACACCACCACAGAGAAGGAATTAATGGTAGTGGTGTATGCATTAGAAAAATTTAGACATTATGTGTTAGATTATAAAGTATTTGTACATACGAATCACAGTGCAATTCACTTCCTTATGAATAAGCTGACGGTGAGCCCTCGTGTTATACGATGACTTTTGATCTTGCAGGAATTCAGTCTTACTATAGTATATTGAAAAGGGATTGAGAATGTGGTCACTGATCATCTTTCTCACTTAAGATGGAATAACAAAGAGGAGGAGAGCTTACTCTCTAATTAGTTTCCAGACGAACTTCTCTTTATTGGAGCAATAAATGGACAAATGCCTAAAAAAGCAATATGGTATAATGGCATCCTCACATATCTTCTCACTCAAGAAGTGCCACAAGACTTGAATTTTAGGAAAAAGCAACAATTTCTTCATTGGATTAAATACTTCATAGAAATTAATGGACACCTATACAAGGTATGTACTAACGACCTGATCCATTGGTGTATCCTTGATGAAGATCAATTGTGTGTTCTTTAGGATGCTCATGAAGGACCTTGTGGAGGGCACTATGCAAGGAGATGCACAACCATAAAAATCACAATGGTAGGATACTATTGGCCCAAAATCTTTAGGGATACCCACCAATTTGTTAAGTCTTGTGAATGTTGTCAACATGATGGGGGGATGACCGCTTGTATGGAAGGTCCTCAATAGTGGATTTAACCACTTGAACCTTTCGACATATGGGGTGTTAACTTCATGGATCCCATCACACCCATGTCTAACAAAAAAGTGTATATTATAGTAGTAGTTGACTATTGCACAAAATGGGCTGAAGTGGTAGTCATCATAAATTGCACATCATGCACTACCACTAGATTTATACAACAACATATTGTAAATAGGTTTGGGGTGTCGTGTTCACTAATTTCTGATAATGGGACTCATTTCATAGATGCCATATTTAGGAAATTAATGCAATGCTTGGGGGTAGAACATAAATTAACAACACCTTACCACCCCCAAGCCAATGATCAAGCAAAGGTAACCAACCAAGAAATTATAAAAATATTAATGCGAACCATTAGCAAATATAGGAAGAATTGGAGCACAAAACTTAATGATGTTCTCTAGGCTTACCAATAAAGTTGGAAACTTCCTACTAGATATTATCCCTATGAGTTAGTGTATAGGAAACTTCCAATGCTCCCAATTCAATTTGAGCTTAGTACACTCTCAATGGCTTGCAAACTAAACCTTGACCTAAGTTTTGCACAAAAGGAAAGATTGATCAATCTGAATGTGTTAGACAAAAATCACTTAGTAGCCCTATCTTTGAATGATGTGAACAAGGTATTTAGTAAGTAATGCCACAACCTTAGAAATATGAAAGTAAACTTTTAACTAGGAGAGAAGATCCTCTACTGGAACCCCACACCTGTACCTCAAAAGGCAAAATTTCAAACATTGTGGGAGGGACCTTATGTAATTGATCAAACCTTTCCCTATAGGGCCATGATAATTTAAAAACTTGATAGCCCAAATATAAAGAAATTGGTCAATATCCAATAAATTAAACCTTTCCTAGAACCAAGATTGGCTAGTGTAAATACCATCTTAAATAATGGACACTTAAGTTCTATTTTTCAGATCTCTTCCTTCCAACTTAGTCATGGGGGAGATGGCCATCCATGCTGACCATTACCATGGCCTCTCAATTTTTCTACCTTTTTGTTTTTCACATTTTTGATTTTACAAATTTTTTATTTTTAATTTTCAAAATTTTTCTAATTTTATACCATATTTAGTACATTTAAATTTTCTTTATTCTTTAACACTTTGTTATATATTTTACTTTATTCTATTTCTTTTTTTTCTTTTGATATTTTTTCATTTTTGCTAATAAAGCTACTTTATTGTCACAGGACACAAGGCTAATGTTGTTGTTTGCTAATGATAGTTTATGCTTAATGTATGATGTCTGGTTTCTATTTTTGAATTTTGATGTCTAAGGACTTTGACATGGTTTATTTTTTATGGAGCAAGCAGTGAGTCCACATCATCCACCCATCCAATGAACTCTATGGTTTTACTTGTTTTGGGAATTTGAGGTTCTTTTTCCATTAAAGAAAATTTTAATTAATCAATGACCTTGGTAGTTCCAGAATTAGGAAGGATCTAAAGGTTTTTAAAGGGTGTGACTTTAAGAGGACTATTCAATAGAATCTATTAAAGTAGAATCTATTCAATAGATTCTAGAATAAGAAGTGCCTATAGAAAAATCTCAATGAGGAGAAGCATCAGGACTTGTGCCAAGGCTTGAGGTAACTCTGACTCAAGCCTACCTAGACATCCTCAAGTCTCGAGAGATTCAAAGCTTAGTTCTTCAAGAGATAAACTTCAGGCCATTTTTGGAAAAAGCTCTAGAGGATGTCAAAACATAATTGCAAACCTATCCCATGTGGCCAATCATCACAACCAATGGGGAGTGGTACATGAAAGAGACCTATCTTTTCTAGAATAGCCAAAGGCCAGGGTCCATTGTAAAAATTAAGGACATTTGAGTGTCCCACTTGGTAGAGGCCATCACACAGGCATTGGGGTTGCTAGATATTGGACCATAGTTGGTGGAGATATCAACAAAATGTGATCCTAAGAAAAAAAGGGAGTGGACCCAGTGATGCTACAAGGTGGACCGTAAGGAGTATGGCGTGCTCACACTAGTGGAGAAAATTTATTTTAAGATTGCAACCTATCACCTCAATCCAATGGTGAGGGCAAGCAAGGTGACTGCTTTCTCCACTCAAGCATGCATCACTCTAAGCGGGAAATTTCCTATTAACCTTCCACAGCTAATTTATTTGGAGATCAAGAAGCGCTTCAAGGAGAACAAACATGGAAGGAAGACCTGACCCTTTCCATGCCTTATTAGGAAACTTTGTAAGAAGGCACATATTGTTTGCTCTTCAAATAACACTCTCAGGAATGCTCCCTTGGCCTCATGGGAAAAAATCATGAAAGACAAAATGCCAACAACCATTCAAGAAGAGGAGCTGTTGCCACCACCCACTCAAGAGAAAACACCGGAGGCTTGCGTAGTCTTTGAGCATCTACAAAAGATTTGAGAGTAGCTCTTGAGCAAACAAGAGTAGCAGGTAGGAAAGAGTGGGACAAATCCATCTGTGTATTAGCCAGCAATGATTCACCTTAATGAGGTGGCTCAAACAATTAGCCAGATGGAGAGGGGTGGTTCCATTTTCTCTGCCCAAAGAATACAACTACCTTCAAGGTCAGATCCCAATGCTTAGGAGATGATGATGTCATTAGTAACACATCATCTATTCCTAGAAATCTCTAAGAATGCCTTCACTTTCTTGGTGAGGTTGGAGGAAGGTGAAGAGGTAATTATTTTGGTGATGTAGCACCAAGGGCAGCAAGTAGCAGTAGAAGTGGTAGCTAATCATGTAGTTGAAGCACTGAATGCACCTACAACATTTGTACTAGACATATCTGCACTTCAAGATGTGCAAATGTTTGTAGGCATAGTCAATGAGAAATTGAATCCAGCCCAGCATGAACAACTATTGGAATGACTAGTAGGAACCAGACAGGTGACTCTGGATATCTTTGATCTTTCGAAGAACATCATTGCAACCTAGTCATAGTTGTTGTATGTAAGGGGTAGATGCATCATCTTGGAGGGGCAACTAGAAATGACCCAAGAGCAAAATCAATGCTTAGCAATTGAGGTTGCTAAACTTCATGCTCGACTTGTTGAACAAGCAATCATCAACCTAGTAATGACAAGAGATGAAGCTATCAAATAGCTTCAAGAATAATTTCAAAAGGCTAAGGAGGAAGCAGTAATGACCATCTTCAAATAATTCATGGCAGAAGTTGAAATGTATTCAATCAAAAGGGACTTAAATCAAATGCGCTAAGAAAATGAAGTATTGATCATGTAAAATCATTACCTATGAAATGTTGATGCTCAAAGAGATCAAATGCAAGAATTCATTCATCAAAAATAGGAGTAGCTTGCTAGAGTTAACATTAAACTGAGGAAATTGGCCATGGAGAATTGTAATCTAGTAATGAAGGAGGTATGCACCTTGTGACAAAAGTCTACCATCGAAATCACCACTTGGAAGAATGAAGCTCTTTAGTTTGAGAGAGTGAAAAATCACTATAAGGACCAGGTTGACTTGCAAAATGAAATTAATGAAAAAGAAATCTAGATGGCAAAGGCTAAAGTAAATGAAGCCCTCTAGCAACTCCAACAAGGAAGAGAGATGTGGTAGCCCATCCTTGATGGGAATGATGCCTACAACAAAGTAGAGATTCACTTGAAGGAGTTGTAGATCAAAGAGATGATAGAGTATATGGAGTTGGCCAATTTTCATTATGCAAACTTGGTAATGCTGATAGTTGGAATGCCATGGTTGGAATTGGAGAAGCAGGTGGCTAGTTCATATCTACTATATGAGGTCAAGTTCAAACACTACAAGGACACCAAACAAAAGCTTGAGATTGCTAATGCTGAACTCAAAGTCCTCAAAGGACAATTTATAGATTAACAATCCATCATCAAGGACCTAGCTAGATGGATGAATGACTACCAAGAGCTGAAGAACATAGTGTGAGAGTTCAACATTGAATGTAAATAGTTCGTTGCTTGGTTCATCAATGTTAAGGAGTTGTTTCCAGTGATCTTGTGTCCTTGGAATGTGCTTGTTCCAACCCACATTGGGGAAGTTGCATGGATGGTGCATGATCCTAGGAGTAAGAAGGAGAAAATGAAAGCATTGTTGGATGCTTTCCACCTTCCATCTAAAGTTGCAGTAGCAGTAGGACAACCACTGCCACCTCAACCACTGCTAGCGTGTGAAGTAGATTAAGGTTCCTCAAAGCCTTAGGAACCACCATTACCTAGAACCATTTGATCTTCTCCAACAAGCTTCACATCATCAAGGAATGTGTTATTAAATTTTTGAAGACTTGTGTCCTCATGTTCAATTTTGTGTCCTAAACACCATCATTTTTTGTAATGTGTTGATTTGTACACCCAGGCACTCCATTTTTTGTCTAGTCAATCTAGTTTTTTTATTGAAAGAAAAGTTAATCAATAATCCCATACCTTCCCAAATTTGTAAAAAAACTCAAGGATGAGGCCTCATTAATGCAGTGTTTGTATGTTGCCTACAAATACATGCCTACTAGCTACATTTATAGGGAATCTAGATTTCAGCAATAGCGAAGCTCTTGCATTTTTTTGATTTGAAAGTTAGAATTTTTTACTTGAGTGCTCATAGTAGGAGTCATTGAGTATACAGATCTTTATTTGAGCATTGTTGTTTCTAAGCATGATAGTGTGTGCAGCAATAAAGATGAGCTTTTTGATAAACCTTGCAACACTTTGGATAGATTGGCTATTTTACTTATGCATTCAATGTTTTCAATTATTTTTTAATTATTCTTAATTAATTTGCAAAT
This sequence comes from Gnetum montanum, assembly GCA_015680685.1. Taxonomy (NCBI): domain Eukaryota; kingdom Viridiplantae; phylum Streptophyta; class Gnetopsida; order Gnetales; family Gnetaceae; genus Gnetum; species Gnetum montanum. The sequence continues at coordinate 698,405 of MNCI01002498.1, read as the reverse complement.
ATTTTCTAAGAAATTAAGTTAATAAGGTTATTAATCTAGATAGATTAAATACATAAGTACGACTGCTTCAAGTGTAACATGTATTTGCTTGGTAATCCTAGCAATGTTATTCCTTTGTATGCCCAGTAGTGTAGTGCTTGGTCATCCAACAACGAATATGTGGGTTCAGGACATGTGTAGAAAGTGGGAACAAATACTAATGTTAGGATTAGTTAAACGATTAGTTAATTGGTAATTTATATTAGTTAATTAAACTTCTTTTATCTACATTTTGAGTACCAAAAATATAAAATACAAAATGATAAAAATTGGATGCCTTAGTTACACTTAACCATACCAATGTACATCATAAGTGTAATTGGAAGGATAATGATTGACCTTAAGGCTATATTTACTTCCTAAAGGGCTAGTGCACTAGAAATGATAAATTTTGTAGAATTCAATCGGATTGTGCATGAACACTTATGATTCATATGGTTGGGTGTAGGGGTACCTCATTGCTCATTAAGTATCAATAGTGGTAGCAACCATAATCATGAGCGTTGGCACCACCAAGGTAGTAATACCCTTACTAGTAGCCTGATCCATATGTTTACCATGTTTAGCAGCCACTATCTCCATGTGACTCCTCCAGTCATGTCTCTACTTTCCAGCTTCACTACCACCCTTCTGATTATTATCGAACACATTCTTCACATGAAAAAAGGGATACCACCTCTTACCCTTATCCTGCTCCTATCCATGCACATGTTTCTCCTCCACCCACATAGCTACCACCTACTCCACCTATGTAGGGTGAACTAGCAACTCAACCACAACAATGCAACACTACAAGGGTTGTATCAGTCAGATGGGTTGAATAACCGATGAAAGACAAGGCCTTTCTTTCAACCTCGCAGTCCACCTAAGCCCTCACATACATCTATGGTTGACAACCTTGTTCCTCCATCTTCCTCTGTATCCAATACCTTTGAGTCTCCTTCAAACCAAAATCTACCTAGGATCCATATAGTCATGCTTACTCATGCTATATCTAATTGAATCTATGCTAGAAACCTTCCCAAGAAATTAGCCAATCTTGGAAGTCTTTTAATTTATTTATAGATTGCTGGGAATAAATCATGTAAGGCTCTTCTCAATTTATGTTCTAGTGTCAATTTGATTTCCCATGAGATGTACACTATTTGGAACCTACCTCCTCTCAAGAAGAGCAAGATAAGATTAGAATTGACATACTAGTTCATCGTNCTGTGATATCGCGTACGCAATATCGCAGGGAAGGACGCGATATCGCTGTTCCAATGAAACTAGTGGAAGACATTGTGACCATTGTCTATGGGTGGTCTTATCCTATTGATTTCCTAGCAATCAAGGTGGAGAACTACAAAGGGGATATACCAATCATCATGGAAAGGGAATGGCTAAGCATTGTTGATGCCAAAATGGATATCAGAGATCTTTTCCTAGAAATATCTATAGAAAATGCATTTGGAATGATCGAAAAGTAGAGAGTTCCATGCATCGCATATAGTGATATAGGGTCCAATTGTGTGCAAAAACTTTAGGCTGTAAAGCAAGCATTTATCTCTACATGTAAGTAGTGTGCACCAGAATCAAAAATTCAAAGGTGTCTGCATGTAGTAGCCACAAAATAGGAGGGCACCCAATGGTTGACCACTAATTTTGAAAGCACCACACTTTGCATGAAATTGACTGAAAGCTTGACATGGACATATGTCATGAGCATGGATGAACTCAAGCAAGTTCATCATCAACTCTTTGATGATACAAATGATGATACTCACTGGGGAGAGTTTGAGATTCCTAAAAATTTTAAGTAAGAGCCCCTTGAATTGAAAATGCTATTGGCTGGAAGGGAATATGTGTTTTTTGAAAAATGGAGAGCTAGTTATAATTAATGCAAATCTTTCTCTAGAGTAGAAAAAGATGCTATTGAAGGTAGTTGAAAAATGGTCAGCAACTTTTGCTTGGTCATATTTTAAACTCACAAGGATTGATCCTAAGCTATGCCAACATCACATCTACATTGATCTAGCCATGAAGCCAAAAAGATAGCCATAGAGGTGATTGAACCCCAAACTGAAATAGATCATCAAGAAGCAAATTGAGCAACTCCTTAAGGATAGGTTCATCTATCCCATTACATATTATGAGTGGGCTGGTCCACTCATAATTATGCCAAAGAAAGATGGCAAGTGACAGGTTTGCATCATTTTAGGTTGCTAAATATGGCAATATTCAAAGATCATTTTCCATTGCCATTTGTTGATCAAGTGCTTGACACAATATCTAGGCATTGCTACTATAGCTTTCTAGATGGTTATAGTGGCTATAACCAAATTCAAATTGCACTAGAGGACCAAGCAAAGAAAACCTTCACAAGTTGATGGGGGAATTTTGCATATTGTAAGATTCCATTTTGTTTATGCAATGCTCCTACTACGTTCCAATGCCTGGTTCTTAGCATTTTTCAACAGCAGATTAGTAGTGGTATGGAAGTCTTCACGGATGACTTCTCCACTTATGGAGCTACATTTGATCAAGCCCTAGATCACCTTGAGCAAGTGCTGAAATGATGTGTTGAAACCAACTTGTAGCTCAATTGGTAGAAAAGTCACTTAATAGTCTAGGAGGGCATTATATTGGGGCATAGAATATTGTAAGTAGGAATTGAGGAGATACTAAAAAATAAGAGACATCCAAGAAATAACTTACCAACTAGAAAATGTCAAAGATGTTTGATCATTCCTTAGACATACTGGCTACTACCAAAAATTCATAGATAATTTCTCTAAGATCACAAAATCATTGGTGGAGCTAAAAAAGAAAGATTCTCCCTTTGTTTGGACTGTAGAATGTGAAAAAGCATTCCAATAGCTAAAGGAGAAACTTGTAGAGAATCCAATTCTATAAGCACCTAACTAGTCTAGACCATTTCATATTATGATGGATACACCAAATTATGCCTTAGGAGTGGTGTTGATGCAGTTAGATGACAAGAAACATCCATAGTACATCCACTACACTAGCCAAAGCATTGTGGGTGCACAATTGAACTACACCACTATAGAAAAAGAATTGATGACGGTGGTGTTTGCTGTAGAAAAGTTTAGGCATTATGTGCTTGGATACAATGTGTTTGTGCACATGAACCACAGTGCCATCTACTTCTTGATGAACAAGCAAATGGTGAATCCCTGTGTCATATAGTGGCTGGTGATCTTGCAGGAATTCGATCTTATGATGGTAAATTGAAAGGGTATTGAGAATGTGGTTGTTGATCACTTGTCTCAGTTGTGATGGGATGACAAAGAGGAAGAAAATCCATTATCTAATATGTTTCCTGATGAAATTCTATTTGCTAGGGATATAATTGAACAATTGCCCAATGAGCCAAAATGGTACAATGGAATTCTCATCTATCTTCTCACTCAAGAGATGCCACAAGGGTTGGACCACTAGAAGAAATAGTAGTTTCTTCACCAGGTAAAACACTTCATGGAGATCAACGAACACATCTACAAGGTGTGCATTGATAGCCTGGTTTGTTGGTGTGTCCTTGATGCTGATCAACTATGCATTCTCTAAGATGTTTATGAAGGTCCATTTGGAAAACACTATGTCGGGAGACGTATGGCCATTAAAATCTTGATGTAGGGGTATTATTGGCCAACAATCTTTAGGGATGCTCACCATTATGTCCACTCTTGTGAACGATGCCAACGAGATGGTGGAATGATTGCTTGAATGAAGGGACCTCAATAATGGATTCAACCACTAGAACCCTTCGACATATGGGGCATTAATTTCATGGGTTCCATTATGTCCATGTCAAATAGAGAGGCATACATCATAATTTTTGTTGACTATTGTACAAAATGGGCAAAAGTAGCAATCATCATCGACTATACATCTTATATTGCTACTCAGTTTGTACAACAAAATGTTGTAAACAAGTTTGGTGTGTCATGTGCATTAATTTTTGATAATGGAACTCACTTTATAGGCACTACTTTTCAGAAGCTTATGCCATACTTGGTGGTTGAACATAAAATCATAACACCTTACCATCCCCACGCTAATGGTCAAGCTGATGTTACTAATAGGGAAATCACAAGGATACTAACAAGAACTATTAGCAAGTATAAGAAGGACTGGAGTACAAACTCAATGATGCCCTTTGGGCCTACTGCTCAACATGAAAACTTCCTATAGGGTACTCTCCCTATGAGCTTGTGTATGAAAAATCACCAACACTTACTATTCAATTCGAGCTTCATACGCTTTCAACTACTTGTGACCTTAACCTTGACTTAAGTCTAGTCCAAAAAGAAAGACTAATGAATCTCAACCTAGTAGACAAAAATTGATTGGTATCCCTATCATCTAACGAGTTGCATAAGGCCTATAGTAAAAAGTGTCATGACCTAAAAACTAGAAAAGTCAAATTCCAACTAGGAGACAAGGTTCTCTACTAGAACCCTACACATGTACCTCAACAAACTAAGTTTCAAACATTGTGAGAAGGACCTTACATTATTTATAAGACTTTTCCTTTTGGGTCCATGATGATCTACAAACCTGAGGTCCTAGATAAGAGACAATTGGACAACATCTAATAAATCAAACAAATGCCTCATTGGATGGACAACCACACTCCATATTTTGGATCTCCTTCTTTCAACTTAGTCATGGGGGAGATGGCCACCCATGCTAACCATATAAGCCACTCTTCGGTTTTTCAACTTTTTTGTTTTACACATTCTTTATTTTACATCTTTTTGTTTTCATGTTATTAATATTTTTTAATTTTTGTTTACACCATTGTTAGTACATTTTCTATTTCTTGAATATTTTATACTTTCTTTTTTATTTTATTTTGGTGTGATTTTCTAACTTTTTGTTAATAAGTGCTAAGTACAATGGTAATGTGTTGCTTGCTGGTGGTATGTACTATTTTTGTTATTTGATTGTTGGTGTTTGATTTTTGGCTTTGAATTTTGTTACAGATAATTAGGGCATGGTTTCTTTTTCATGCAATAGGTAGTGAGTCCACAACATCCACCCATTCACAAACTTTATGATTTTCCTTGTTCTAGAAATGTGTAGTCCCTTTTTCATTAATACAACTTTAACAAATTTGTGACTTTGATAGTTTTTGGAATTAGAAAGGATTCAAAATTTTGAACAGGGTGTGGCTTCAAGGGGATTTGATATTCTTTGTGCCTTTTTGTTTGCCTGGGTACATCTGTGTTTTCATGGACTTCTTACCATTCCATGTTGATCAATAAAAGGAAGTTTCATATGTCCTTGCATAGTGTGGTTCTCATAAAAAAATGATGAGAATTTAAAGCACATCCCTCAGACTGTCCAAGGCACCTTGAATCCCATTTTTTCTTAGAGGCCCTAGGGAGTTAGGGTTAAGAATATTCATGGCTGAGAATCCTTGGATTTTTCTAGTGGCCAAGATTTTCTGTCACTACACACACATCATAAAAATATTCAATTTTTTTATTGCTTGATCATCCAATCATGGATTATTTTACCATTTTACTTCGTGGGTATCTGCAATGCAATAATAAGACAAAAATCTCATGTTAGTAGTATCTTATGATAAAATATAGAACAAGTTTTTATAATAGATGCAATGCCTTTCTTTTGGATCTTAAATACAAGGTTTCTTTAATCATGAAGCTTTTTAAGGACTTGTAAATAGCTTAATAATTCATAAAATAATATAGAACATGAGAGATAATCAAACTACCTTGATCTTTCTTTGAAATCTTTTTCTGTAGTATCACACCTTGGATGAACAAGATATATTTTCTTTGATGACTAAAGAATTCATAAAAAATATGTATATAAAATTTATCAAATGGAATTTCAAAAACTAACCTATATTATGTCTAGCAAGCAAGGAACTAAAGACTTGCCATGACTTACCTCACTTGCTTATTGATATAAGAATGACTAAAGGAGTTTGAGATGAGGCCCTTTATCATAGAGTATCTCCTTATCATAAGATATTCTCTCATTAGCTCTTTTGTTAGTGTCCTTAACCTTATATTGGATTCCTTCTTACTCAGATTCATGTTCCTCAAGGTAGGAGGATCCATAATTTTTGATAGTTATTAGTTTGGATTCATTTGATATTTTAGAAGTTTCTCCACCTTTTTGTTCATTCATTTTCCACATTGTTGCATCCTACAAGATACACTCACTTGATTCCTTTCAACAAGACCAAATATTTATGTTATTTTGTTCTATTTGAGGATAATAATACTCTTGTTTATGACCACAATTTTTACAAAAATATAAATAATTTCTTGCATGAATAAGATCATCAAAACTGATCTTGTTTGAAACTAAACTAGTACAAGTATCCTTTTAAGAGGTTTCTTCGAAGATTTCACATTTATGCTCATTTTGAGTCTTTTCCTTATTTTTGTTTATCCTTTCTTCTTAAGTATCCCTACATTTCTTTTCATCTGAAGGGGTTAGTAGTTGAATCTTAGCTTTTATGTCTAAGATTTCCCTTTTTAGCTTGGAGGATAAGGTATAAATTTCAGAAATTTTTGTGCATATTTTTCTTTACATTTTTGAGTATATAATTTAAGATAAAAATTTCTTCATGTAACTCATTGTACCTTTCATTGTGTTTACCTCTTAATTCATTAGAGATTTCTAATGAATCTTCATTTGTGAGGACCATACATATGAGATTTGAGTCTTTCATAGTGTCATCAACCTATTCTTCACTTTGTTCTCTATCATCCTAGCTAGTGTAGAAGTTTGGCTTTTTCATATCAACTCTAGTTTTATCTCTTGGTTGCAACCTTTTGGAGGCCACATGGCCTCTTTCATCACACACCCAAAATTCTATGGAAAATTCATCAAAATTTGAATTCGTAGAATTTTTACCATTTTCCTTACCTTTGGATTGATTTTGTCTTGGTTGGTTGAATCTTCTCCCTTTCCTTGCAAGGATTCTTTGAACTCTTCTTGATATAAGAGATATTTTATATTCACTATTCGTTTCTTCTTCAACCTACTTCTTTTCTTTTGATGCTAATTTTAGAGCAATATGATTTTCCTTAATTTCTCCTTCACTTATGAGATTCATCTCATAAGCAATGAGAGAACTTTGAAGCTCCTCAAATTTAAGGATCAAAAAGTCTTTAATTTCTTCCATAGTAGTGACCTTGGGTTTGAACTCAGGCTGTAATGTTCTAATCATTTTTATTATTTCATCACTTTTAGGGAAGTCCTTTCTCATTCCCCTGATAACTACAACAAGATTATTTTCCCTAGAAAAGTAGCCCTTAATCTTTTCTAATTCCTTCATTTTAAGCTTATCGTACTCGCTTTGTAGTACTAGGAGTTTTGATTGTTTAACTATAGACATGCCCTCCTAAGTAGATTCTATGATTTTCCATATTTCCTTAGTAGTGTTACACCTAGCTATTCTATTAAATTTTGATTTATTCAATGCACAATATAAACAATTTTTCGCTTTAAAATCATACATAAACTTATCTTTTTCTTTAGCAGTCCATTTTTTCCATGGCTTGAGAGCTTTTGAGGCAATCTGTAGCCTTTAAAGATTGACTTTCATACTTTAAATTCCATATACTTGAAGAAGCCTTGCATCCTCACCTTCCAATACACAAAGTCAAATCCATTGAAAATTGGTGGTTTTATGTAGGATGTCCCCTCCATAGTTTACTCTTGCAATTTAAAGCACGAACTTGAGAGTTCCAAGCTCTGATACCACTTGTGGCTTAGAACTTAGAAGGAGGATTAAATAAGTTCCCCAATTAAAAATAGCTCAAGCCATTAAAACACATCAATTTTATGTGATCCCCCAACTTGGGTAATTCCACACTTGAAGGGTAGAATTTGTGCACACCTCCAAACTTTGTTTCTTCAAAATGTGATTCGAAAGGCACCATTCCCTATACAAGCTTTGAGCTCTACTCCAAATTTTGTCATTGTTGTGAAACCACTCAACCACGCAAGGTTCCATCAAGCTCAAAATGTGATTGAGGATCCCACAACCTTTACAAAATTGAGCTTTGCACTGAAGTATTTTGACATTGCAAAATCACTCAATCTCGCAAGATTTCAACAAGCTCAACAAGGATGTCTTCTCACAAGAATTACATCAACCCTATAGGGCTATAAGAAAGAAAGAAAAGAACAAGGAAAGAGTGTAACTAAATTTACATATCCTTTTACTTGAAGCTTAGTATAGTCACAATCAAGCAAATGATGTTACAATGAAGAGTAAGAATAAAATTGCTTAGACTAGCCAATGATAGGACTTTATGTGAACAATACTTGCATAATCTCCAAGATTTTGACATTGTGTTATAGCCTTGGATTTTCTAAAAACTCCTCAAAACTCATGGAATGGCTACCAAATGGCTAGTATAGACATTTACTTTGAAGTTTAAACATCTATCTAAGAAAGCCTTCAATGTAAGAGAGATGTCTACCTAAAAAATGAGACATCTATTGTAAGACATATTACCATAGATGTGTACTATTAAAGATAGATGTATGTTGTTTCTACCAGATGTCTACTCTCTAGAAGCACTTTGAGTTATGAAGCATTTTTATGACCTATGGACTTCTCAACAATCTTCAAAGCATCTTCACTTGACTTCTAGACTTCATTTTTATCCATGCACTCATCTAGTCCACTTAGTCTTCATTTTGACATCTCAGTGTAGATCTTGTTTTCTTGAATTCTTAGATTTCTTTATGAAGTTCTTGTTTATGGCCTTGCAAAATCAATCACACACATACATTCTACATTCTCCATTTTGCTTAAGGTTTTGACATACCAAAAGGTCAAAATAGAAGACCTATCTACCTCACTCTTAGTAAATGACCAAAGACTTAAGCATTACCATCAACAACAAATAGAAGAACTCAGGAAGGATGAGTTAGTAAAATTAATTAATCCTAATTACCCTATAGAGGAACCACATGATGAGAATGCTCAAGTATAAGCTAAAGCAATGGAAAGTAATTTCAAGTACCCTATTCTATAATTCAACATAATTAAGGGATAACCAATAATCTACAACTTTTACCTTGAAAAATGTAGAGAACAAAAGGAAATCCTATTATTAGTTGGAACTATAAAGAATTTAGTAGAATCATGTTTGGAATGCAAGGGAGAAGGACAACTTCCCTTACCTTGAGATAGGTCAATTTAAACCCAAAATCCATCTAAGGATGAGCCTTAGATTAATAAATAAATCACACGTAAAATCTATTATCTTTTGAATAACATTCCTTGGGTCTATAGTCCTACAAGCTAGGGGTAAAATAGCTAAGAAGAGGCTAATCTTTATAAGTGTATGGTTTATATTAATTACCTACTTGGATAGTTAACAAGATTAAATAGGTTTTTTATACTATGTCTAGCATCTAAGGTGGTAAAAGCATCTGACAATATGAAACAAGATCAGTACCCATGTAAGCAACCCATACAACTGAACAAATACAAAATGAAATTACCTCCCACAAGAACCTCATGATTGAAGTAGGCCAAGTTTAGATGTTTTATTGTTTTAAAAAAATGATTTGTGATGAAAAAAAGGAAGAGAAGAGAGATGAAAAATAGAAAGAAAAATGGCCCCACAAAAGCCTTCAACCATGAGTAGAGCCACACTTCCACATAAACCTTACAGTTGGGGTGATGTTAAAAGCTCACATTTTCCAGCATCTTACAAAAGCCTCCTTCTATGAGTAGAGTGATTATGGGTGGAGCAATGATTACCAAAAATAGCTAAATATGCCACCACTTTTGAGCTTGGATATAACACTGTATGAAAAGGATTTACTTATCTAAGTAAATACTTTAATAGGCACCCTGACTTCTAACTATTTTCCTTGGTTTATTTAGCCTCTTAAATTATGTTACATCATACTCCAAGAAATGATGTTATTTTGTTTATTTACCTTTTATTTTATAGTTTAATTTAATTATTTTCCATTGTTATTTCACTTTCTCATTTTTAATTGTATCCCTCCATTTTTATCCCAAACTATCAACTATCATATCCATAAGTAATTGGAACTCTTTGATCCTTTAATTGTTTCCCCACATGCCTTCCATGGGAGTTAGTGATTGAGATTCCATTGGATGATTAAAGTTTACCTATGGATTATGCATAGTGGAGAATATATAAAATCCATGGTTGTTTTGCTTTTGGTCTATTCTCATGGCTCATCTCAATTACACCATCAAATAATAATAATTCCTCTAATTAACCTATGCTATGAACATAACTTAGATTAATTGGGGGGAGAGCAGCTTGATACCATAAAGAAAAGATAGGATAGTAAGGTATAGCCAATATAGAAGTTAATCCAAGTGTAAGTTATGAAATGAGTTCATTGCAAGAAATGCATCTTGGATCCTTATAACATAGGAAAGGTAGAACCTTGAGATTATAAGTCATCCTTTGAATGAATGAAGTAGATCTTGTGAGGAGAAGTTTTCTTCCAAATAATCCTAGATGGGCCTTACTAATTAATTTATACATAAATTCCTATCCCCTAAAATTATATCTAATAGTATTAAGTAGAAAAGAAAATAATATTTTTTAGTAGTTCTATTCAATAAATCTATTCTTTTCATTTCTTAGCTTATATTGATATTTATCGTGAAGCATGAATACCTATGATTGCAAAATTAATGTCTATAAATATACAAGAAATATGGAAATCCCTTGAATTTAAACATATTAATATGCATCAATATATCAATATCTCGATACATCAATTATCGAAGTGTATCAAGTTTTTGATCCCAATCGATAATGAAAGAATTTACATTCAGTTTAGAAATAAATATATTGATTTCATTGATGAAGTTCAATATTTAAGTATATAATGATATTGATCTACATCATCTAAATCTCTATCAAGATTTTCACATTAGAATAGTGCAATCGTGATGAAGTTCAATATTTAATTATACAATGATCAATCTACATTGACTGAATTGATATAGTTTGATAAACGAAAAATTTCTCGAAAACTTCATTTTTGAAAAACACAACTATAATGGACTTTGATATGTTTAATTCTCATATATAGAACTCATTAATCTTTGTCATGATCATGATGTAGCTTGACCCCTTTGTTTTTGAAATTTATCAATCTCTAAGTAAAGATTGATATGATAAAAACAAAAACAAAAAAAAAAACCTAACAATAAGATGGTGGTCCAGCAATAAAAAGCCACCACCTGATAGTATAGATCTTATTCTTTTTCATCCAACATTCTAGGCTTCATCCCATTTCTTTCTCTGCTCTCCTATTCTCCTACTCTTCCCCAAGCTCTTGCTAGAAAAGGAACCATGACCAAGGATTATGGCCACATAAGCATTGTCTCCTTCAAATGCTAGTAATTTTTGCATGTGAGTAGGATTATAAAGGTTATAATCTTCAACCATGGAGTAACAAGGAAAGGTAAGTATGGTATTTATAGAAGAAATTGATGGTACTTTCTCTAGATTCAATTTTCTTGTCATTTTGAAGGCACCTAGAAATGAAAGACTCAAGATCATCCCATACCATGATGAAGCAATCTACACAGAGTGGTATAACTACACTAATGTAGATTCTCTAGTAATAAATAGAGGCATTGGATTATGAAGCATTCATTAGATCCCCTATTGAGTGGTTTAACTAAGAGAAAATCCTAGAATTTTATAGAAATTTAAAGCCCCACCTCCTGAAGCTGGATCCTTTGGAGCGATACTTAGTTTTCTCAATGAGGAAAACTAGGATTAAAATCATGATAACATAGCTCTAGGAGTGGTTCAAACTACCTTCCTATGGTAAAGATATATTTAAACCAAAGTCTATCACTAAGGAAAAGTATGATCTTTTCCATTAGTTTATAGGAGAGTCTGATTTTGACAAGATTTAGACCCAAGGAGTTTACTTCATGAATTTGCATCTAGTGAACTGCATGATGGCAAGGATGATCTTCATCAATGTCCTACCATCAATAAACATCACTTATATTCTTAGCCCATCCATTTAGGTCGTGAAGACCTTGACATTTACCAAGAAGGCCAAATTTATGTACCTGCCAATCGGGTACATGATTGATGGGACACGATATCGCGTACACGATATCGCATCTGGGACATTGCGTCGGCCCCTACGATATTGCATACATGATATTGCAGCCCGTCGCCTTGTCTATAAATAAGAGGCATCTTTCCCTTGTTTCCTCATCTAGATCTAGACCCTTAGCTAAACTCTGGTAGTTTTACCATTCCAGAGATAGAATAATTTCCATGTGCCTGTAGTAGGAGTCTCAAAGTGAACAAATATTTATTCGAGCAAATTGTACTTGAGCAGACATTTGTGTACGAAAATAAAGACAAAGTTTTTGATAAACCTTGCAGTGCATGGACTAAGCTAATTAGGATTTAATTAATGTTAAATGCTTAAATGCTTTCTTAGATAATTAATCTCTCTCAACCCTCAACTCCTAGTTAAGTGCATTCAATACGACCACTTCAAGCACGTGTGCTACGCTTGGTAACCCAGTAACGGATAGCGTTTGGTAATCCCAGTAGCGTTGCACTGGTTCAGGGTGTCTACGGTAAGTGGAAACGAATACTGATGCTAGGACGATTAAAGCTTAGTTAGTGAAAGTTAGTTACTTAGTCTCTTCACCCTTTCCTCTCTTAGCATAGGTGATAAAAAGATAAAAGACATAAGAATCACATACCTCAGACTTACTTAACCATACAATCATGACAATACAAGTAAGTCTGGGAAGACAACGATTGATTAACCTTAAGTGTTCCATAAGGCGCGTACGCACTTAGTCCTTGGAGATTGATCGGATTGTGCATGTAATGCTCGTATTTGTATGGTTGAGTGTAAGGGTACCTCACCACTCATCATTGGCATCGGTGCCAGGGACTTAGTTGTTTGTGTGCTACATAGAACATAGGAAACCATTCACATCGTTGGGAACTAAAATGATCCCTTAGGGTTAATTAAGAGAAAAAAATAACATAACAACAAAAAGCACACCGAACAAGACTAAAATGTCTTCTTCTCCACACAAAAACACTTCACCGCCTAGGACCAACACTAGAGATAGTCGATGGCACAACATACATAACCAAGAACCATCAGTTCCTCAACAATTCAGTGTGGTATATACTCATCACAATGATTATATACCCGACTTTACCTTTGTCTTCCATCAAGATGAACAACTGCGTTGGAGAGACTTGGAGGGTAACATAGTGTTGCCTCCAGACAGAGCCACCCCCAACATGCTCCTTCATGCTCTTGCACAAATTAGCATGTCACAATTATATGTTGAGTACAATGCATGCGATTACAACATAAGGGACTACCATCCCACAGAAGCGCAACATCAATGGGACTCGCGTCAGGAGAATTACCACACATCATTGAAGGGTAAAGGACCCCATAATGCTTCACCCGTTATAAGAGAAATTAAGGGTTGTGAACCTATTTCAATAGGTTCTCCACAAAATGATGTTCCCCCTCTTAACGATAGTGAGGAGGTGGTGTATCAGAACCTTCGCTCTACGATACAAAACCCTGGTTCTGATTCCCATGAACATCAAGTGTTCAATGAGGGAACACAAACACAAGATAAGGGTGAGCATTCTGATCGTCATCACGATCAAGGTCGAGATCATCAAAGGGAAGGTAGGAAACATCGTCATAGTGATGGTTCTCCTTCCTCTTCCCCTTCATCGCAACATTCACCCTCTCCTTCAACATCAAAACGTAGTCATAAGGAACCTAACCATGAGGATAAAGGTAAGCAAAATGAGAGACCTCGACGAGAGAGTCGAGAGTGAGGACAAGGGCAGTCTAGAGAGTTAAGGCATGAAAGAAGGGAAAGTAGGAAACCGCATAGACATCACAGAAGCCATGAAAGAAATGACCATGATGAACCCCTGCTTACAACCCAAAGCATGTTAGACATCACGGAGGCCGTTAGAATACCTACAAGGCACAAAAAAGATAGCCAGATCAAGAGACTAGACATGAATAATATTCCACGATTTGAGGGGGGATGCAATGTTGATCCGCAGAACCACTTACAGGCATTTCACAATGCCTTTGCCTTGTAGAACATTGAAAATGAGTGGAAAAAATTAAAGTTGTTCCCAAGGACACTCATAAAGGAAGCGAAAAGCTGGTACCAGTCCTTAGAACTAGAATCCATTCGAAGGTGAAGTACGATGCTAGAATTGTTTAACGATAAATATCAAATGTACTCTCTAGTGTCCAACTTGCAAAAATAGATCTAAGGATGGAAGCCGAGTACTCATGAATCCTTGGATGCTACCATGGGCCGATATTATGCACTGTTACATCATTGCCCGGGCCATGGGTACACACAATGGGATCAACTACGCCATCTCGTAGATGGGCCAAGACATGAAACCAGGAGAACCTTTGGGACATATGCCTAATGGAGATTATCTAGACTTAGGTCCCATGAGGTTCATAGATTGTTGGAGGAAGTAGCTAAGGAAGAAGGAGAGTTACATAAGAGAGAAAGCGTGGAAGAGTATAACCGCGATCCTTCCCTCCAAAAGAGGGGAGTAAGATTCTGTGAGGAGGAGGATGAGTCACCACTCGAAGAGTTGGTGAGTAGGAAAACCTAACCACTTCAGAAATTAACAACAGAAGTGTTGGCTAAGGTAGATCAGATGTGGGACTCCTTAGATAGTATATTTGAAACCGTTTTAAAAATTGTAGAGAAGTCTAAGGAGCGAAGTAGTGACCATGATAAGAAAAAGAAGAGGGATTTGGACTATGCACGTAACAAAGGTAAGGGTAGAATGACTATCACTAAAGAGGTTATGGATTCCAATATGGATGATGATGGTGGATTTGAGATATGCCAGTATGACCATCCTAAGGGATGTTGCCTAATAATCTCACATCTGCAAGAGTCTGGGGTGTATGTACTCAACCCAAGACTTAACAAACAGCAAGCACCCCATCGGTCACCTTATCCCCAAGGTAACCCAAGGTAGTTCCACCAACCGTTAACATATTATCCAAGTGGAACTCCACCACAACCTATGGAGCAACACTAGCAATGACAATACCCATAGTCATGGCGGATGCCACTACCAAGGCAACAATACCCTTACCAGCAATCAGATCCATATGGCTACTATGTGCAGTAGCCAATCTGTCCAAGTGACTCTGTTGGTCACGTGACCTCACAATGTCACTACCAAGCTCGAGAGTATTATAAGACTCCTTCTCCTGGGAGAGACACACCACACGCATACCATCCTCTAAATATGTCTGCCACTCTTACACCTATAGCTCCACTACCACCCACTCCAGTGATGCAAGGGGAACTCCCCACTCAACCGCAGTAATGCAATGCTATGAGAGCAGTAAACCTTCAACCCGCTACTGGTTTTGACAACCGTACAAGGAGAAGCCCTTTCTTCAGAACCAACATCCCAAACAAGCTCTCACAACCACAAGCGGTTGAACCTTAGAACATTCCCCCATCAAATAAGGCTTCGGAGCTCCCTTCAAATCAACAACAAAGCTCAATGCATACGGTTATGTTAACACATACCTTCACTGACTGGATAAAGGTGGGCCACCTTCCCAGGAAATTCTCTGATCCTAGAAGTCCCTTAATTTATCTCCAAGTCACTGGGAATGAACCATGTAAAGCTCTTCTTGACTCAGGTTCCGGAGTCAACTTGATATTGCAAGAAATGTATAAAGCCTGGAACCTACCCCCACTAAAGAAGAGCAATATTCACTTAGAGCTAGCTGACTAGTCCATCACTATTCCCTTGGGATTGGTTGAGGATATCGTTACCACTATGTGTGGTTGGTTATACCCAACTGATTTCCTAGTGATACAAGTCAACAATGACAGGGGGACTTCCCAATAATAATAGGGAGGGCATGGCTAAGTACCATAAACGCATGCCTAGGAATTCATCATCTTTCCTTGGAAATATCTAAGGAAAACATTTATGGAAAAATTGAGAAAAAGAAGGTTCCATGCATCACATACAGTGATACAGAGGGTGATAGCGTACAGGAGCATTCAACATCTCCTACATGCAACCGGTGTGCCCAGGAAGTTAACATACAAAAGTATCTATATGTAGCAACCACACAACAAGAGAACACCCAGTGGTTGACAGCTAATCAAGAGAGCAACACACCAATATGCGTGGAACTAACTGGGGGACTAACTTGCCCACATGAAGAAAGCATAGATGCACTGGAGCAAGAGTGTCACCAACTTCCAATCCTTAATTTGAAACCACCAATTGAGGGAAGTTGGAAACTCTTAGAAAATCCAAATGAGTACTCTGATAGGAGAATACTAGTCTGTGTGCAATCAACCAACCCTTATCATAAACCTAGAATGTTCTATGCACATAGCACATTTGAGAGAGGATAATCTCGCTCACTATTTTGGATCTCTCCCTTCCAATTTAGTCATGGGTGAGATGGCCACCTATGCTAATCATTTGAGGCCCTCAGTTCTTTTTCAATTTTTGTTTTACACCTTTTTTGTTTTACAAATTTCTCTAACTTTTCTTGTTTTTTGTTTTACACATTTTTTGTTTTACATATTTTTGTTTTACAAATTTCTTTAACTTTTCTTATTTTTGTTTTATGACATCATTTATACTTTTTCATTTCTTTGTGTGTTTGATTCGTCACTTAATAAGTGCTCCGAAGATGGTATGAACTGTATTCCATTGATTACTAATGTTTAGTTTTTACCTTTAAGTTATTATGTTGATACTAAGGTATGGTTCTTTTGATATAACAGGCAATGAATCCACATCACCCACGCATCCATAAAATTCTATGGTCTCTCTTGGCTTGGAACTATATAGTCTCCTTTCTCAATAATAAGAATTATCAACAAACCGATGACTAGGTATTTCTCAAACTAAGGAAGGACTCAAGGTTGAAAAGGGTGTGACTTCAAGGGGATCTGATGCACTTGTGCTAGCCATTCTCTTGGGTGCTTTGATGTTTTTTTCTTGAGTTTTCTTACTATTTCAATGTTGCCGCATTATCAGGAAGTTGAGCAAATAAAAATAATAAGTCTTTGCATGGTGTGGTTCTCACGAAAAAACACAAAAAAACAAAAAAAAATAGATAGTGCGAATTCAAAGCACACCCCTTAGAAGAAATAATCATTTCGGCTACAAGCACTAGTTATGGAACTAAAATAAACATGTTCCCTCTAACTAAGGCCCTTCTCACTTTCTACTCTCTCCTCCTTCATTTTGTCGAAATGGTGGTGGCTCTTTGGTGAAGGCATTCTTGTTACTTCAAGTGGATGGATGGGCTGAATGTATTAATGCAAAGTCACTGAATGTGGTTTGTTTGAGGCTGGATTTGGAATGGGATCTACTAAGTCACATTAACCATTAACATACAAGGGGCTGTACATCACCTTGTTCTTGAGATTCCATTCCATTCTCTTCTTTCCATCCTTCTTTCCCCATTTATCACCCCATTGTTGGTTGTATAAGTAGTCTATATTTTGGTGGATGCATTTTTTTCTTTTTGGTAAATTATTATGGTTAAGACTTTAACTCTTGTTTCCAAATGACATTCCTAGAGCCTACGAACTCTTTGAATGTGGGATTGTTAGGGCATTAAGGGAATGAGCCTACTTTGGGAAGGACCCACTAGCATTCCTATTTGGTGCATTCTTTCCCTTAAACATTTCTACAATCACCATTTATTTTGTTCATCTTCATCTATGACATCCATTTTATTGGCATAACCATTGTTTATTTTTCTCCATCCTTCTTATTCCTTATCTTTTTCCATTCTATCGCTACTGGAGGTTCGCTCTCAATCATGGGGGTCTTGGTCCAATTTTTTCGATTTTTCTCTTAACCCCTACACCTCAGGTAGTCACTAGTATTATATCTCCAAATCCGTATCAACCATATCACAACTTAGCCAATGGACCTTACATCAAAGCAAGGTATCAATTTCATTATGATTCATTTACCCTTGCTAATATAAGAACTATGTTGTGTGTGCAGATGGCAATCATACAACAACGGATTGGATTTGGAGGGAACACTTGGAATGGACTGGTGCTGAAGCAGTTATGCAAGGAACAGGATTGATGATGCACTTATGGATGGACAACGAAAGGCACAATCTTAGTGTTGGCAGCAATAGACTTCTTCTTTTCTCTCTCTTCTTTCTTCTCTCTCAGCTACCAAATAAGGNCTATTCGTTACTGGGTTACCAAGTGTAGCACACATGCTTGAAGCGGTCAAACTGAATGCACTTGNGTCATGAACACTAAATTTTGCCATGTTGTGTAATGATGATCTGTTCACATGTCATCCCATTCACCATTAGCTTCACTCAAGTCGATAATCCCATACCTTTCCAATATTAGGTAAGGAACTCAAGTACGATTTTTCATTCAGTCATGGGGGTATGATGGGACACGATATCACGTCGGCCCCTGCGATATCGCGTACATGATATCGGAGCCCATCGCCTTGTCTATAAATAAGAGGTGGCTTTCCCTTGTTTCCTTATCTAGATCTAGACCCTTAGCTNACTCAACTCCTAGTTAAGTGCATTCAGTATGACTGCTTCAAGCATGTGTGCTACACTTGGTAACCCAGTAACGAATAGCATTTGGTAATCCCAGTAGCGTTTCACTAGTTTAGGGTGTGTACGGTAAGTGGGAACGGATACTGATGCTAGGACGATTAAAGCTTAGTTAGTGAAAGTTAGTTACTTAGTCTCTTCACCCTTTCCTCTCTTAGCATAGGTGATAAAAAGATAAAAGACATACAAATCACATACCTCAGACTTACTTAACCATACAACCGTGACAATACAAGTAAGTTTGAGAAGACAACGATTGATTAACCTTAAGTGTTCCATAAGGCGTGTAAGCACTTAGTCCTTGGAGTTCAACCAAATCACGTGTGTAACACTCGTATTCGTATGGTTGAGTGTAGGGGTACCTCGCCACTCATGAATGATGTATCATTACAACAATGATGGACTTAAATTATGTTTTCCTTTTATGATTTCAACAATCTTGTAGAAGTTGGATCTTTCAGAGCTCCAAACATGCATGAATATGAACCTTACTATCCAAAAGGACACCTTTGTGATGTTCCTTGTGATCTACACTAAGCTTAGTCCTTTTATCAAGAAATTCGATAATCTAGGTTCCATGTTAGCGCTCTAGGCCAATGAGATGTGCGAACTCTTGGAAGAAATGAAGGAACAAGTCCCACCTAGCAAGAAATCTTGATTATGTTGGAAAGGGTAATTTCTAGCCTCATGACAATGGAAGGATCACTATTATTAAGAGGAACCTGCACCAGTAGATTCAGGATGATGATGAGAGGGTTGAACCCTCAAATTTTGAGGAGGATATAGAAGTAGAAGGAGAATTTGAGGTTTGATTCTCGTGTGTTGTTTGCTTGTTTTTAGAACCAATGAGGTCATTTTATTATTAAATTCAAATCTAGAAATGTTTTAATTTTTGTTTGTATATATATGACCCTTTTGGTGCTAGACTTGGATTTTATGATGGCTAGAAGATCTTTAAATTTTTCTTTATGTATGAACCTTATTATCAATGTGGAGGAAATTGAATGAATATTTCTTTTTATTTTACCCACTATTTTGAAGACCAAAATTGAATTATAAATTAAAATTTCTTAGTATTATGATCACATTTAGGCCTGGTAATGCTTATAATCTACAAAGTGATGCATGGGCTATGAGATGAGATTATTGATCTTGTAGTTTTAATTTAGGAAAAATCAATATAGCATACATATATTTTATACTTATGCATTCCTAATGGATATTGTTCACTTTTGTTGACCAGACACTGACCGGAGGCTCATAGGAGGCTATGATGAACCCCTAATTTTTCAAATTTTAATGATGAAATATTTTTTGTTATCTTATTATATTGAAGTACCTCAAATCCTTCGATGGCACACAATATGTACTAATCACTTTATCAAGTTTGTGTATCATAGGATTTTGTGACAATGATAGGTATCAAGACATATCAATTTTCACAATGAAATTTAGTAAAAATTGAGGGTAGACATATCAATCTACGTTGCCAAAATTGACTTTTATTGATCCAAATTGTATTAATTTGCACAGTAGTTAGGAGATATCAATCCAAGCTATGAATGCTATGAGGATCGACAATTGAGAGACATAGCAATTACAATTTAGATCGATAACTAGGGATTGTACCTACAATAGTATTGATCTCCTCAATGTAAATTGATATGTTCATATAGCAAGTTTCTCTAAAAATTAAGATGTATGCTCTTCCAATATAAAAAGAGGAGTACCTAATTCAAGTGGGGGGATTCAATACCCAAGAGAACCTATGTTAATTTGGAATCATTTTTCTTAATTCTTCTAAAAATAAGGATTCATTGAACCTTGTGGTAGCTATAGATCAATGAAATCCATTAGTGGGTTATTGAGATTATTACACTATGAAATAGCAAGGTAGAATCACATATTGGATGATGTCTCCCTTATGATGCTTCCAACTTATGATTTGTACTAGTTGATTTCAAAGTTTATTTAATCATTAAGTTTCCATTCTTGAACTTAAGATTAGAAGTTAGGGTAAGAGTTTATAATTTGACTTATGGATAATAGTCATAAACATGGGATTTGATTGGATTTGAATTTAATCATTTATTGTCTTGATGATTTCTTTGACTTTCAACTGTTCCTCCATGGATACAACTTGTGGGTTAATCATAGATGAGGTGACATCCCTATTATGAAAGTAATCTAGCCCTAGAGCTTTGGCTGGCTTGTCATGTCTCTACACCATTTCTTCCATCCTTCAAAGAGTAAACTCATGTGAATAAGTGAGTAGGGGTATGAGTGATCGTCAGCTTAACAAGTTTGATTTCATGGACCCATACAACATCATTAATGTATTAATCATTTCAATGGTTCAAGTACTGATGCCTCTTCACTTACAAAGTTCTAGAAGCTTCTGTCCTTTTGAGTATAATTTCCTTCCTCTCCATTGAAGAGTTGAACTTGTGAATAGCCTCCAACTCATTGATGTTATCTTGTACTATTTCATCATCAACTGATCAATCCTAATGCACAAGATCTACAACATTAAATATAAAAGACATATCAACATCCTATGCTCAATTAAGTTCAAAAGTACTATCATTAATTTTGGCCTTTATTTTGAAAAGAATCCATCTTTTTGGCTTTCAACTTGGAGAAGTTGATACCTCTTAACATTTTCTTCTTTAGGTATATCTAAACATGATCACCAATAGCATAAGTTAGACTTCTACTTGTTCTCATTTCTTTGGAGGATTCTTTCTTTAGTCTTCTTCTTAAAATTTTCCTTTACTTGTGCATGAAGATCCCTTATTTCTTGGACAACATTAGCACTAATTTGAGCTTCTCCCTCAAAGATCTTTACATTGTCCACTATCTTTGGAAAAAATCCATAATTCACCTTAAATGGAATCTTACCATTAGCAACATGAAAAACATTTTTATACAAAAAAAATAACATCTTGGAATAAAGTATGTCATCTTGGAGAATTTATCCACTACAATAAAAATAACATCCTTCCCATGCTTTTTCTTTGAAATCCCACTTACAAAGTCCATTTAAATACTTTGTCATGGACCCTTGGGAATTAACAAAGGCATTTAATGACCATCCACTCCTTTATGTCCTTTGAGTTTTTGATATGTTAAATAATTCTTTACAAATTTTGAAACTTTAGTTGTCATCCCTAGCCAAAAATAGTGCCTATCCATAAGCTCTAATGTTTTATCCTTGTTCATATAACCTACCATGACACCACAATGATTTTCAAGTAATCTTTTTTTTTTCTAAAATCATAATTGGAAGCACATACCTTTCCATCTTTAAATAACAGTTTATCTTCAATATGATAGTTTCTTCATTGGTCTATCCTACTTAATAATGACTCTTTGGGGCTTTTTCAAACTTGCCTAAAAGCACAATCATGCTCATATAAATTAGCAAAATTACCCATATCTTCTACATGAGGCAACAAGTAATGCCTCCAATGCTTGATTGATTGAAGAATAGCATACAACTCCTCATATACAATATATTTTTTTCTTGAGTTATTCAAATTTTCAAAAGAAAAAAAAACAAGCATTCACCTCTACTTAAAAATGCTTATAAAAATTTGGAATTACAAGCATTGGTTCATTAGTTATCTTTTCTTTTAATAAGTTAAAGCTCCTTTGGGTTTCATCATCCCATCCAAAATCTTTATTTTTCTTTAGGAAAGTAAATAGAGAAGAAGAAATACCACTTAAAGTTTTTATGAGCCTTTGATAAAAATCTACTAAACTAAGAAATGATGTTATCTCCTCAACATTCTTAAGAGTTTTCCAATCTCTAATAACCCTTACCTTGGTAGATTCTATCCAAATTTGGTTTTTAGAAATCACATGTCCTAAGCATGTGATTTCCCTCATAATAAAAATGACTTTTCTTCACATTGATGACCAAATGTGCCTTCTCTAATTTAAGACACACCTCCTCAAGTAATCTAGGTGTTACTCCTCATTAGAGCTATATACAAAAACATTGTCAAAGAAGATAATACAATACTTACTAATCAATTTTTTAAGTACATCATGCATTAACCTCATGAAAGTAGAAGGTGAATTTATGAGCCCAAATGACATTACCAGCCACTTAAACAATCCATCTCATGTTTTGAAAGTTATCCTCTATTCATCATTAGGTCTAATTCAAATTTGATGGTAATCACTCTTGAAATTAAATTTGCTAAAAATCTTTGCATTGGTAAGATTATCAAGGATATCATCCATTCTTGGAATAGAAAACCTATAACTAACTATTATCCTATTTACTATCCTGAATCAATGCACATCCTTCATTCATCACTATCTTTCTTTAGCACAAGCATTTTTGGAACTACATAAGATGAAATGGATTCCCTCATAAACCCATTTGTGAGTTACTTCTCCACTTGCCTTTGCAATTCTACCCACTAGCTTAGTGTCATCTAGTATGCTCTCTTATTTGGAATGCTAGCTCTAGGGATGAAATCAATTTGGTGTTGTACATTACTTATTGTCAAAAATTCATCCAATTCCCCCTTGAACACCTTGGAAAATTGCTCCTTCAAGCCTAACACATCTGTTAAAAGTTCTACCTACTTATAATCATGGATAGAAATAATGGTTGATACAACAACAAAACCAAATCCAATTTCATCATGTTTCTTTATGTATTTTCTCTTTCCTAGAAGGATTAAGAAAGCATTCAATGAGCTTTTCTATCTCACTTATTTAGCTATTATAGGAAGTAACTCATGAATTCCATCAGATCTAGCTGCACTCCATATATTTCTTACTCTATTAAATTGAAAACCATTATTAAAATTCCAAGGTTTACCAAGAATTACATTAGTAAAATAAATTGGAAGCACATGATATTTCACAAGATCATGACAACCTTCAATTTTAAATTTCAAAATACATTGTTTCCTTACCTCTTGATAGAAATTTTTACACAACTAATATACCTTGTAGAGTCTAGGATAAGGATTAGTTACCAATCCCAATTTAGCAATTACCCTAGATGAAATAATATTTTCTTGTACTTCCCTATCAATTAAAATAAGAATCCATTTCTCACTAAGCAAACATCTAGGTGCAATCTAAAATAACAATTTTTTAGTAGGACATTCTCCTCTATTCACATTCCCGATAAATGCACAAAAGTTTGATTTAAAAATTTTCTCAATCTTAAGAGTAATAGAATTACCTCTTTGAAGAGCTTGGCTAGATGTCTCTTTCACTTTCATGGTTTGTACATCCTTACCCTTTGCTACCTTAAGAAGTGAACATTCCCATTGCTTATGTTCCCATTCTTCATACTTAAAGCATTGAATCTTGGATGAGTTTCTTCCTTAACTCTTGCCTCCCTTACCTTGGTCCTTCTCAACTTTGCTATTCTCATCACTCTTCTCTATCTTCTTGTCATGGCCATCATCTTTTTATTTAGATTTAACCTTATATCTCTTCTTTGATTTGAATCCCTTGTCCCTTCCCTTCAAAGCTTATTTGTGTTTGTTCTCAAAACCATTGATTTTCTTTTTTGTCTTGAGTAAAAATCATAAGCCTCATCAAGAGTTTGTGGCTCATAAAATAACAACTCCAACTGATAGGTCATTTTAAGATCTCCTAGAAAGATTGAAATTTATTCATACTCCTAATTTAGCTTAGCTTTATGGAATAGTGCATAAAATTTGGTGTAAAACTCCTTGATATCTTTTTCATCTTGCCTTAGGAATTCCAACTTTCTGATTTTTTTCTTATCTTTGATGAAACTATTTAAATTTTCTTCTCAAAATGTATTTCATAAAATTCCAATCTTCAATATGTTGATCATTTTATCTTTCATAACCATTGGATACTTTCTCCCATCAAGTAGAAGCCATACCTTCTAATCTAGATTCAACAGTATGGACCATTAATTGATTTGACACCTCTTCCAACTCAAAATGATTATTAAGCATCTTTAGCCAACTTGTAAAAGTATCGGTACCATCTACATCATTGAAAGTATTTAGTTCTATATATGAGAGTCTAGCAACATCTCTGAACACTCTAGCAAATCTTGCTTCATCCTCATCATCAAGCTTGCCATGAGAAGAAGTAGATGCTAGCGATGAAGCTTTTGGAACTCTAATTTGAGAAAGTAAATTCCCTTCCATTGAAATCCTTAACTGATGGATTCCTACACTTCCATAGCTAGATTATCCTTCCTCATCATCTGCTTCCCCTTCATTAAGCTAAGAAATTTTTGACTAGGTTTATTCTAATAATAAATCACCTTCCTAATACTAAATCAAGAAAATCTTCAAAGACAAACTTTTTGCTAGAAAATAAGAGAACTAGCTATCTTAAATTAATTTATTAGAAGATTACAAGGTTTAGAAAACCCACAACATCCAAATCTATCACAATAAAATGATATTATGGAGCATGAGGCCCTACAACCATGTAATGGCTATTATTAATGCAAGACACAACTAATGGAAATTTTTTCCACAACTTGGGACTGAGATCTCAACTCACTAGTAGATCCAAGAGAATAGAACACATAGAACAACACATCACAAGTTGATTGTGGAGCTATAATAATCAATTTCACTCATCCAATATGCTCATTTACTTTCTCTTACTTAGCTCTCCACTCTTAAAAGCATTTTCTCTCACTCATTATTCTCCATCATTGATGATGAATACATTAATATTTGTGTCAAATTGGAAGATGAGAACCATAGAAACCTTTTATCAACTCATCCTAAGGTTTTCTAGATGTTTTACAAGTCTTCTCACCTTCTTTTCAACTATTTTCAACTTTTTCCATTACACTCCAACTATTTTCCAAATTGGGATGAGTGTTTTCAGAAGTTTTCCCATCCATCTAGGTCATCTCTAACTTTTTTAAGATGTCTCTTGCAAAAACCTAGCTCTTAGTTGAGACATCTACTATTTTTCTAGGATGTTTCATTTTGTACTAAGACATCTCAGGTTTTGATGGGATGTCTCACTCAAGATGTTGCATGCATAGTTGAGACATCTCAACTTGAATGTCTTACTTTCTGATGGGACATCTCACCTACTAGGGCTAAACACAATAATGCTTATTTTGATATTTGGAACTTTTGAATACCTCCAAATAAATCTCCATGGATCATGAAACCTCCTAACCTCATCAAGATGAGTCTAAAACATCCCGAAAAGTGCCAAAATATGTAGGAATCATTATCAACAAAATCAACACAAGAAGACACACATTAATAGGACACATTCATCCATGTCTTAAAAAAACTTATAAGATAAAGCACAAGGGAATTAAAAGAGGTGTTTCTACACTATATCTCCCATTCTTCAAAAAGTGAACTCAGGTGAACAAGGGAGTAGGGGTAGAAGTGATTCCCCAATCAACAAGTTTGATCTCATGGATCCATACAACATTATTAGTAGATTGATCCTCCCAATGGATCAAATATTCATGCCTCTTGACTCCCAAAATACTAGAAGCTTCCTCTATTTGAGTATGATTTCCTTCCTTTCCATTGAAGGCTTGGATTGATCAATAGCCCCCTTCAACTCATCAATTCTATCTTGTATGGTCTCCTCATCAACAAGTCCATGATAGTGCATAAGATTTGAAATATTAAATACAAAATACATACCAACATCATTCAAAAATTAATCTCAAAAGAATTATCATTGATCTTAGCCTTAATTTTGCAAGGCTTCATCTTCTTGGCTTTCAATTTGGAGAAGGTAGCATCTCTCAATTGCTTCTCCTTCAAGTGCATCCAAACCAAGTCACTGATAGCAAAATTAGTCTTCTACTTGTCCTCATTCCTCTCGAGGACTTTCTCTTCTATCTTCTTCTCAAATTTTGATTTTACTTATGCATGGAGATTTCTCATCTCTTGTGTAAAATCAACACCAAGTTGAGCTTCACCATCAAAGCTCTTGAAGGTGTCCACAATTATGGACAAAACCCATAGTACACCTCAAATGATATTTTTCCAATAGCAACATGAAAAGCTTTATTTTACAAAAACTCAACATCGACTTGGTGTTGGAAAGTCTCTTACTCATCCTTCCTTCATCATCAAAATCACAATGTAAATTTCCTTCATGTTGTCTATTCATTTCACAACTAAAATAATCAATTTCATTACTATCAATATCCAAATTAACATAAATAAGGATCTTCTCATAGTAACTACTACTATAGCCATAATCATTAGGAAAATTACCATTATTAGTTTTACTCTTACCAATAATTGCATCCAAAGTTACATTGCTTCCATCATGCATAACATAAAAATTAATCATAATTACCACAATGATCATGATGCTTATCATCATAATGAAACAAATCACTACCTAGTTGAAGTAAAAAAACTAGAATCCAACATACTAGTTTCTACATAAGAGATATTACTACCATTTTCAAGGTAAATCTTAGCCTCACTTACCTCTACATGGCTTTTCTTATTCATCTTTGGTTCAACTCAATCTTTAACATGTGGCTTTTTACTCTCATTAAAGCTTAAGGCTTCAATATTCCACATAGAAGTCTCCAACTCCAATGGTTTCTCCTCCTTCAAGGAATCATCAACAACTTCTACAACTTACTTTGAAGGTACCAAATCAAAAGGTAAATTCCTCCCCATGGCTTAAACATCAAATTCATCACCCAAGCAATCAGTCTTCCATATACCTTGGCTAGAAGACTCTCCTCTCTCCCATAAGATAGCCTCAACTTGGTAAAGAATCTTCTTTCCCTTTCCACAAGGTATAGAAAAATTGCACAAAGAATGAGTATCATACCCTCTAGTGATGCTCTTGATCCTTCTTAATTAAGTCCCTGGATTCTTGACACTCCTTTAGCCTTGATCTTTTACCTCCCATAACTTATGAGATAAGATCTCTTCTTGAATACCAACATATACCATCTTGGATTATGAAGACTTATTGATCTCTTTGATGAAGCTATTGGTCTCCTCTTTTGAAACATTTAAGTATTGAGCACTTCCTTACTCAATAAGAGATGCTTGAGAACTCCTTTTCTCATTGATCTTTACTTCACCACACCTTTCATCTTGAATACCTTTGTAAATTTCTCCTTCAAGCCTAGCACACATGTAGGAAGTTCAACCTACACATCATAATGGTTAGTAGCAACTATTGTCATAACAATAAAACCAAAACTAATTTCATCATGCTTCTTAATGTGTTCCCTCTCTCCTAGAAGGATTAAGCATTCAATGAACTTTGCTACATCACTTGTTCAATTGTCATAGGAATCAAATCATGGATTCCATCAGATCTAAAAACATTCCATACATTTCTTGCTCGATCAAAATGAGCACCATTGTCAATTCCAAGATCTATGAAGAATTACATTAGTGCAATCTATTGGAAGTACATCATACTTAAAAACATCATGAAAACTTCTAGTTTTAAATTTCAAAGTACATTGTTCCCTCACGTCTTAGGGAAAATATTTAAACAAATAATGCACCTTATAGGGTATCAGATGAGGATTAGTTACCAAACCCAATCTAGCAACTACCCTAGAAGAAATAACATTTTCTTGGGCTTCCTCATTAATCAAAACTTTAATCCATTTCCTAGTAAGCAAATAAGTATCCCTAATCTAAAACAACAATTTCCTATTAGGATGATATCCTCTATTGACATTCCCCATGAAAGCATAAGAATTCAATTCAAAAACATCCTCTATTTTTAGAGCATTAGGATTACCTCTATGAAGATCTTAGCTTAATGTCTCCTCCACCTCCATGGTTTTCACATCTTTGCCATCAGATTCCTTGTGAAGTGAAAACTTCCATTCCTTGTGTTCCCATTCTCCACATTTGAAGTATTATAGTTTTCATGAGCTACTACCTTGACCCTTGTCTCCCTTACCTTGGTCCTTCTTGGCTTTGCCCTTCTCATTGCCTCTTTTAGTTTTCTTATCCTAGTTACCTTCCTTATCTTTAGATTTGGATTTGGAGCCTTTCTCAGATCTGGATCCCTTCTCCTTCCCCTTGGAATTTTTTTTGCTTCTTCTTCCAAGACCTCCTAATTTATTCTCCTCTTTGAATGCTAAATCATAATCCTTATCAAGGGTTTTTGACTTATAAAAGGATAACTCTTACTAGTATGTCATTTTGAGACCTCCAAAAAAGATTGAAACTTCTTCATACTTCTCTTATTTTAACTTAGCTTGATGAAATAGATCCCAAAGTTTGATGTAAAATTATTTGAAATCCTTATCACCTTTCCTTATGAATTTTAACTTCATAATCATTTCTTGCCTCTGACGAGACTGTTCAAATTTCCTTTTCAACCTGCATTTCATCATACTTCAATATTTGATTAGGTTGATTGTTTCATCTTTCATAATTTTGGAACTTTATCTTTACACCATGTAGAAGCCATATCTTCTAATTTGGATTAAAAAATAGGTATCCTTAAGTTATTCAGTACCTCTTCCAATTGGAAATGCTTCTCAAGTGCCTTCAACAAACTTGCAAAAGCATTGGTGCCATCTACACTGTTAAAAGTCTTCAACTTTATGTATGGAAGTCTTACAACATTTTTGAATGCTCTAGAAATTCTTTTCTTATCTTTCTCATCAAACTTGCTTGAAGAAGTATTGAATACTACTAGTGCACTTGGAGTTCTCACTTGAGAAATAGGATTTCCATGCATTGAAATCCTTAACTGATGGTTTTCTACACTCCCATAGCTAGATTGCCCTTCCTCTTCATTTGCTTCATCTCCACCTATTTGTGAAACTTTTTTATTTGAATGTACATGTTCTTTACCTCTATGGTTCTAGATATTGCTAGGATCAACATTGCAGTCTACCTTCATGTTGATTTCATCCAATCAAGAAACAATCATCTGGAAGGTAAACTTCATACTCTCCATGTCCCAATCTAGAGGTTGCACTTATTTGTTCATGGGTGCCATCTAAAATTGATAAAATCCCCAACCAAAATCCAAGCAACAATAAAACTAGGCTCCGATACCAATAACACTAGAGCAAGTTCACTCCAATAATAAATCACCTTCCTAATACTAAATCTAGATAAAATTTTTGCTAGAAAACAAGAAAACTAGCAATCTTCAATTAGTTTATTAGAAGATTATAATAGGATTCACAAAATTCATAACATCCAAACCTATCACACTCAAATGATATTGTAGAGCATGAGGTCCTACAACCACACAATGGTTGTTCTCAATGTAAGATACAACTAATAGAAATATCTTCCACAACCCCCTAAACTCATTAAAATTAGTTTAGAATGCCCCAAAACATCTAGGATACACTCGTCCACATCTTCTTTAAGCCTTAAACCTACAAAAATAACTTATAGGACAAAGCATAAGGAAATCGGGAGAGGTGTTTCTATAGAAAACTTCTTCATTGTCAAAAAATTAATGCTCATCACCTTTATAAGTTCGAATATGACTAGGATGTGCATTCCTATCTCCTTGATACTAATCTCATCCAATCAAGCAACCATTACTTGAATGGTAGAATTGATGCTCTCCATGTCTCTCTTTAGGACTTAAACCAATTTTTTCTTAGGTGCCATCTAAAATTTAAAAAAGTCCATAATCAATTTTTCAACCATAATTAACCTAAGACTCCAATATCAATCCTAGAGCAGGTTCACTTCATTTTTTCTAACCTTCAATCACACTAAATCTAGATATTATGAAAGATATTTCAATATGTTAGAAAATGAGAAAAATGATTATCTTTAATTAAAGTAAAGCAGATTACAAATCAATGATTTCATAATCCATAACAATACATTCCACTCATAAATGCTCAATGATATTACAAAGCATTAGGCTCTACAACTGCATAATGATTATTCTCAATGCAAGACATAACCAAATGATATCTTTCCCATAAATTTAAAAGTGAGATTCAAACACATAATGTACGTAATAGACATAGGTCAAATGCACACAATTGTTCCTAGAGCTATATACACACTCAAGCACTCTTCGCATGTCCTTTCATATTAATCTCTCCTCATTCATCATGACCAAAACATGAAACAACAATAATATTTCTTGGAAATTAAAGATAAAAGTCTTAGAAACCTCTTCTCAAGCTTAACCTAGAGATTTCCAGCAATTTCTATCTTTTCTCAAATTTTTTCAATTGTTTCCCACTTTGGAACTGTTATCTCATATGTGTTCCCAGTTGTATGGGTCATCTCAAGCTTTTTCAAGATGTTTTACTATCCATTGTAACATTTAGGAGAAACATATTTGGAGAGTGGAAGATGTATACTACTAAAGTGAGACATATTCTCTAAAGTTGAGACATCTCACATGAGATGTCTTCCCAAAGTTGGGACATCTTTCCTAAGATGTATTTCATCAAAATGGGACATCTCCTTAACAACTGGGATGTCTCCTCCACATGTGAGACATCTTCTATTATAAGGCAACACTCAACAAAGACATCTTCTAGACATGTGGGATATCTCATGTTTCCTCCTAATTCTCAACCAAGAGATCTACTTGATCTCTAAGACATCTCCACACTATCTGAACCTCCAAAAATCATTTGTAGAAATGAAGAAAGTGCATCAGAAGAGGTGTCCCTACACCACTTGTTAAGAGGTCCTCCATAGGAATATCAACCTTCCTAAATTGCCAATCCCCTACTGATTAGAGGAAGGTCCACTCTTTCATAATAGTCTTCATATTTTTGAGGTTCTTACCAAGTATGTCCATAGGTCTAGACAACATAATTAAATGTAGCACATTATTTCTCCACTTTAGACTAAACATCCCAAGCTAATTTGGTGGCAAAAACATAAGCTTTCTTTCCAAAATATTTCATCCCACATCCATGCACATGAAAAGGTGTATCCACTTTAGCCCAAGACATAAGGTAGAAATAATGACATTTCTCTACCATTGACCAAGAAAAGCTATGAATAATTTGACTAATGTGTAAGGTGAACTAGGTTGAGGTGTTAAAAACTAAGGCATTACAAATATGAATGCATGAAAGGATAGTAAAAGTTAACTTATCCATTAAGAAAAGAAATATACCTCTCCAAGAAGCCAACCCTTTCTACAGCTTTGCTAGAACATCATCATAACATCTAAGAGATTTAGGATTGAAGAATAAAGATTACTCTAACTAGGTAGTGGGAAGTGAGTTGATAGTACACCCAAAAATGCAAGCAATCCTTTCAAACATGTTTCCCTTGCATCTAACAAGAAAAATATCTATCTTATGCCAATTAAGTTTCAATCCCATCAATAGTAAAGCCCTCTAGTGCCTTTTTAACTTTCTTGGTCTTAGGAATAGAAGCTAGAAAAAATCATTGTATCATTTGAATATCAAAGAGTACTAATATTTTTGGGGAATAAGGATGTGACTTACATCTTCTTTATCTAGTGACATAAATTATCAACAATAATAGTAAAGAGATATAGTAATTAATGATCCCCTTGCTAAACACTCCTACCTAAAAAAAAGTATTGATAATTGTTTCATAGTTGTATTACTATATAGTTCTTTTAAATTGTCGTGTTGACTATATGTTTTATGATGTGCTTATAGTCATTCTTTCAGGTTTGAGTATTAGCCTAATGGTAAGACTATTGATTTAGAAGCTCCAAGATATGGATTTGATTATGGCAAGCAATGCTAAGTTATAAAGTTCTAATTTGTTCCTTAGATGTTTTTCTAGAGGATCTAATATTTTTCCAATGGATCTAATTTTTCTTCTTTGATTTTTCTTCAATTGATTTAGTCTGTTTGGAAGTATAAATTTCTTGTCATTTCTTCAACTAATATTAAAATGTCTGCTTCTTCTATTGATTTGAAAATTTCTATTAATTCTTATAATGTAGATTTAGAAGCTAGTGAGCAAAAATTTATGCCTTCTTCCAGTAATGTTGATATAACTAAGATACCTAATGATTTATATGAGCAAATAGTAGCTAATCTTAGATCAAGATATGTATTCATTCAAATTTTGAGTGATCTACCTCATAATCAAAGTTTTGCTTCATAGTAAAATGATGTAACACAAAAACATAGCATTCAAGTCATTCATGTTAAATATCATTCTCATTTTTTATTATTAAGCTAACAAATACTTTAATGGTATAACATGCCCTAGATATAGAATTATTTATACATAAGCATGTAGTATCTATTATTTGTAACTAGAATTTAGATTTTGATATCAAATTTGAAGAATATTTTAAAGTTTCATGTTTTGTCAAGTTATTTAATCTTTTGTTGAATTTTTACAAAGTTAATCAAGAGACTAGTAGTCTTCTTGATTACATTAAGCACATGGAATCTATTTTCACATCATTTTATTCTCGTAGATGTTTTTCTTTTGTTGAAATTAATCTTCTTAATCATAAAAATAAATTGATATTAGAAGCATGCAAGAAGACTTATATTCAACTAATAAAATATTATAATTTTCATAATTTTTACAACTATTATCATCATGAAGAACATTTGTTAAATGTTTGTCCTTTTCTAATCAAGAAACAAGATGCTAAGAAAAAGAAAAAAGTGTTAAGGTTGAGGATTAAAAAAATTGAAGAAGAAGATATAAAAAAACAAGTTACTATCAATGATAGGAATAATCAAATGGTAATAAAAAATGAGAGACAAAATATTCTATGAATATTTTTTCTAAAGAAAGTATTGATTAGTACAAATAGATAGCCTATAAGGAAAACTTTTCTTCATTTGATAAAAATACTATTGACTCAAAGATTAAATCTTGTATTAAGAAGTGGACTAATGCTAATGATAAAGAATCTCAATATAAGGTAAATTGTGATGGAAAATTTATGTCATCATTTTCTATTGAATATTAATTTCATATAAAAGTTGTTATTTCACTAAAGCATCTTATTACTACCTTGAATCCTTTTACTATTATAAGTTTAAGCATGGATGTTTAAAGTAATATAAATGGCAACCTCTTTTCTAATAAAATAAAAATTTAATAGAGTAAATCTAATTTTTTTGGTGGATTTAATATTTTTTCAACAAATATGATTTGTTTAGCCCGTTTGATTTTTCTCTAGTAGATTTTATTTCTCTAGACTTTCCCTATGGTGGATTCTATATTACTCCCAACTTGTTCAACTAATGTTGAAATTTTTACTTTTTCATTCAAGAAAATTTTTTTGTTAATTCTCAAAATGCATATTTACAAGCTAGGAAGAAAAAAGTTATGACACCTTCGGCTAGTGATATTGATGCAATTAAGACACTTAATTTTGTTCTTCCTTATGATGTATATAAATTATTTGTTCTTGATCTTTCAGCATAATATGTGTTCATTTAAATTTTTGGTTACCTACCTAATAATCAAATTTTCATTTCACAACTAAATGATGTGATAAAAAAATATGACATCTAATTCCCTCATGCTAGGTATTATTCTCATTTTTTGTACTTGTTAAGTTAGGCAATACTTTGATCATGCAACATGTCCTAGATATAAGGTCTTTCATACATAAGCATGCAATATTGATCATTCATAGTGGGATCTAGAATATTATGTTCAATATAAAAAAATATTCTAAAGTTTTATGTTTTTTAAAATTATATAATTTTCTATTAATTTTCAAAAAGCTAAGAAATTGTTAGTCCTCTTGGTCCCATTAAGCACATAGAGTTTATTTCTACAACCTTTGATTTTCATAGACATTTTCTTTTGAATCAATATTCTTAATCATAAAAAAGAATTTCTATTTTAAGTAAGAGAAAAGACTTATATTCAACCAATTACATATTATAATCTTCCTAATTCTTACAACTTTTGGCATCATGAAAAATATTTATTTAATACTTGTCTTTTTCTATTTAAGAAAAAAGATTTTGAAGAAAAGAAAAAATATATTAAAGTTAAAGATAGAAAAATATATGAAGGTAAAAGATATGAAAAATAAAGTTAATATTAATAATAAGAATGGTTAAATGGCAATAAAGAATCTAGAGAAGATAAAAGCTCCAATGTATACTTTAACTCATGCTAAAGAAAGTATTATGTAGCTCAAACAAATAGCTCATAACATAAATTTTTCTTTCTCTAACAAGAACATTTTTAACTCAAAGATGAAAACTAGTGTCAACAAGAAGATTATAGTTAATGGTGAAGATTCTTAATGTAATATGAATAATAAACAATAAGGTGAAAATATTTCACAAGTGCTACCACTCTCTTACTTTGATACAAATATTAATATTAAGTCACAACTCTCTATATTGAATCATTTTGCTATTTTAAGTTCAAGCATGAATGTTGAAAACTAATTTAAATTTTGTTAGGACTGGGACTTTCCTTCCTACTAAAAATTAATTTTCTTCACTTAGTTTTTCGTAATATTAATTATAAGGTTGTACACTTGAGTATATAGTTCTAAAATCAGAAAGTTTTTTCTTTTTATTTTAGGATGATGTGATGAGAAGCTTACTTGAATTCCATAATCCAAGCTCTCTTAGTTCAAAAATAGCCAATTTAAATAAGAAAAGAAAGGTATAAGCTTTATTCTTGCTCAAATGAAGAATTTACAAATACAAAAGAAGCACATACTCCCAAGGACAGACAAGAGATTTAATCCAACCCTCACAAAACACTCAAGAAAAGTAATCACACATAAGGATGATCACACACAAATGAGTTTTATTGGTATTCTTTTATCACATAAAACACCACTAGCTCATCTCCATTTTGACCATCCTACCTTAATTCTATTTCTTATATTTTTATCAATTTGACCATCTGATTAGAGAATTGATTCTAGGTAGTGGAAATGTTTGCAATGAGGTGCTTTTTAGCCTTAAATTTTTACTTCTATTTCACCATTATTTATGCTATTATTAAAATTTCATTCCAGATATTATATCTTACTTTTTCTAATTTTAAAATCTTTTGATTGTAAAGGATGTCTCAAGTTCTCCATTTTACAAGCTATATTTTTTAAAGCTATATTCACCAACACAATATCATCTATAAATAGCATAAACTAAAGGATTTCATCTTATATCTCCTTTGTTAATTTGTCCATAATAATGACAAACATGTATAGGCTAAATGTAGACTCTTTATGTAGACTTACTATGACTAGAAAATCAAATGTTGTTTCACAAGCTATTCTAATTTTAGTCATAGTGCCCTCATGCATGTCTTGAATCATGTTAATATATTTTTTGTTTATCATTAATATATGTTCCATAAGGTATTAAACATATTATGTACTTTGAATTTTTTCCTTATTATTAATATTATTTTGGGGTTTGATATCATTCCATCCCAAAACACACCACTTTTCTTTTCTCATCCTCTCCCCCTTTCCATTGTCTTCCCTTCCCCTCCCTCCTATCCCCCCATAAGGGATCATCCTTTCAAGTTCTAATACACTTTAAACTAACATTATATCTTTTTTTTTTAGGGTTGATGGATGTTGAAATCCAAAACTGTGTGTAGGGGGGAGGGGTGTTGAAACCCAAAATGAGAGAAACATAGGTATACCCCAAGATTTATAGAAATTTATAACTCAATGCTACCTAGTTGTATCAAACTTGTGACCTGGGGTTATGAGGCCATGACCTATACCATGAGACTAACACCTCATTGTTCCAAAAAAATTTATAACAATATTTACACCTAGACATATAGTCAAATTAAGAACTTTATAACTTAGCATTGCCCAACAAAATTGAACCAATAAGTTGAAGCTTCTAAATAAAAATTTTTACTACTAGGCTAATTCCATATTCTTAATTAACATTAATTTTGACAATGTTAAGATTATTATAAATATACCAAACCTTAATATATATAAGCATGTTATCACTTAACCTTTTTCTTTGAGAAATTTAAAAAATTCCTTACAAGATTCTCCTCTAATTTTTAGCCAAGACATGTAACTTTTAGTGAGAGCACTTTTAGCTTAAAAAGCATTTCAACACTATTTAATAAAATAAGCTTTAGCCATGGTTTTTTGAATTTCAAAATCAAAAAAATTCTGATTTTGAAAAATGTGCATTTACTTTATAGATTCTAAAGATCTTCTTTAACTTAATACTATCGCTTAATAAATTACATTTCAAACCATCTTGCATAAATTTTGACTTAACTAATAGTTTTCTACCACTAATTAATCCTACCAATATGACAAGTAGGTTTTTTTTCTATATTTCACAATGACTTCAAAATATTTTTCTCACTGGGTCTTGTGAACATATTATTATTTATATGAAAAAGCTCTTGGTTTCAAAAGGAGAAAGAATCAATCTTGGAGAGAAAAATACTAATAGAAAAATGATGTGGTTGTAGGGTTTCAAAAAGAAACATGTAATCCCAATAAATCTTTCAAAGTTATCAAAACAAAAATTCAAAACTCTTCTAGTCTAATTTTTATTGGCTAGAATAACAACAACTCATTTATTTACTTTACATATAATAGAACAAATAATGTAGATTTTTCAAATAAATTTATCAACAAGACTAATATCATGTGTTGAAATATTAATCTTTTGAAGGAAAAAATATGGAGATAAAGGTTGAATTAAAAGATGCTTCTCAAAAATCTCTACTGAGGGCCTCTCAAAAAGGCCCTAAATATTCTAGAATAAAACTAACTTTGAGATATAAGGAAGATACCCACATTCTTGATTTCTCAAGCTCATTATTTGTCTCACAATTCATATCAATAATACTAAAAAAAAACATTATCTAATGATAAAGCATTTTTAGCATTAGTAGAAGTAGAGAGAGATGGAAATACCTCATGGGTTTTTAAATTAAAATCATTATCTATAGGCCTCCTCTCTTTTGTATTATACTAAGCGAAATCCTTCTATATTAGTATTATCATTGTTTGTCCTTACTAAAAATGTCTTTGCTTCTAAAGAATAATTTTCTTTAGATATAGAGAATTTCTAGCATTTTCATATTTAAAAGGATTAGTAAAAGGTTCAGAACTTATTAAATAAAGTTTCATTAATGGCTATTGAAAAGTACTATTATTTTTCTTTTCTAAAAAATGTTGTTTCTTTTCCTCATGAATAATTTTTTTATTTAGATGAGAATAAATTCTAATAATATGCCTTCATAATGATAAAAGCTACAACATCCTTAAAATTTATCTCATATAATTTTATGGAAAAAATACTAATTACCTACCTTAAGTTTTAATTGTATCTTCCTATATTGTAAATCAATTTCTACAAAATAATGTATGCTTTGCACACCTTCTAATAATGTGTTTTATTCTATTTTGAGAATTATACTAATGTTACCAATAATCTCACTTTCAATACTATGAAAATCAAAGGACAATTTTCTAATTTAATCCAATAAGAAATTTTCAAATAATCAAAATAATTGAGATCAAAATTCACCTTTCAATTCAGAGAAATAAATTTATTACAATGTTTCATAAAAATTTTATATCAAAGGATTTCTCAACCATTTCAAAATTAGCTAGTTCAATAAGCAAAAAAGATTGGAAAACATAGTGGGCATGCATAATATTAATTCCATAGCATTCAAGGATAGCTTGAATTTCCAATATAAAATCTTTATTTGGGAAAATAAATCTAATAATATATAAAAAGATATATTGAGAAGTGATATCTTTTGATAGATATTCATAAAAAGTATCAAATAAAACAAAGTTAAAAACTTCAGAATCCTTCATAGTGTCTATGGTTTAAGAGATATTAGTATTCTGTGTGTACAAATCATTCCTTACCAAAAAATTTTCTACTAGAATGATTTAGGGACACCTCTTTCGATCCCCTTGTTTTTTCACTACATGTAATTTTTGTAGGTTTTGGGCTCCATGGAGAAATCTTGAAGGTTAAGGAGACATCTTGTCTAGGAGCTAGGACTATACAAGAGATGTCTTGAACATGTAGGAGACATCCTTGCCAAGAGCTAAGTCTTTACAAGAGATGTCCTCCATTGACAAGCGATGTCTCACTAGAAGTGAAGACTTCTCCCACTAACAAGAGACATCTATCTAGAAGTGAATATGTCTCATGGAAAGATATCTCAACTAGAGGATACATCTCACCCATGAAGGAGATGTCTTCCACTCTTAGGATACATCTCTTCTTAAAGTTGGATTTTTACCAAAGCTGACCTGAGAAGGCTAGAGACAACCTTTATAGCTAGGGAAACTTCTATAATTGACCTTTTTATGTTGGGAAATAGCTGGGAGAAGGTAGAAAAGAATAGAAATAATGTCGGAACTCTAAGCTGAGCTTGTAGAAGGTTTATTTAGGCTTTTATCTTATTTTCTTAATAAATATGTTGGTGTTTCATGTTTGTACCATGGATATATGAAGATAAGATGTTATGTAATTTCTTGCATTAAAATTAAGCAAGAGAGTATTAGAGCACATTAAGTGACTACTTAGATGTTGCAACTCCAAGGTCAATTATCTTGTGTATTGGCCTATGTGTTCTAGTCTTACTTGAGATCTCAGTTCCAAATTATGGAAGAGACTCTCCATCAATTATGTCTTACAATGAGAACAATCATTGTATGGTTGTAGAGCCTTATGCTTAGTAGCACCATGTTTTAATCTTCTCTTTTGAATAATTAAAGATAGTTAATTGTATTTTTTTCTAGCAAATAAATTATCTTTCCATAATATCTAGATTTAGTTTTGGAAGGTTATTTTAATATTGAAGTAAACCATCTATAGCATTTTTGGTATTAAAGCTTTTTGTTGACTTTTTATTTATTGCCGCTTGGATTTGGTTGAGAATTTTGTCTAGTTTAAATGGCACCTAAGATGAAACAAGTTCAAGTATTGAATAGAGACATGGAGAGCATGAGGTCTATCTTCTAGATGATGTTTGCTTGATTTAATGAAATTACCATAAAGATAGATAGAAATGTTGGTCCTACTCCTATCTAGACACGTAAAGGTAATGAGCATGCATGTTCAAATGAAGAAGTTTCATAACCAAGCAAAGATAGAATAGATGATGAGGAAGGATAATCTAGCTATTGGAGTGTAGGCACTCATCAACTAAGGATTCTAATGGAAGAAAATCTTATTTCTCATATGAGAATTTTGAGGGCTCAACTGGTGGTAACTACTTCTTCTTCAGGTAACCTTGGTTACGAAGATGAAGCAAGACTTGCTAGAACATTCAGAAATGCTGCTAGACTTTTGTACATTGAGTTAAAGACTTTCAATGATGTAGATGGTACCAATACTTTTTCAAGTTGCTTGAAGGTACTTATTGCTAAATCCAAATTAGAAGGTATAGCTTTTTCTTAGTGGAAAAAAGAGTCTTAATGGTATTAAGGTAAAATGGTCAACCCATTAAAGATTGGAATTTAATAAAATACAAGTTGAAAAGAAAATTTGAACAGTTACTTCAAAGACAAGAGACTATTATGAAGTTAAAATTTCTAAGGGAAGGCAAAAGGGATGCCAAAGAATTCTATATTGAAATATGGGATTTATTGCATCAAGCTAAGGTACACTAGGAGGAATATGAATAGAGTTCAATCTTTTTAGGAGATCTCAAAATGATGTATTAGTAAGAGTCTTCTTTTTATAAGCCACAAACTCTTAATGAGGCTTATGATTTAGCACTCAAGGCTAAGAAGAAATTAGTGAGGCTTATGATTTAGCATTCAAGGTTGAGAAGAAATTAAGTGGATTTAGAGATAAGAGAAAAAAAAAACTTCCAAGGAGAAAGAGAAGGGATCCATGTCCAAATTTGAAGACAAGGATGGTAGCCAAGATAATAAGATAGAAAGGGATGATGAGAAGGGAAAATCCAAGAAGAACCAAGATAATGAAGAGAAGGATCAAGGCAAAAGCTCATTCAAGATTCAGTGCATCAAGTGTGGAGAATGCAAACACAAGCAATGGAAATGTCCACTTTACAGTTAGCCAAGGGAAAAAATGTGCAAACCATGGAGGTGGAGGAATCATCAAGCCAAGCTCTTCAAAGAGGTAGTCCTAATGCTCCAAAAATTAAGGTAATTTTTGAATTAAATTCTTCTGCATTCATGGTAAATGTGAACAAAGTAGATCATCCTTCTAGAAAATTGTTGTTTTAGTTTGGGGCTAGATGTTTGACTAGTAAGCGATGAATTCGTGTTTTGATTAATGAGGAATCCCAAGAAAACATTATTTCTCTTAGGGAAATTGATAGATTAGGTTTGACAAGTAATCCACATCCTAGACCATATAAAGTACATTGGTTGTCCAGAGACTTTTTCCAAGAGGTAAGGGAACAATGTACTTTGAAATTTAAAATTGGAAGTTTTAAGGATTTTGTGAGATATGATG
Organism: Gnetum montanum; assembly: GCA_015680685.1. Lineage (NCBI taxonomy): Eukaryota > Viridiplantae > Streptophyta > Gnetopsida > Gnetales > Gnetaceae > Gnetum > Gnetum montanum. Next base: position 657,325 of record MNCI01002498.1, on the reverse strand, counting down.
CACTTCTAATAGATTTTGTTGATATAACTATTAGTATACATTGGAATTTTTTTAATGGTGCTTAGTTTGATGGAGTAACAAATGTATGAAGTGTACCAAGATATGATGGAATCCATGAGTTAATTCCCATTATGGCTAATAAGTGAAGCAGAAAAGCTCACTTAATGCTTTCTTAATCCTTTAAGGAGAGAAGAAATATATTAAGAAACAAGATGAAATAGGTTTTAGTTTTGTTGTTGTGACAATAATTGATTCTAGTAATGATGATGTGCTTGTTGAACTTTCAACAGGTGTGTTGGGCATGAAGGAGAAATTTCTCAAGCTATTCAAAGGGGAATNGTTGACAGTTAGAGAGTAGAATTCTTGTATATCTTTGGACTTTGTTCCTTCAAAAAGTGGTTTAAAGAACACCACAACCTTTACAATGTTTGAACATTTCTCAGAGTGTTTTCTCCTTGGAAACACACTCAATTCCACAAGGTTCCAACAAGATCAAAATATGGTTTGAAGGATCTCATAACCTTTACAAAGATGTGAGCTCCACATCAAGTGTTTTCTCACTAGAAGCATACTTAATACCATAAGATCTCGACAAGCTCACAAGATGCATTCTAACAAGAAGCACATCAATTCCTTAGGGCTACAAAGAGAGAAAAACAATCAAGGAGAGAGTGTAATGAACTTTACAAATTCCTTGTAATGGAGCTCCTAATACAAAATACAAATTACAAGAGATAGAGAATTGAAGGAACACAAAAAATTCACTTGATGTAGATAATGAATATTCTAATGAACAATGCTTGTACTTTTCCCAAGAATTACACTTCATTCTATACCCTTTTACTTTCCAAATCCTCCTTAGAATTCATGTAGTGGCTAGGAATTGGCTAGTTGGGACATCATATTTAGGCTTAAGATGCCTCACTAATAACTAGCCACATGCAGCTAGGACATCCCACTGAAAATTAGGACATCCCAACTAGGATGTCCCAACAACAATTGGTACATCTAGTCTAAAACTCAATCTTCACCTCTTGAACATCTACTAATCTTCTGGGAAATCTAGGAAGATACCGGAACATCTTTGTTTGTCTTGTAGGCTTCACGCATCCTTGTAATTTTCCATCTTGGTTTGAGACTTCTTGTTATCTTAACTCAGCTCTTGTTTTGGTACCATGAAGCTCTTATCTCAAACTCATGGAGTCCTTATCTTTACACCAAAAAGCTCTTATCCTCTTCTTTTTACCTTGTTCATTCTTAGCCTTGTAAGACTACAAGCACATTTTTTACATTCTTGATTTTCTAAGGTTTTGATATACCAAAAGGTCAATAATATTCCCCTTTCTGGTGATGTCTAAAACTTAAGAAAATAGGTTAGCACATTTTATAATATCATATGGTTAAAAACATTTAAAGAAAAATTGTATATATATTCATTAATAATCGTATGGTTGTAGGAAAGGCAAATAAAAATGAGATGAAACATTAAACAACACATATCCATTAGCTAAAATCACAATAGGGCAACACAAAAAAATGGTAACATCAAAAATTGCATAAAGAATATCCATATCTATCCATTTATACATAATGAAAGTATAAATCATATATAGCTAATATACATTGATGAATCATCATTGTCAAGTAGCATCGACAGACATGTGTTAACACAACCTCATCAATGCATGGAAAGATGTGTCAATGCATACACACCGATGGTGTGTTTGGTATTGCCTATATAAATGCACATACCCTTCATATTTATGACATCACTCATTTTTAGTAGCATTGCAAAGTTCTTGCAGTTTGTGCCTATAATATTTAGAATATTTTCTAAGTGCCCATAGTAGGAGTTGAAAAGTGTACAGATCTTTATTCGAATACTAATGTATCTGGACACTTCAGTATAAACAACAATAAAGATGAACTTCTTGATAAACCTTGTAGCACTTGAAATTAGCATAATGTTTACTTTAATGCATTTCACTATTATGTAATTTACATTCATGCACTTAATTAATTATTTGCATATGAATAATTAATGCACATAAGTACGACCTCCTTGAGCATATGTTAATACTTCGTAATCACAATAGCACTTATGCTTGGTAACCTAGTAGTGTTGTGGCATGTTCAAGATGTGTACAGTAGGTGGGAATGGATGGTTATATTAGGTTTAGCTTAAGGAATTAGATAGTTCCTAGATTGATTAGCATTTAGCCACTTTATTTTCATGCATAGGATAAATAGATAAAAAGTGTAAAAGTTATACAAATCATATGCCTCATTTACACTTAACCATACCATTGTACCTCCAAAAGTGGAATTGAGAAGACAATAATCATGTTCTTAATTTCACTACCTATATAATGAGCACTTAGAGAGCTAAAATCTACAAAATTCAACTAGATCACTTAGTGGGTGTTGGTGATTTGTATGGTTGGGCATAGGGACTACTTGCTACTCATCATTGGCAGCATTTCCATGGACTTTAGTTAGTTATGTGTGCTATTAGGACATTAGTGCAATCACTTAATGATTTTATAAAGGACTTGAAGCTAAAATCATTAATATAATAAAGAATTCCCAAAAGAACATTATTTCCTAAACACTAACATGGCTTCTTTTTGTAGGGAAGATTCTCTACCACCATTCATGGACAATTCCAATCCAAGTCAAGAAGCCCCAAAACCACCTATGCTCCAATAATGTAAAGTGGCCTATACTCATTTGGATGAGTACACTCTAGATTTCACCTTCATTCCACACCAAGATGAACAACTACGGTGGAGGAACATGGAGGACAACATTGTGTTACCACCAAATCAATCAATTCTTGTGATGCTACTCCATAATCTCATGAGATTAAGCATTGCAAGACTTAATGCTAAGTATTAGGTGCAATATCATGTCTACTAGGATTATCATCCTATAGAGGCATAGAGAAAGAAAGATTTATAGATGGAAGCTTGCTATGAGGCATCAAAAGGTAAACAGTTCACAAACCCCCTATTCCTACTAGGCCAAAAGGAAGGGGAAGAACTCTTCTTAGGAACTTTTCAATACACTAACTCTCCTCCTCTCCTTAATGAGGAAGCCCTCAATCAACATCTACAATCCACTTTAGAGAATCCTAGTTCTGGGAAGAATGAATTGCTGGGATCACCACGCGTAACGCACGTGCTCGAAGTGGTCATACTGAGGCACTTAACTAGGAGGAAAGGGTTGAGAGAATCTAATCTAGCCTAAGTGCAATGAGCATCTATTCCTTGATCATCCGTACACATCCTTAAATGCTCGTAATCAAGTCGTACTCATTTCGCATATAAGGGTGAGAGAGAAAGCAATAAATAACATTAAATAAAATCCTATTCCATGCACTCCAAGGTTTATCCAAGAAGTTCTTTATTGTCGTACACAACTTGTGTTTAGGTACAATGTTGCTCGAATAAAGATCCGTTCACTTTAGGACTCCTACTGTGGGCACATGGAAAATATTCTATCTCTGGAGTGATCAATCTACCAGAGTTTCCCTACTTTTAGCCTAGGATGAGAAAACAAGGGAGAGCCACCTCTTATTTATAGATATGACGGTGCACCACGATATCGCATACGTGATATCATAGGGGACAACACGATATCGTGTACGCGATATCGTGGCCCATGCGATATCGCGTCTCATTATACCCCCATGACTAAATAAAAACTCGTCCTCAAGTTCCTTATAAAATATTGGGAAGGTATGGGATTATTGAAGTGAATGGAACTAATGGGATGACATGTGAACGGATCATCATTACAAGACTTGACAAAACTTGTGTTCATGACAACAAGAGTGAACACCTTATTACATTGACATCAGGCCTTAGTTGGCAGCTAAGAGAGAAGAGAGAAAGAAGTGTTGTTGCTGCCAATGCCAAGATTGTGCCTTCCTTTGTCCATCCGTAAGTGCGCCATCGATCTTGCTCCTTGCATAGCTGCGCCCAGCACTGCTCCATTCCAATTGTTTGCTCCAGATCCAATCTGTTGTTGTATGATCACCATCTGCACACACAACACAATCATATATTAGCAAGGGTAAATGAATCATCATATAATTAATACCTTGCTTCGGTGTAGGTCCATTGGCTAGGTTGTGGTATGGCTAATTGCAGATCTGGGGATGTATTAATGATGACTACCGAAGGTGTAGGGGTTAGGAAAAAATTGAAAAAATTGAGGCTAGGAGAAAATCGAAAAAATCGAGCCCTATACCCCCATGACTAATCGCGAACCTCCGGTAGCGTTAGAATGGAGAAAGAAAAGGAGTAAGAAAGATAGATAAAAAGGGACAACTATGGCATTGATGAAATGGATGTCAAGATGGAAATGAAAAAAATAAAATTAATTACAAAAATGATAAGGAAAAGAATTTAACTGGTGCACCAAAGAGGAATGTCAGTGGATCCTCTCCAAAGCAGGCTCATGCCCTTAATGCCCTGACAAACCCACATTCAAAGAGTCCGTAGGCTCTGGGAATGTTAATTGGAACAAGAGTTAAAGTCTTAACAGCAAGAATTTACCAAAAAAGAAAACAATGCATCAACCAAAATATATACACTAATGATACAACTGGCAATGAGATGAAGAATGGAGAGAAGGATGGAGAGAATAGAATGGAATGGAATCCCAAGAACAAGGTGGTGTATAGCCCCTTGTGTAGTTTATGATTAAATTTACTTGGAAAATCTCATTCCAACTCCAGCCTCAAACAAACCACTTCCAGTGACTTTGCATTAATGCATGTGGCCAAACCATCCTCTTGAATTAACAAGAATGCCCTCACCCAAGAGTCACCACCATTCCGACGAAACGAGAGAATGGGAAGCGAGAAGGGCCTTAGTTAGAGGGAACATTTTTAGTTCCATAACCAGTGCTTGTAGCCCAAAAGATTATTTTGTCTAAGGGATGTGCTTTGAATTCTCACTTTTCTTTTTTCTCTTTTCTATTTTTTTTTGGGTTTTGTGTTTTTATGCGTGAGAACCACACCATGCAAAGACTTTGTTATTTTTATTGTCTCAGCTTCCGATAATTGGGTAACATCAAAACGGCGAAAAAACCCAAGAAGAAAACATCCAAGAACCCAAGAGAATGGCCAACACCAAAGCATCAAGTTCCCTTGAAGTCACACCCTTTTCAAACCTTGAGTCCTTCCTTAGTTTGAGAAGTACCCAGTCACCGATTTGTTAAAGTTCTTATTATGAAGGAGAATGTACATTTCCAAGCCAAGAGAGACCATAGAAACTGGTGGATGGATGGATGAAGTGAACTCATTGCCTGCCATATCAAAAGAAACATACCTTAGTATCAACATCGTGACTTAAAGGTAAAAACCAAACATTAGCAATCAACATGAAAGCAATTCATACCACATCGAAGAACACTTATTGGGTGACAAACTTACAGGGTGGATCACACACACACACACACACACAAAATGGAAAAGTATAACGATGTTGTAAAAAAAAC
>MNCI01002498.1:558602-622556 GCA_015680685.1 Gnetum montanum | reverse complement strand
CAACACTTAACATCATTTTCCACAATTCACGCGGGGGAGTTTTTCGAATTTTTCTCTACCACTTGCGATTGTGAGACCCTTGCTTTTCTACCTATATCTCGTTTGCTGGTACTCCAATTTTTATTCCATCTGAACCTACTTGAACCCGGAGTGTTTAGCTTAGTCATGGGGGAGGGACACATGCCGAATACTACATAACTTTTTTGGAATTTTTCATCACCCAAAGCACATTATTAAGGGTAATCAATTATAGTATTAAGGATAATTGCGCCAAAAATAATTTCACCCCTTTAGGTACATCGGGAAACTAAAATTGGAAACCACCTAAGTAAAAAAGGACTCACTATTATAATCTTTCGGGAAACATCACATAGAGATAAAAAAATTAATTAATTAAGGCAAGCAGTAAGGTATAACTTAACTTCAGAAACAATCATACTAACGCTTGGCCCCGTGTGATTGCAAATGGCCCTGAAATGTGGACAACAGGAAGGTCTTGCTCAAGGTGGAAGTAAACAACCTAGGAGAGGTAAAGAACAAGTCCTTGCCGGACAACATGCAGAGTAGGAGGAACAATCATTTAGCATTCATCAAGAGGACCCTGCTACTGTATAGTTTGGGTAGGCAAAAGGAGGAGTTGCTGCAGTGCATGAATAGAGACAACATCTCACATTGCCAAAGGATTGTGTTCAAGCTATCCATGAAAGGTCCACATTCACTACAGTGATTGTAGAATTGACTTTTGAATCTTTTGTAGAGTTTGCTCCTGAGGTTGTTAGGGACCACCTCAAAGGGCCTCCCTTATGGCCTATCCTCTCTGAAAGCGGTGCCTAGTACTTAGGGGAAACATACCAATTCTGGCACAACAAAGAACAAGGCACCATCATTAACATTTGTGTTGTGACAATTGATTTCTCTATGTAGGCTATTTCAGAAGTATTAAACCTTCCAAATACAGGGCCCAAGGTTGCTCAATTGTCTACCCATTTAGGCCCTGATGTGCAATGAGTTTGGTTGGAAAGGGCATATGGCAAGGAAAATAAGACATTTTAGGAGTTGACAATCGAAGAAAGGATTTATTTTAAAATAAGAACTTATCATCTCTTCCCCACAAAGGGCTTAAAAACAAATTTCAACATATGCAACAAGAGGATGTGCAGTGCTAATGGGAAAGGTTAATGCTAACTTGCCTCATCTATACTTTACGAAGATCCTGAGGTGGTTTGAGGAATGGAAGATAGGGAAGATGGCGTTGCCCTTCCCTTGCCTTATCAGGAAGCTATGCTGACATGCTGGTGTCAGGGGATACACTAATGATGTCCTTCGAAAAGTCCAAAATGCTTTATATGCTGAATTGTTAAAGTTACCAATCGCAAGGAAAATCACTTGTGAGATGCTGGGACCAGAACAAGAAAAAGAACAGACGACTAGACCAACTACAACTCAACTTGCATGACCCAGCCAACTTCCAAGTATGGGACCCAGCCAACAATAGGAAGCAGGGCCTAGCACAGGCCAAGATCAACCACCACCACCGCAAGATTACAGACCGTCGATGAGCCATCTCAGGGCCATCATTGAGATGGTCAATTAGGGAAGTCATGATGATGCAAATCTCTTTCGTGTCATTGATAATGTCATACAACCCACGGTTTCTTTGGATCATGCAAGGGGTGAATTGTCCATCCATACAGGAGGAGGGGAAAGTACTTGGTCACAACAGATCTCGGGAAACGCTGCATCTTTCCAAGTGCAATTAGAAACTGGTGAAGAGGCCACGGTAGTGGTCATGCAACACTAGGATGCAACGGGAGCTGCAGAAGTGGTCGTAGAACACATTAAAGAATCGTTCAATGTACCTGTTGTACCACTAGCAGATCTCACGGGAGCATGAGATTCTCAAACTTTTACCGGAACCTCAATGACTCCTACGGAACATGAGGATGCACTTGATTGATTGCTACAAATAGGACAAGTAATGACGTCCCTGTTTGACATCCCTCAAGATGTTACAACAATTCAATCAGACCTTATTTCCACTAAGGGGAAGCTAGTCTTGACAAAGGTGAGGGCCGAGCATGCTGAAGCAGAGGTGCAAAAATTGCAAGAAAAGCTCGTGGCCCTACAAGCAACACAACAAGACCCTTTGCAATTTGTTCCTGTAGACCAGCTAGATAGTTTCAAAACTAAGCAACTAACCAAACTTAACGGAGAATAAGAAGGTGGCAGAAGAAAAAGAAAAGGCTATTTGGGATGCCTCTGTAGCACAAGCGCAAACTCATGCACATACCAAGGTGCTCAAGGCCTTACAAGAGGAAAACAAGCAGCTTGTTGCCAACAATCTTCAGTTGACCTCTGTGAAGAAGCAAAAGAATGTTCTCGAAAAACATTTTCATCAGTTGTGAGAACAATTCATCTGGGTCAACCAAGACATGAGCCGTTTAGCCAAGGAGAATCAAACCCTCTCAATGAAGGAGGTACGCACCATCCGCCAAAAGACAACTATCAAAATAAACGCATGGAAAAATGAGGCTAAACGGCATGAAAAGCTAAAGGAGCACTTCCGGGACCAGGTGGAGATGTACAAATAAATCCTTGAGAAGGAGATCCATATGGCCAAGGCCCACATCAACGCTATCAATGCTCAACACACTGACTGGCAGGCCATATTGGACACATATGCATTTGCCCACCAAGTAGAAGTTAAGAACTGGGACTNCATATGCATTTGCCCACCAGGTGGAAGTTAAGAACTGGGACCTGCAAATCTAAGATCTTACAAAATACATGGAGTTGGCAAACCTGCAGTATGCCAACCTTGCCATGTTAATAGCAAGGTGCCCGAGAACAGAGCTTGAGCAATAGGTAGCTACCACCTACATCAAATATGAAACAGAATTTGCAGAATGCAAGAAGATATTGCAAAAACTGGAGATTGCAAATTCTAAACTTGAGGTGGTGAAGGTAAGCTACCAAGGACAAAAAGGTGTCACAACAAATTGGGCTCGACGGCTTGCAGATTTTCAAGAATATAGAGACAAAGCCAGAGCCTACGAGGAGTGTTTGCAACCTGGTATGTCAAGGCAAATCAAATGTTTCTGCAACTACCCTACCCATGGGAAGTGCTAACTCCATCAAACATCGGAACATTAGCATGGACGACACAAGATCCCTAAACCGAAGAGGAGAAACTCCAGGCCATACTTCAACGCCATCAAGTCCCAAGACCTGGAGCACAAGATAAGGGGAAAGCACCTATGGAGGAGCCACCGCCACCAGGAACTACATGAGTTCCACCAATTTTGTAGCTGTAGTGCATTCTTTGTGTTGTGTCTCAATTTTGTTTTGATTCCACACTACGGCATAAACCCATTTTTACCATCCAATAATCTTGTACCTATCCACTGTGTAATCAATGGTGCTTGTTCTCACTGTAACTCGAGGACGAGTTTTCATTCAATCATGGGGGTATGATGAGTCACCATTTTAGTTAACCGTGATATCATGTATGTGATATTACGTACACGATATTGCGTACACGATATCGCAACCTGTCTCCTCATCTATAAATAAGAGGTAGACAATTCCGATAGGCAATTTTTTGGTAAGTTTTAAGTGTGTTAGTTTTTAGTAGTTCTTTCTCTCAACCCTTTTCCTCCCAGTGTATGCCCGCAGTGTGGTGATTGTAATTGTACAGCATCCTTATTTGAGTGTGACATACTTGAACACGCACATGACCGGAAATAAAGATCTAGATTACTTCATCATTGTAGCATTCACTTAGCTTAATTATTTATTTAATTGTTATTTACTTCTTTCTTAGTTAATATCTCTTCACCCTAAACTCCTGTTAAACGTGGAATGAGTACAACTTGATCACGAGCATTTAAGTGTGACTACTTGGCAACCCAGTAGCGTACCTAGGATCTGTGCTTGGTAATCCCAGTGGTAGTCATGCACGAAGTCCAAGATGTGTACAGATGATCAAGGAACAAATGCTCATTGCACTTAGGCTAGCTTAGATTCTCTCTCACCCTCTCTCTCTTAGCTTAGTTAATATCATTTTCCATTACACCCAGGAGTAACGTTAGTATAGGAACACATCATACACCTCACTCTGGACTAAACCATACGTGACAAAGTTAACACTAGTCCAGGTGGGAAGACAGCGAACTGCGACATAATGATAACTATCTAGATACCACAACTAGTCCGTATGCGGAGTTCGACCGGATCGTGCATGAAACGCTCGTATTCATATGGTTGAGTGTAGGGGTACCTCACCAGTCATCACCAACCATCTTCAGGTGTTACATTCAAGATATTTCCACTACATGCAAAGTCAATATTTTGCCTATAATAAGGATATAAACCTTCTATAAATATTTGAATTACTTGATGGGTTGGAAATCCATGGTTTGGATTCTTCAAACACAACCCCTTAAGCTATCAAAAGTGTCACATCCCCATTCCCGAATGATGTGGTTACCTAATGAAGATTATATCTTTTCATAACAAGCGTTATTGTTATCTTAACAAGACCCAAAAAGGGTAGTTGTGATTAAGACCCAAAAGGGCATGTTATAATAACGGATGTGTCTTTTGAGGTAACCTTTGGGGGTTTGACCTAAGGCATTTATACCCAAGGTTAGAGGTCGTGCCAGCATGGAGTTGCGGAGCCTGGAGAGGCGAGTAACAGGAACCAGGTGAAGCGGGACAGGAAGGGGACTAGCCCACCCTTTTGGCCAGGTTATAGGCCTAACCGTGGTGGCAATGCTGGATTGCCTCTAAAGGATATAGATGCTAAAGGAAGAAAACCCCAAGAAACACTCTAAGAGAACGATCCGAATACACTCTTCCATATCAATAAAGCATTATTTTATTTTCTTTTCTGCATTTTTCCTATTGTTTCCTTTATACATAATGCTGAATATTACTTATATTTTGCATTTGGTATGTTTTCTTCGTATGCATAATGTCTAATATATCGTATATTTGACGTTTGCCATGACATCCGAGGACGAGATGTCACAAAAAGTACTTTCATAATCTTCATCTTCATGTTGCATAAAGCTCATTAACTGTTTTTGTAATGAGTAAAATCTATCATTAGAAAGAAATCTTTGGAGAAAAACATCTTTAAATAATAATAATAAAAAAACTTTTTAAGCAAGAGGTTGCGAGTTCAAACCCCAACTCCCTACTTTAACAAATATATATATATATATATAACATTTGTAACTAGGAGGTCCTAGGTTCAAACCCTAACCCTCCCAATGTTTAAAACAATCCATTTAAAAAAAAATTAAAATTAATTATTATTATTATAAAAAAATAATATAAAAAATATATATTATTATTTTAAAAAATGACTGAGAGGTCGTGGGTTCAAACCCATGCCCACCACAGTCTTAAAAATGAATATACAAACAGAATTTTAATTATATATAAAAAAAATTTGCTATGCCTGCGGCCAGCAACAGCCAACCAAACAAAACTGCGCCACAGCCACAGCCACGGGCAGAGCCAGCCGCGGCTAATAAGATGTGGCCCCACCCCAAGGGAAGGCCAAACAAAACAAAACAAAACTGAACTGCGCCGCATGCATGCCTTTGCTGCCTCCGCTTTGCTGTGCCAAGCTGCCATGGAGCCATAACCACCTGCTGTCATAGCACCGTCCTGCCACTGCCACTTCAACTTCAACTTCAACTTGCATGCTTAAAACCTGCACCGTTTTCTAAACTTCAACTGCGCACTAGCTCTGGAGTACAATTAAGCGCACTAGCTCTCGAGTAGAACTAGGATGGGTGACCTCCCGGGAAGTCTTGGTTTTCATGCCAAATGTCTTAGATCCCAGAAATCATAACTTCTGATTTCGAAAGCCTTTTTTAGCAAACAAACTACAAGAGCTTTGTTATCTATAAAAAAAATTGATATTGAAGCTAGTAAAAACATGATTCCTCACTAGTTGAGCAACAAGAGGAGTTGATTCCTAGGATTTTCCTTTTTTTTTTTACTTTTAAATTTCTTAATACATGAAAAACACCTAAAAGAAACCACTTCTAAAACCTAAAAAATAAAAAGTGAGAGAAAACAAAAGGAAAATACAAGCATACCTTAAAAGGATTAAATTTATAGAATAAATTTAAAAATGTACAAAATCCTTGATGTCTATTAACTCTACCAGCCTCCCCAACAATGGCACCAAACTGATGAGCCAGCTAAATTTTGGTGCTATATGACTTTAACAATTATCTTTATCATGGAGCATTCACCTCGTATGTGATTGACCCATGAGTCATATTCGTGGAAGAATGGTCCAAAGTCAAAAGGATCATCAAGACATAAAACAATTAGATCTAGATTCAATTGAAAACACCACACTTATGGCTATTATCCATAAGTAAAATCAATAATACTTCACCTTAACTTCTAACATTAAGTTAAGATATGCAATAAACTAATTAAACCAAATTGAAATTATATTAATTTATCATAATCATAGAAGTTTACAAAGGAGATGTCACCTAATTCATGACCCTTCTGTACTATCTCCATAATCAACAACTTCACAACCTTAAAACATTATTGGTTGTTAATTAATACAAATCCTCAACACTCTTCTTAACAATTGAGTACATAAAATCCAAGTTGGTGTGGGTTCTCTCTTGAGTATCCATTCCCCCCATCCGTACATTTTGATATTCTTATTTATACTATGGGTTATGTACAAAATAATCATTTGGATAATCAATTAATATCAACAATGTCGATCTTAATTAATGAAATCTTAATACAAGTGGATCATTAATCTTGTTATCATGATCGTTGATGCCACTCGCCTCCTATATAAATCAATATCCTGAGTTCTTCTTGAGTCTTTTCCTACCAAAATTCAAGGTATTGATCCATATCACCTCCATTGTAGGAATTGATATAACCATCATCAATCCTCATCACGCCTGTGATTCCCTACGACACAAAATCTATAAAGAAAAATTAGTTCTTATTGATATATACAGTTGGAATCAATTATCTTAAGTATACAAAAGTACTAAAAAATAAAAATGCTACTCTATGATGCTAAAAACTAAGGAATTTTAGGGTTCATCAAGACTCAGGAAAATAACTAGTATGATGGCATCCTCACCTACATTCTCACTCAAGAAATGCCACAAGAGTAGGACAACAAGAATAGACAATAGTTTCTTCACCAAGCTAAACATTTCATGGAGATTAATGGTAACCTTTATAAGGTTTGCACTAATGGCCTAGTTCGATGGTGTATTCCTGACGATGATCAACTACACATTCTCCAAGATGCACATGAGGACTCTTGTGGGGACCATTATGCTTGGAGATGAATGGTCATTAAAATCATCATGGTAGGGTATTAGTGGCCTACACTTTTTAGGGACATGCATCACTTTATTCACTCCTATGATTGCTATCAATCTGATGGTGGAATAACCACTAGTATGGATGGATCCCAATAGTGGATCCAACCACTAGAGCCCTTCGACATTTGGGACATCGATTTCATGGGGCCCATTACTCCCATGTCTAATGAAAAGGTGTATATAATTGTAATTGTTGAATACTGTACAATAGCATGTTGTAAATAGGTTTGGAATGCCATATGCACTTATTTATGATAATGGAACTTATTTTATAACATCACTTTTCAGAAGCTCATGTAATGCTTGGGGGTTGAACATAAACTAATAACTCCATACCACCCCAAGCCAATGGTTAAGTGGAGGTTACTAATCAAGAGATAACAAAAATACTAACAAGAACATTTAGTAAATATAAGAGGAATTAGAGCTCCAAACTTAACGATGTCCTTTAGGCCTATCATTCCACATGGAAACTTCCTATTAGCTACTCTCTCTATGAGCTCATGTACGGAAAATTACCAACACTTCCTATCCAAATAGAACTTTGTACACACTTTCAATAGTTTATGATCTTAGCCTAGTAATGAGCAGCAAGATACCCCTACGTCCAACTTTATGAATCATTAAGGCATTTAAGCATGATCTGATCAAATTCTATGGACCTATAGTTCTCCAATATATTAGTTCTTCTAGGAAGTGAAATGGGCATTGAGAACGTTCGTTGTCTTCCCAAGTACACTTGTGAAGCTTAGCGGTATGATTTAAGCGTAATTGAGGTACATGGTTTTTCTTATTTTATGTTTTATAATTTTGATTGCTTACAACAAGAATGAGAGGTAAAGTAATTTAAGATCTAATTCATCTACTACCTAGCTAGCCTAACACAAGTAACTGTCTGACTTTCTTGAACACATCCTAAACACATATAGTGCTATTGGGCTACCAAATGTTGAGTGTTGTTGGGTTACCAAGTACTATATGTATGCTCCAAGTAGTCATGCCTTTTTTTATTAACAATTGAAAATTAATTACTTAATTGAAATGCAGTAAAGTAAAATGCATTAAAAAAAACATTAATCTATTCTCAGTGCTGCAAGGATTGTCAAAAGAGTTTATTTTTATTCCTATCACACTACTACACTCAAGTACATCAATGTTTGAACAAAGAACTATGCACACTTAGACTCCTTCTATAAGTAGAAGGAAAATATTCTAACTCTGGAGAGAATAAATTTCAAGAGCTTCACTACTCTAACTAGAAACTACAAAAAACTAATGCCAAATCGAGAGCCTAGGTGCTATATTTATAGGCTAGTGTATACCCCCTAACATCAAATACTCTGCATCACATCTAGGCTCTGACGTCAGATACTTGATGTTAGAGTAGATGAAACAATGTGATTCATCATACCCCCACAACTAAATGAAAACTCATCCTTGAGTGAAGAAGAGGAGGAACAAGATCTTAACAAAATATTGGGTAGGTATGGGATTATTGACTAACATACAAACTTACTCGAATTAAACAACAAACTCTGAGTGCCCAAGTGTACAGAGATATAACTTTTTAAAAAATTGGGTGTTCATGATAAGAGAAGTGAACACCCTACATAACACTAACATCCAACTCCTCTTGGAAACTGAAGAGTGAGAGAAAAGGTCCAATGATCATGAACAATCCACATCGTGTGGTATTGCCGCATCATCCTTGGTGAAGGTAGTCCCACTTCCAGTTGATGCTTTCCACTGCAATCACAACAAAATCATCAATTAGTATGCAATGTGTAACACATAGCTATTAAATGCCCTGTCTCATCAGTGGTTACACTCAACTAGGTTATGATCATGGATTGATTCCTTTAGGAATGTTAGCGGGAAGGCTGACAAATAGGATAAAATAGATGAGCATCCATTACATTTGAAAAAGTTCGACAAAAGGAAATATTTGAAAAGGGTGTAAGAATTCACAATAATAAAAAGGAAAGTTTTGTGAAAAATGTTGAAGATGTGCACAATTGGATGTCATTGATGCGATCAACAAAAAGATTTGATTGTAAGAGTGTCTAAGGGTAAAGAACTTAACTAACCAAACCAAAAGATATGTAAGTGGGTCCTTCCCAAATTAGGCATGAGCCTTTTATGCCCTTGCATAACTTCAAAAAATAGAGTTCGTGGACCCCATGAACGATTAATGGTTATGAAAGGTTAAGTACAAAAACCTGAAAGAACTAACGAAGAATTCCAACATATCAAACTAAGACATCAAACAAGAACATGAAACTAGCAGTGAGGTGAGACATGGAAAGCATAGATGGGTGAGAGAGAGAGTGGAATGGAATTTCTAATTAAGGTCACATGAATTCCCTTGTGGATTTTGTGGTTAAATGACTTCATAGGATCCATCCTTAGTCCAAACCAAAACCAACCACGTTCAATGACTTTGCATCATTATTCTAAGACTAGTCTCTCTTCTGAGACATAAGAGTGCTTTCACAAAACAACCATTGTTCCTTATTAGAGAAGAAAAGAAAAGTAGGAAGTGAGGAAGGGCCTTAGTTAGAGAAGACTAGTCCCATAACCAGTGCTTGTAGCCCATTTATTTTATCTAAGGGGTGTGCTTTTAATTCCCATCATTTTATTTTATTTTTTTGAAATGGGAACCACACCATGCAAAGACGTATGCATTTATTTTGTCTAAGGGATGTGCTTTGAATTCCCATTGGTTTTTTATTTTTTGATGAAAACCATACCATGCAAAGACTTATTTAGCTTCTTTTTATTGGTAGACATGAAATAATAAGAAATCCATGAAAACACACATGCACCCAGGTAAACAGAAAGGCATAAAGAATATCAAATCCGCTTGAAGCCAAACCCTATTCANTGAAAACACACATGCACCCAGGTAAACAGAAAGGCATAAAGAATACCAAATCCGCTTGAAGCCAAACCCTATTCGAACCTTTAAATCCTTGAAAGTTCCAAAAACTACCAAAGTCACAAATTTATTAAAGTTTTATTAATGAAAAAGGAATTGCACATTTCTAGAACAAGGAAAACCATCAAGTTTGTGGATGGGTGGATGTTGTGGACTCACTGCATGTTACATGAAAAAGAAACCATGACCTAATTATCTATAATGAAATTCAAAGCTAGAAATCAGACACCAACAATCAAATAACAAAAAAAAAAGAACATACCACCATCAAGCAATGCATTACCATTGTACCTGGCACTTATTAATAAAAGGTTAGAAAATCACACCAAAATAAAATAAAACAAAATATAAAGGAAAGTGTCAAATATTCAAGAAATAGCAAATGTACTAATGATGGTGTAAAACAAAAATTAGAAAAGATTAATAACATGAAAACAAGATGTAAAAGTTGAGGTCATAGGTTGTTGAAAGTCAAGGTTGAGGTCATAGGCTGTTGAAAGTGTACAGAGATCAAATTGAATAGGAAGTGTTGGTAATTTTTCATACACAAGCTAATAGGAGAGTAGCCTTAGGAAGTTTCCATGTTGAGCAATAGGCTCAAAGGGCATCATTGAGTTTTTTGCTCCAGTCTTTCCTATATTTGTTAACAATTCTTGTCAAAATCCTTGTGATTTCCCTATTGGTAACCATAGCTTGATCATTAGCTTGGGGGTAGTAGGGTGTTGTGAATTTATGTTCAACCCCCAAGCATTACATGAGCTTTTGAAAAGTAGTGCATGTTCCATTATCAGAAATTAATGCATGTGGCACACCAAACCTATTTACAACATTTTGTTATACAAACTAAGTAGCAGTAGAAGATGTACAGTCGATGATGGCTGTTGCTTTTGCCCATTTCATATAATAGTCAATGATAATTATGATGTACACCTTTCCATTTGACATGGGTGTGATGGGACCTATGAAATCAATGCCCCAAATGTCGAAGGATTCTAGTGGTTGAATCCATTGTTGAGGTTCCTCCATTTGAGTAGCCATTCCACCATCTCATTGGCATCATTCACAAGAGCATACATAATGATGAACATCCCTGAAGATCGTTGGCCAATAGTACCCTACCATCAGCATTTTAATGGTCATGCATCTCCCTACATAGTGTCCTCAACAAGGACCTTCATGAGCATCTTAAAGAATGCATAGTTGATTGACATCAATGACACACTAGCAAATCAGGCCACTAGCACACACATTGCAGAGGTACCTATTGATCTCCATGAATTGTTTTACCTAGTGAAGAAACTACTATTTCTTCCAATGGTCCAACCCTTGTGGCATCTCCTAACTAAGAAGATACGTGAGAATGTTATTATACCATTTAGGCTCATCAAGCAATTGTTTAGTTATAGCCCCCAACAAAGATGAGTTTATTAGGAAACATATTAGACAATGGATTTTCTTCCTCTTTATTGTCCCATCGTAACTAGGACAAGTGATCAATGATCACATTCTTAGTGTCCTTTCAATATACCATCGTAAGATCATATTCCTGCAAGATCACCAGCCACTGTATGAAATGAGGGCTCACCGTTAGCTTGTTCATCAGGAAGTAGATGGCACTGTGATCCATGTGCACAAACATCTTATATCCAAGCACATAATGCCTAAACTTATCTAGAGCAAACACCCATGCCATCAATTCCTTTTCTATGGTGGTGTAGTTTTGTTGTGCACCCACAATTCTTCAACTAGCACAGTGGATGTAGTATGGACATTTCTTATCATCTAACTACATGAGCATAGCTCCCAAGGCATAATTGGATACATTTGTCATGATATGAAATGGTCTAGACCAGTCAGGTGCTTGTAGGATTGGAGTTTCTATAAGTTTCTCTTTTAGCTATTGGAATGCTTTTTCACACTTCACAGTCCAGACAAAGGAAGCATCTTTCTTTATTAGCTCCACCAATGATTTTTTTATCTTAGAGAAATTCTCTATGAATCATCAGTAGTAACTAGTATGTCTAAGGAATGATTGAACATATTTAATAATTTTTGGTTGGCAGGTTATTCCTTAGATGACCGTTATTTTCTTAGGGTCTACCTCAATTCATACTTGTGATATCCTATGCCCCAATACAATGCCCTCTTGGACCATTAAGTGACTTTGTTACCAATTGAGCCACAAGTTAGTTTCAACATATCATATTAGCACTTGCTCAAGGCAGTCCAGGGCTTGCTCAAATGTAGCTCCATAGGTGGAGAAGTCATCCATGAAGACTTCCACATCATTTCCAATTTGCTATTGAAAATGCTCATAACCAAGCGTTGGA
The DNA here is from genome assembly GCA_015680685.1 of Gnetum montanum. Taxonomy (NCBI): domain Eukaryota; kingdom Viridiplantae; phylum Streptophyta; class Gnetopsida; order Gnetales; family Gnetaceae; genus Gnetum; species Gnetum montanum. The sequence goes on along the minus strand of MNCI01002498.1, from coordinate 609,888 downwards.
ATGTAGCAGGAGCTTTACATAGACCAAATGGCATCTTGTTATATGAAAAAGTCCCCCAAGGACTCATGAATGTTTTCTTCGCTTGGTCCTCTAGTGAAATTTGAATTTGGTTATAGCCACTATAACCATTTAGAAAATTGTAGTAGCAATGTCTAGATATTGTGTCTAGCACTTGATCAACAAATGGCAACAGAATATGGTCCTTGAATGTTGCCATATTCAACAGCCAAAAACCAATACAAATACACCACTTGCCACATTTCTTTGGCACAATTACGAGTGGACTAACCCACTCACTATCTGCAATGGGATAAATGTACCCCACCTTGAGTAGTTGTTCAATTTCCTTCTTAATTATCTGCTTCAGTTTGGGGTTCATTCACCTTTAAGGCTATCTTTTTGGCTTCATGGCTAGATCAATGTAGATGTGATGCTAGCATATCCTAGGATCAATCCCTATGAGTTTAGGATATGACCAAGCAAAAGTTGCTAACCATTTTTCAACTACCTTCAATAGCATATTTTTCTACTCTGTAGCAAGATTTACATTGATTATGACTAGCTTCCCATTTTTCAAAAACACATATTCAATTGCAGCAAATAGCGTTTTTAGTTCAAAGGGCTCTTGCTTGAAACTTTTAGGAATTTCCAACTCTTCTCAGTAGGTATCATCATTTGTATCATCAGAGAGTTGGTGATGAACTTGCTTTAATTCATCCATGCCTATGACATATGCACATGTCAGGCTCTCAATCAGCTCCATGCAAAGTGTGCTACTCTCAAAATTAGCAGTCAACCACTGGGTGTCCTATTTTTTGGTTGCTACATATAGACACCTTTGAATTTCTACTTCTAGTGCACACTACTTACATGCAAAGATAGATGTTTGTTTCACGACCCAAATTTTCTGCACATAATTGCACCTTATATCACTATACACGATGCATGGAACTCTTTTCTTCTTAATCTTTTTGAATGCATTTTTTTTAGATATTTCCAAGGAAAGATCTTTGATACCCATTCTAGCATCAACGATGCTAAGCCATTCCCTTCCCATGATGATTGGGAAATCCCCTTTGCAATTCTGCATTTTGATCACTAGGAAATTGGTAGGATAAGACCACCCATAGACAGTGCTTACAATGTCTTCTACCAATCCTAATGAAATAGTGATGGATTGCTTTGCCAATTCTAATATGATATTGCTCTTCTTTAAAGGAGGCAAGTTCCATATAGTATACACCTCATGAGAGATCAAATTGACACCAAAAATTGAGTCAAAAAGAGCTTTGCATTGTTCATTCCCAGCAATTTGCAAATAAATTTTAGGACTTCTAAGATCTGCTAATTTCTTGGAAAGGTTTCTTGCATGGATCTAATCAGATACAGTGTTAGTAAGCATTATAGTATGGATCTTAGGCAAATTTTGATTTGAAGGGGACTTGAAGGTATTTGAGATAGAGGAAGATGGAGGGATAGGGTTGTCAACCATGGTTGTATTTGAGGGCTTAGTTGAACTACGCGGTTGGAAGAAATGTCTTTTCTTTGATCGACTCTTTGACCCACTTGGTTGATGAACCAGTTGTAGATTAACAGCCCTTGTAGCATTGCATTGTTGCAGTTGAGCTAGAAGTTCACCCTACATAGGTGAAGCTAGTGGTAGCTATCCGAGTGGAGGAGGAACAAGTGCAAGGATAGGAGAAGGATAAGGGTAAGAGGTGGCATCCCATCTTTAATGTGGAGATTGAGTTCAATAATAATCAAAAGGGTGGTAGTGTGATTCGAAAGTAGAAACATGACTAGAGGAGTCACATGGAGATAAGGGTTGTTGAACATAGTAACCATATGGATCAAGCTATTAATAAAGGTATTGTTGACTTGGTGGTGCCAGTGCCCATGATTGTGGTTGTTACCACTACTGATACTTCTCATATAATTATGGTGGAGTTCCACTTGGATAATATTATTGTTGTTGGTGAAACTACCTGAAATTACCTTGAGGATAAGGTAATCTTCTGGATGTTTGCCTTTGTGTTAGTCGTGGATTTAAAGTATATACCCTAGACTCTTGTAAATGTGACACTATGGGGTAATGTTCCTTAGGATGTACATATTGACATATGTCACATCCACCATCATCATTTGATTCACTTTTTGCAACTTCTATTGCAGCAATCTTGCCCTTACCTTTTTAATAAGCAAGTTCAACTTCCTTGTGCCTCCTATGCTCACAATCACTACCTTGTTCTTTGGACTCTTTGGTAATTTTTAAAACAACTTGAAATTTGCTATCCATGAAATCCCATAACTAATCAACCTTGGCCATAATTTTAGATTGAAATTTTTGGAGTGGAAAGGTTTTCTTATTCACCACCTAATCAAATGTAGATTCGTCCTCACTGTCACAAAATCAAACCTCCCTCTTACAAATGGAAGGATCGCGGTTATACTCTTTTCACTTTCTCTTTTTCTTAGTTCATCCTCCTCTTTAGCTACCTGCTCGATTAAGCTTTATATTTAATAGGCACTTAAGTTTGACAATCACCCTTGGGCATAGACACTAAGGGTTCTTCTCATTTTTTATCGAAGCCAATCTACAATGTGATGAAGTTGATCCAGTTACGAATAACCATGACCAAGACATTTTTGCATTAAGGAATACTATCAGCTAATGGTGGAATCCAAGGGTTCATGTATTCCTTATTTCCATCATTAGATCTACCTTCTCATGTTAGACACTTTGGAGTATGTTTGATATTTGTCATTGAACAATTCAAGCATTGTACTCCATCATCTAATATATTTTAGTTCTAAGGATCAATACTAGTTCTTTGCTTCTTTAATGACTGTCCTTGGGAACAACTTAAGTTTTTTCCACTCATTCTCTATATTTTGCAAGGCACATGCATCTTGAAAGTCTTGGAGGTGGTTCTTCATATCTAAGTTATATCCCCCTTCAAACCTAGGGATATTGTTCATGTCTAGCCTTTTGATCCGACTATCCTTTACATGCCTTGTTGGAATTCATACTACCTCTGCAATATTGAGCATACTTTGGGTAGCTAGCAAAGGCTCATTAAGGCCTTGATCATGGTACCTATGATGTCCTCTATTACCCCTTTTTTCATGGCAATGTGCCTCTCTTAAATGTCCACACCCTTAATCTTGCCTTTCACGATGATCATTGTGGTCATTTCGATCATTTCGGTCCCATTAGTCATTTTGGTAACCTCCATGATGGTCTCATCTTTTGCAGTTGTGATCAAAGCTATAAGAAGATGATGATGATGATGATGATGAAGGGAAAGAGGAAGAAGGACCAGCACCATCACAATGCCTGCTACCACCTCTTCGATGATCGCAACCACAATCACAATCTTGTTTATTATTCGCATCCTTGTCTTGACTTGCTTGTTTGGATCCTTCTTTATCATTGGATCAATTCTTACCAAAATCAGGACTGTGAATTGTGGACTACAAGTTCTAGTTTTGACCTCCATCACTAAAGTTAAAGAGAGGAATTTCATTGAATGGAAAACCCCTAAAGAAGGGTTCCCCACCATCATTTTGATATGGAAAGAATGGGGAGTCATTAAATCCTTTTCCCTTCATGAATTCATGACATTGCTCTAACTGGCGATCCTAGAGATGGTGTGCCTCTGTGGGACAAGAATCCTTGGCATCACTATCTTGCACAACATACTCAACATGATGTTCTTGAAAACCCAAATAAATAAGTGCTTGGTAAAGCATTGTAAGAACAGATCGATTGGGCGGCAACACAATGTTTCCCTCCATGTCACACCACCACAATTATTCATTCTGATGTAGGATGAAGGTAACATTGGGTATATACTCATTAGAACGAACATACACTATTTGATATTGTTGAGGCACTGGCTAATAAGCTTTATCAGACTTGGGCAAAGAATCGTTCCTATGAGAAGAAGACATTTTATGTTAGAAAAGTAAAAATCACAGTGTGCTTCTAAATATTGTTATGGTAATTTTAAGATGTGATGTGACTCTAAGGTTTTTTTCAATAATTTAAATAATTTTCACGAGGTCCTAGATAGTGCACAAAACAACCAAAAGATCCTTGGCAATAGTGCCAATGATGAGCAACAAGATACCCCTACACCGAACCATATGAATCACTAAGGTGTTTATGCACAATCTAGTCAAATCCCATGGACCTATAGTTCTCCAATACACCAATTCTTCTAGGAAGTGAAATGGGCATTGAGAATGTTCATTGTCTTCCCAACTACACTTGTGAAGCTCAAGAGTATGATTTAAGTGTAATTGAGATACATGATTTTTCTTTTTTATGTTTTTTAATTTTGATCGCCTATAGCAAGAATGAGAGGTAAAGTAATTTAAGATCTAATTCATCTACTATCTAGCTAGCCTAACACAAGTAATCACCCCACTTTCCTAAACACATATAGTGTTGTTGGGCTACCAAATGTTGAGCATTGTTGGGTTACCAAGTACTATATGTATGCTCAAAGTGGTCGTGCCTGTGTTCATTAACAACTAGAAATTAATTGCTTAATTAAAATGTAGTAAAGTAAAGTGCATTAAAAGAAACATTAATCTATTCTCAGTGCTACAATGATTGTCAAAAGAGTTCATTTTTATTCCCATCACACTGCTGCACTCAAATACGTCAGTGTTCAAACAAAGAACCATACACACTTAGACTTTTTCTATAGGCACTCAGAAAATATTCTAACTCTGGAAAGAATAAAATGCAATAGCTTCGCTACTCTAACTAGAAACTACAAAAAACTGATGCCAAATTAGGAGCCCAGGCACTATATTTATAGGCCAACTTATACCCCCCGACATCGAATACCTGATGTCACATCTGGACTCCAACATCAGATACCTAACGTCACATCTGGGCTCCAATGTTGGACACCTGATGTCGAGGCTTCAACATAGGATACCCAACATCAAAGTAGATGAAACAATGTGATTCATCACCTAGACTTGAACCTAGCACATAAAGACCAATTAATGAATCTCAACTTTCTAGATGAGAACCAACTAGTGGCCGTATCATCCAATGAAGTGCAAAAGGCCTATAACAAGCAACGAAATGACCTTAGGATTTGGAAGATGAAATTTCAACTAGGAGATAAGGTTCTATACTAGAATCCAATGCATGTGCCATAACGAACTAAGTTCCAAACATTATGGAAGGGATCTTATATTATTTATGAAACCTTTCCATCCATGGCCATGCTAATTTATAAACCTAAAAGCCTAAGTAAAAGACTACTAGTCAACACACAACAACTCAAGCCTTTCCAAGAACCTAGGATAGATAGTGCTCACAACACCACAACAGATGGATAATCACACTCAATTTTTCAAATCTTCTCCTTCCAACTCAATCATGAGGGAGATGGCCATCCATGCTAAACCAATTAAAGTGGCTCCTCAATTTTTAAATTTTTCAATTTTTCAAATTTCTTGTTTTACACTATTTTAATATGTTTTTATTTCTTAAGTATTTTACAATTTTTTCTATATTTTACCTTATTTTTTTTTCATTTTTCTTATGATTTTCTTTTCTTTCTTTATTGCTTGCCAAGACTTGGTGCAACGATAGCTACTAATTGATGGTGGTTTGTACTTTATAAATTTATTTGATTGCAAATGTTTAGGGTCTATCTTTGAATTTTGATGTTGATAACTGAGACATTTTTTCTTTTCATGATTAACAAGTAGTGAGTCCATGTCATCCACTAATCCACACAACTCTATGGTGTTCCCTTTTTTCTAGAAATATGAGATCCCTTCTTAAATGTAACTTATAATGAACTTGTGACCTTGGTAGTTTCCAAACTTGGGAGGGATTAAATGGATAGACAATCGTGTGAATTCAAGGGGATTTGATACTTTTTGTATTTACCTACCCTCTAAGGTGCATCAATATCTTCATGAATCCTTTGCCATTCCTATGTCAACCAATAATAGGAAGCTAAGTCTTTGCATGGTGTGGTTCCCATAAAAAATGAAAATTTAAAGCAAACCCCTTAGACTCAATAATGGGCTATAAGCACTCATTATGGGGCTAGAAAGACATGTTACCCATGCTTGAAGGCACCCCTCTAACTAAGGTCCTTCCCACTTCCTACTTCTCTATTCTTCTCTTTTTGGAATGGTGATTGATCTGTGGGGATATTCTTGCACCTTGGAGCAATTGACTAGTCTAAGAGTGTCAATGCAAAGTCACTGGAAGTGGTTGGTCTTAATTTAGACTAAGGATGGATTTTATCATGTCATTAACCACAAAATTCATCACTCATGTCACTGCCTTTTCTCATGTTGTTTCAATGTCTTTGTTTGATATTATTATAGTTCTTTTATGGTTTCTTTGGTGATTTGGTCCTTAACTAACCAAAATCATTAATCATCCATGGGATCCACAAACTCCTTGGTTTGAGGACATGCAAGGGCATTAAAGGCATGAACCTGCTATGGGGAGAACCCACTTGCATGCTCCTTGGTTGAGCTAGCTAATTTTCTCATCCTTTAGATATTTTTTCTTTCAAATCTTCTACATTCCACATCGATTGCATTTAGTTTTGCACTTCATACCTAATATTCTCCCAATTAAATCTCCTTTTTTTGCCTATTCTAGCCATCTTCATGCATTCTATCATGTTTTTGGCTTTACTAGCTTCCTCTGGACTCCAAATTTGTGACAAAACTCCTTATTTTTACTTATTTTTTTAGTGTCAAAATTTTGGTTTATTGTTGCATTGACGGGATCCAATAAATGCAACCCCTTGCATTCATGTGGCCCTATTGACATAATTACGTCAATGAAACACAAAAATTCCTATAAATACTGCAACACTTAGCCAATTTTTTGTCATTTTCTCTCATACAAAGAAGGAGTTTTTGCTATTTTCAAAGCCTAGAGCCTTCCAAAGCCCATGACTTTTCAACTGCTTATCTAATTAATCGTGTTCTTCATTCCTAAAACTACTGAAGGTGAGCTTTACCTTGTGGGCACCACAAACCTTAGGTTTCTGATGGAAAAGTTTTTGAAATTTTTCCAACTCCCACAAGGTTTAACTAATAAAATAATATTAAAATCACTAATTTGTAAGAGTTAAACCTTTCCAATGAACTCTGGTAACCATCTAAGAAAAATAATATTAAAATAATCAATTTTCCATTATCATAACATAGCAAAAGTGTAACAAGATTAAACAAGACAAGGTATCCAAGTGTTCTAAGTTACACAACAAATGCTAATCCTTGGTCATGTTGTGATTACAAATGGCACTAAGATCCAAACGTGGACTAGAGGTGGGATCATCCCAACTGAGGGAAAATAGCTAAGAACTAGAAGGGGCCAGCAGCTAGAGTAGCCCCACAAACAAGTAGTAGAAACCCATGCAATAGGACCTCTTCAAGAGGAGCCCAAAGTGGAATCTGTTTGACAAATTCCCACTACTGAAACAAAGCAACAACACCAAGATGAGGTGCTAGGACCTAGACCAAATCTTAAAGTCATTTTGACTAATTCCTACCTAAGGAAAATTAATTCTAAGAAGGTCTAGAGTGTACTCCTATAAGAGCTAAACTCTGATCCTTTCTTGGACATGGCTCTAGAAAAGTTAAGACACAACTTCAAAATTCTCCAATGTGGCCCATCCTTACTTCTAGTAGGGAATGGTACATGGGGGAAACATACCTTTTCATGAACAATAGGCAAGTTGATGTGACAATGAAGGTCAAGGACATTAGTGTGTCCTACTCGATGGAGGTCATCTCTTAGGCCCTTGAGCTATCAAATAGTTGGGAAACCTTGGCTGAAATCTTAACACAAGTAGATCCATAGGTGAAAAACAAGTAGGTCTAATGATGCTATGGAATCGGCCATAAAGAATATGGTGTGCTCACTAAGGTAGAGAGGACGTATGTCAAAATTGTGGCCTATCACCTCAATCTAACGGTGAGGCCAAGTAAAGTTATGGCCTTCTCTACCTATACATGTGCTACTCTAAGTGGTAAATTCCTAGTCAATCTTCTAGAATTAATCTACTTAAAGATTGAAAAGTGCTTCAAGGAGAATAAGCATGGGAGAAAGACACTCTTCTTTTCCTACCTAATTCAAAAATTGTACAAAAGGGGAGGAATAGCTGACTATTCTAATGACAACCTTCATCATACTTCTATTGCCTCTTAGGCATAAATAATGAAGGAAAGGGTGCCATCCAAAGTGCAAGAAGAGGAGCAGCCACCACCATTACCCACCACTCAAGAAACAACATCTTAGGCTTGTGCTATAATTAAGCAAATGCAAAAGCTCCATGAGAAACTTTTGCATCACCAGCAAGCTAGATAGGATGGTGGTGAATCCTCCATCTACTGACCAACATTGAGCCATCTAAACAAAGTCACACACATAATAGTTGGTTAAAAGATACAACACTACTTTTTTCTACCCAAAGAATGCAAGTGCACACCAGGTCAAATCCTAGTGCCCAAGAAGTAATAGTATCCCTTTTAGAATAACTACAATTTCCAAAGATATTTAGGAATGCTACTACTTTTTCTATGTAATTCGAGGAGGGTAAGGAGGTAACTATCTTGGTGATGAAGCACCAAGGGTAGGAAACAATGGCTAAGGTGATGGATGATAGAGTAGGTGAAGCATTGAATGCTCTTGAGGCTATCATGCTTGATGTTGCTATACTTTGGGAGGTGTAGATATCTGCAGGAGTAAGTGGGATGCTTAGCATAGCATAGCAAGAGGTTCTAGATCAACTAGTCAGAGTCAAGTAATCATTTTTAGAGGTTTTTGATCATTTAGATAACATCACTGTAATCCAATCGATGCTCTTGGAAGCTAGGGGCAAGTTCATCATCACCAATGCCCAACTTTAAGTAGCCACGTCTAAAAATTGATAATTGGCTGCTAAAGTTTCAAAATTGAAAGCCCACCTAGCTAATCCCACTATTCTTGGCTAGGCCATAACCATAGATGAAGCTTTCCTGTAGCTTTAGGAAAAACTCAAAGTGGCCAAGAACACTAAGGAGACTACGGTCTTTGAGGCATCCATCACAAAAGTTATGACCTGCAAGGAGAATATTGTTTTGACCAAGGACAACTATCACCTGCATAATGTTGAAACTCAAAAGGACCACATGGTTAAATATCTAAGATAACAGTAGGAGTATCTTGCCAAGGTAGCCATGGATTTGAGGAGGTTAGATGTAGAAAATAGAAATTTCTTGACGGAGAAGGTCCAAGCGCTTTAATAGAAATTAGCCATTGAGATTGCTACCTTGAAAAATGAGGTCCTAAAGTTTGAACAAGTGAAAAATTACTAAAGGGACCAAGTTGTCCTTCTCAAAGAGGTTAACAAAAAGGAGATCTAGCTAGTGAAGGTAAAGGTGAATGAGGCCTTCCAAAAACTCTAATAAGAATTTGTTCCTTGTCATGCCCTATTTTTGGGATGTTCTTGTACTAGCCCACATTAGTGATGTTGTGTGGACCATGTACAATCCATGGAGTAAGGAGGAGAAGATGAAAGCATTGCTAGATGCATTTTTTCTTTCACCAATAGTCACAGCTACAGCAAGATAGCCACAACTACTATAGCCTCAACCTTAATAGCCACATGCACTAGATATATGGAAAGATCCTTTGGCACCTTAGGAGCCTCCACCTCCAATGGCCATTTAATTTTCTTCTCATCTTCATCCATTAGAGGGGTTTTAGATATCAAATTTTGTAACAGTGTTCAATGTTGTTTTCATGAACACCTATTTTTGTACAAGTTGTAAATTCATATATTTGGGCACTTTAGCTTCAGTCTACATTGGTTAGTCAATTAATCAGTCAATCATTCCATGCCTTTCCAAATTTTGTAAGAACTTGTTCCTTCTTTTAGTCACTTGAGAATGAGTTTTCAGTCAATTGTGGGGGTATGATGAATCATCGTTGTTAGGTAGCATCAATGGGCATGGGTCAATGTGATGGGTATGCATCAATGCATATTTGTGTCAATGCATACCAATTGACATGTACCCATTAACACATGGAAAGATGCATTGATGTATACATGTCAATGGTGTGTCTGGTCTTGCCTATATAAATGCATGCACCCACTGCATTTATTGCATCATTCATTTTTAGTAGCATAGCAAAGCTCTTGCAGTTTGTTCTCATAATAATTAGAATATTTTCTAAGTGCCCACAGTAGGAGTTGAGAAGTGTATGGATCTTTATTCAAACACTAATGTACTTGGACACTTTTGTGTGAACAATAATAAAGATGAACGTCTTGATAAACCTTGTAGCACTTGGAATTAGCATAATGTTTACTTTAATGCACTTTATTATTATGCAATTTACATTTATAAACTTAATTAATTAGTTGAATATGAATAATTAATACACATAAGTATGACCACCTCGAGCATACGTTATCGCTTCGTAATCCTAGTAGCACTTACACTTGGTAACCCAGTAGCATTGTGGCATGTTCAAGATTTGTATAGTAGGTGGGAATAGATGCTTATGTTAGGATTAGCTTAAGGCATTAGATAGTTACTAGATTGATTACCATTTAATCACTTTATTTTCATGCTTAGGATAAATAGATAAAAAGTATAAAAGTTATACAAATCATGTGCCTTAGTTACACTTAACCATACCATTGTACCTCTACAAGTGGAACTAAGAAGATAATGATCATGTCCTTAAGTTCACTACCTAGATAATGAGTACTTAGAGAGCTAAAGTCCACAAAATTTGACTGGATCACTTAGTGAACGTTGGTGATTCGTATGGTTGGGCACAGGGACTACTTACTACTCATTGTACATATTACAACCTATCCCCAAATAATAAAAAGTGTACATAGCATGACAACATGTGCTCATATAATTATCCATAACTGTATCTCCACAATTATACAAAATATAGTTATCCAAATAGCCACAAAATAACTATCTACAAGTAGACAAAATACAACTATTCAAATAGCCATAAAACTCTCCTCATTTTTGAACATCATCCAAAGGAAGGGGATCATGCAAAATCTCTACCCACTAACCTTTGTATCATCATCATCCTCATCCTCATCAAATCTAGAATGTGCATGAGTGGATTGGTAAGTCTCCTTCCCATCGTCATCACTACGAGTACTCGAGCCCGAGATCTACAGCTCATAATCACCGGAAGAAGATATTGTGACAGGAGCTCTTTGAGAATAAAGCTTTACTCAAAATCTTGATGATAAAGGGGGATGAGATGGAGCGTACTAGGAAGAAGGAGAAATATCCTTTTGCTAATAAGTTTTGGGACCAACTTGCTCCCAATGAGCTATGGCATCAAAAATGATCTTCATTACCTACTACTAAAAAGATTAAGAAACATCCTCCCATTCATATGAACTCAATCCAAGCTACTTGGGATCAAGAACAGAATCTCCCTAGACACATGTAGGTGGTGCAATAAGATCCTTAAAATCAAATGCATTTCTCAAATATATACCCTCAGGATGAACCAGTTGTTGTAGAATGTCTAGCTAGAGCTGGAATGTCCTCATCATCATCTGACAAGTAAGGATTAGTAATCTCCTTAAAATGCTACTCATTTGAAGGAGTTGATAAGCCTATTGTATCCATTCTCTTACACAGGTAAGAGAGATTTCGTCCAATCATCCCTAAGGTTTTGCTAAAGGATTTTAGGGCCTTCTTTAAGATTGACTTTAATTATGCACTTATATATTTACATCTTCTAAGTTAAAAAGAGGCCCTAAGTAGAGATGTTACCTACTAGCTAACTTTAATTATCCACTTATATATTTACATCTTATAAGTTAAGGAGAGGCCCTAAGTAGTGATGTTGCCTACTTCCTTCTTGCCTTCTGAGGTGAAGAAGTGGAAACTTTAGAATCTACAAGTGTGGTGCTCCTTTTTTCTAAAAATTGTGCAAGACTCCTCTTCCCTTTGAGAAGATACAAATCAAGAATAGGGACACCTACCTAATGAATCAATAAGATGATAAGAAGAAGGTGTCCATAAACCCTCTTTTTGGTAAATAAACCCAACATGTCTCTATAAAGAATGTGTCCTAAATATAATGGCTACCCTATTAGAAGATAGTAGAGAATGAAGGGTTGTGTGGGTAATAGATAGTTATAGCTTCATCCTTTTACAATAAAGTTATACGAGACAATAAGTAAGAGGATGGAAGTATCTTGGAACATATGATGCCTATACACTTTTCCATTTCTGAGAGATAGAGAATTACCAAAAATGGCATTAAAAATTTCATCATGAGAAACTAGAATCACATCATTTTTAAGGATATCATTCATAGAATGTATAGTAGTCCTATGCACATCAAAGTTGGAAATCCCAAAAATAACATTCACTACTTAAGGTGAAACCTCAATCACAATCCCTCCAACAATGAACATGAAAGCCCCAACACCAGCATTAGTAATAGCAATATTACAATGGAATTCTCTGACCAATATTTTAGGTACACAATAAGTCATAGAGAATATCAAAGCCCAACCAATAGCTTTAGAAAATGTCATTAATTCCTTTTGATGATGTTTTTGAAAGCTAAGACTCCTTTAAGAGATAATGAATATTGAACAAGTTATCTCAAACCAATGCTAAGCATCTGTAGAATGAAACTGAGGCAAATAAGTGTTTGTTTTTCTTGTTGAAGCTCCCTTTGTGCTTTTGCACTTGCGAGGTGGCACCCTTGACATACCAATCTTCTTTTGTGCCATGGATTTGAGCAAGGATTACAAGAAACAGAGTAGAAATGTAGCAAGAAGGCTTGAGTGAAATAAAATTAGAGAAAAAATAATTAGGTTTATATATTCAATGCCCTTGTGATAGTTTTTATCATAGATTGGGATGTCCTAGAAAAAATGGAACGTCTCACGTGAGATGAGCTTACACACAATGGAACATTCAAGAATGATATGGGACACCCCAAGTGGGACATCTTATAAAAAAGTGGATCATCGCAACATGAAGTTGGGTTTTTTCATGTAAAGATAACCTAATAATAATAACCGATAAAAGGGTTTTTACCAAGGACAAAAGTAACTATAAAACACAGCTAAAATCCTAATGCTAGTCAAGGAACATTCTAACAAATACTTACCTATACTTATCTTGCTTGTTCTTGAGAGGGTGTGATGCTCATGTAGATTTAAAGTGAGGTTCTCTCTTCAAAGTCCCTTCTCTATAATTAGTACAAATCTCTTGTATCCCATATGTTTGATCTTTTTTTATGAACTTCTTTGTTGTTTGATTTTAGCATAAGTATACGTTCTTTCTTCCTCCTTTTTCTATTTGATCCTCCATACTTTTCCGATCTGCAAGGCATTGTTTCTAGGTACCTTTGAATAAGACCAAGGAGTCGTATCATATGGCCAAGTATACATGTGATAGTGTCTCATTTTTAAATGACAATTTGAATGTTTATGCCCAAACTTATCACAATAATAACACTTATTTTTTCTTACTTGGGCAAGATGATCAAACCTTGGAGTGTACTCCCATTTGGATGAAGTGCTTGAGGAAGTCTCAATGTTGCTAACTTCCTAATCCACTTTTGTCATGTGGATCTCTTCATTGTCCTAAAACCATTTGAAGAGTCTACTTTCCTTTGACAAGTCTTTCATTTATAAGCTTTGTATCTACAATCTCTTTTTAATATGCTCACATGAGGATGTTAGTTTTTAATTCTCATCCCTTAAGTCTAATTTTTCTTTTGAGAGATTTAAGTATTTTTTTTATTGTGTTGGGATAACTCTAAATCTTTATCATTTAAGGCTTTCTTTAATTTAATGCATAAACTTTGAAAAGATATAACTTCATTGCATAGTAAGTCATACCTTTTTTTAATAGTTCCTTTGGGTTCTTCAGTTTCTATTGTTGAATCTTCATTAGTAAGAGCCATACACATGTGATGTGATTGTGAGGTGATGTCATCCATTTCATCTTCACTTTGTTCATCATCCCATTGTGAATAAATATTTTTCTTTTTTGTATCAACTTCAAATTGGTCCTTCTTTAGAAACCTACAAACACTTGGACATTCAAAGGCCACATGTTTTCTACCACCACAAACCCAACAGTCTATAGAGGATGCATCAAGATTTAAATTTTTAAAATTGTTGTCTCTTTTTGTACCTTTGATGTCGAATTGGTTGAAGTCCTTGCCTTTTCTTGCAAGTAACTTTTGAACTCTCTTAGACAAGAGAGTTGATTTATCTCATTATTTGCTTCATGTTCAAGTGGCTCCTTCTCCTTTGATGAACTTTAAGGGCAATAGGCTTTTCTTTAATAGCACCTTTGCTAATGAGGTTCATATCATAAGCAAAGAGTGCACTTTGAAGCTCTTCAAATTTAAAAACAAAGAAGTCTCTAATTTCCTTCATGGCTATAAATTTTGATCTAAACTCGGGTTACAAAGTTCTAATCATTTTAATAATCACATCACTTTTTGGTAAATCTTTTTCTGTTCCATGAATGCCTACAAAGAGAGAAAATAATCCGTTATTTTCTCTCGTTGTTTCATTGAGGTTATCATACTCACTTTGTAACACTAGAAGTATTGATTCTTTGATAATAAATGTACCTTCATATGTTGCTTCTAGCATTTCCCAAATTTATTTCATGCTTTTCCACCTATCAACTCTATTAAATCCATATTTACTCAAAGCATAATAAAGACAATTTTTTTCTTTTCAATCAAACATGAACTTATATTTTTCATCCTTGTTGATTTAATTCTTAGCTTGGTAGTTCTTGTGGTGCTATTGACGGGTAGCGCGTAACCTTTTCTGCACTTGCTTTGACTTGTCTAAGCAAGCTTCCATCCCTCTTCATTGTCTCCATGGAACAAGTTAACTGTGATGGGGATTTGATCCTGGAACAATGAACAAGACAAAAGATGCTGAGTTCAACAACCGTTAATGCTCATGCTGGCGATTTAAAGATGCATACTAAAATTAGGGGTTATTCGAACCACATAATCTTACAGCTACTTTAACATCTCATTGTTATCATGAATTAAAATTAAACTGGATTGGAGAAATGCTTGTCAAGATAGAAGAAATTTAGAATCAGGTAAGCTTGGAAATAGCATCTTTGATATACGTTAGAAACGCTAATTTCGGATCTTCCCCTAACCCGCATGCAAGTTGCCGCCGTAAAATAATTTGCCACAAGACAAAAATGAGGGATTGATGTCCTTGGCACATTATGCCTTGGATTTTTCTGTCTGCTCACGCATTTTTTTTTTCAGTTTGTGCTTGAAGTTAAAATGAACAATAAAGGTAGATAAAACATACGTGGCAAACAGCTACTCACAAATCTTTGTTACACCCAAAATTATTGCAGTTAATTGTAACAATTTTAAAATGTGTGCATCAAAATCTTTTTTATATTATATTAAATCCAGATGAAGTACTTTCATGATGGATTTTGTAATAGAAAAGTCAAATGCATAGGTAGGCTTTTTTTAGGGAGCGACCATCTAAAGAGACTTTTTATGATTTTTCAAGTTGCAGTGTTCGCCGACGACCATTTTGGAGACCAAAACAAAACTCACCAAGAAGCAAAGTGTTTCCAAAGAAAATCGACCAAATTCGCTCATCATCAAGCTGACATGTGAAATCAAGTTGACATGCGAAAAAATGTCTTGTTTACAGCAACTTTTATAAACTAGCTTAGATATATATATATATAGCTAAGTTAGTGGAGTGGTTTCATGGGCTATGAGTAGAATTTAATTTTTTTAAAAAAAANAATGATAAATGTAAACTCAATATGTTTAATCCTCTAATTGAGCAAAACAAACTTCCTGTGCAATTCTACTTTGGAGATGTTTAGCATCTAAAATCTTTTTGTATCTTTGCATAGAAAATGAGGATGAATCTTCAAAGAAGCAATGGTCTTGACTCTAAATAATACAACAAATGTTAAACCAGTAATTTCTCTTAAACCAATGTCAATAGTAACCTTATCTAGTGTCATTCCTTGAGATTTATGAATAGTCATGCCCCATGCCAACCGTAATGGTAACTTACGCAATGCTCCTCAAACCACCATAGGTATAATTGGCACATGATGAAGATTACCATTATCAAAGGCACATTCAATGTTGGAGTCAAAATCAACAATAACATACAATGGTAATGCTGATAGTTGTTTATCTAGAGAATACATAATACGATGAATTGTACCAAGTGCAGCATTCACCAATCCTGTTTCAGGCCAAAGGTTAACTGTGAGCATTACTCTTGCATCTTCACATATAAGTAGAGATCACTCAATATCATCATCTAAGATTCTGAATCCACGGGGATTTTTATCTGCTACACAATGCAACGGGTTTTCTGCATTATTTGCAACATCTTCTTATTGTGTGATTAGACTTTATCATTCATATCATATAGGTGCATTGATTTTTCAAAACCGTCTAATCCACTCGAAGTGGATGGAAGATTCATAAGCAGCCAAGAAATTATAATCTTCATCATGGCTTTTTTCTTCTCTTATATGCATCAATAATTCCTTGAATCTTTATTGTTGAGAATCATTTCTAAACTGACTAATGCAAAATTGCATCTAAAACAACAAAGGTATGAAACGATTGCCAGACCCCTATAATATTTAGATTCCTAGATGCATAAGACACAACATCAAGCACTGAATGAAGTTGACCTAAATCACCTATCAATATAACTAATCTTCCTCCAAAAATTTCATTCTGATGTTTTAAAAAAATTTCTCTTACTCATCTATCAATGCTTTGTAATAATATTCCTCCCACAAAACTCATTTCATCAATTATTATATATCTTACCTGTGATAGTCGATGTTGTATACTTGTTCTTTGTAGGCACCTATTCCAATGTCCAAATTGGAATGAATGGTTGTTGCGTTAATGTTAAATGTTGCATCTCCCATGGGTGCCATTACAAGTAAAGCATTATGTTTTTCATTGCAGTATTTTTTAAAAGCATTACAAAACACACCTATAAGAAATGACTTTCCCATACTAGTTGTTCCTTAGATAATCATTCGTAATGGGCAAACAACTTCATCTGTTGATTGTGAAAACATCATGTGGCCTACAATTTTATTGTACCATTTCTTTTGCTTTGCAATCATGAAGATAATTGTAATCATGAAGATAATTGCACATAGAATGCGTGAATAAAAGATTAAAGGAAGAAGTAGAAAAATAAATTCAAAGAAGTGCTAATTAAAAAAATGTTAAAATGAAAAGAAATTTTTAAAAAATGCAAATAAATGATTAAAAAATTAAAAAAATCAAAAAAATATTTATAAAAAATTAAAAAAGAAGTGAAAAAGAAATTCAAGAAACATAAATAAAAGATAAAATAAAATGGAAAAAGAAATCCAAAGAAGCGTAAATAAAGGATTCAAAGGAGAGAAAAAAAGATTTGAACAAAGGCTTGAACCTATAATCTCATACATAAAATTCAAAGACTTAACAACAATGGCTATCAATTTACGTACGTGTAATGGTGGAACCATATCACTTAAAACCAATGACATGACATTGTGACAGGAGATCGCGGGATGTGTAAACGGGGCATTTTCCTTACAAGGTTTGCAAGGTTGCTACTTTCTAGTTAGGGATAGCATGAGTGCCGATGTGGATACTGTGGCAGGCACCTCTGAGGAGGCCTCACATCAGATATGCAGTCTTGTCTCTCATGAGACTGTTAATAAGCTAACCATTTGCAGCAATTAATGTAAATCTCTTTCTTCCTATCGAGTTTTGTTCTAAAGTTATCATTAAACGTTGATGTTTGCGTCTCCCAATTCTTAGAAATTGTATCAATCGATGCACATCAATTGCATTGCACTATCAATATCTTTTGTAGAATAATATTTATTTTGGTTTTTGATTTCAACTTCTTCGGTGATTTTCCCTCTTTTTTATTTTTTAAAATTGTAGCTTTGCGACAATTCCTCAATTCCAACAGCAAACTTTTATTTTACACAGCTACTTCTTGAATTTATTATAAATAGTTCTTTTGACCGTAAGCAAAAATAATTTCAAAGGCCTACACCTGTGTTTGAGTCGATGGGGCAAAGCTTAGGCGGAATTTTCATAGGCAAGTACACAGACGTGGGAATGGGCATGGGCGTGAGTTCCATGATGGTGCTTATGACATAGCACTAGGATCCCAATGACGATGCCTTGTTGTTGACCTTCAAAGGCCAACCTGAGTGCCTACTTTCAAGTATAGCCATGTTGCAGAACCAGCCTCAACCTCGACCTTCAATCATAAACTCAAGCAACAACAAAAGGTGTTCACAACTGATGAGCGGTGAGGTATCCCTACGCTCAACCATACGACTCACCTACGCTCAACCATACGACTCACCTACGCTCAACCATACGAATACGAGCGTACACGCACAATCTGGTCGAATTCCAAGGACTAGGTGCTTATGCACCTTTACAGAACCCACGCAGGTTAGTCAATCGTTGTCTTCCCAAGCTTACTTGTATAGCGCGATTGTATGCTTAAGCAAACTTGAGGTATATGATTTTTTTTATATATTTTCTGATGTTTTATGTCCTGGTGATACAAAGGGAGAAGTGAACTAATTTAATTTAACTAATCAACTATGCCCTAACTAGTCCTAACACCAACATCTGTTCCCACTTGCTGTACACATCCTAAACTAGTGCAACACTATTGGGATTACCAAATACTAATCGTTACTAGGTTACCAAGTGTTCCACATTATGCTCGAAGTGGTCATACTGATGTGCTTACTTGGGAGAGTTAACAAGGTGAGAGAGAGAACATTAATTAACTAAGAAAAGCATTAAATAACTGTAAATAACATTAAATAAGCTATTCTGAATGCTGCAAAGTTTATCACAAAGTTTGTCTTTATTTCCAACCACAAGGTGTGCTCAGGTACACAATGCTCGAATAAAGATCTGTTTGCTTTATGAATCCTACTGCGAGCACTCAGAAATAATTCTAACTTTGAGAAGGGAAAAAGGAAAGAGTTCAGGTAAGATATTAAGACTAATTAACTAACTATTGCCAAACCAAGTATGCCCTCCTCTTATTTATAGGCGATAGGATAGGCCCAATATCAGATGTCCGATATCGCTTGGAAAGCTCTGATATCACGGATGCGATATTGCAGCCCTGATATCACGACTCATCATACCCCCACAACTGAATAAAAACTCATCCTTAAGTTCCTTACAAAATATTGGAAAGGTATGGGATTATTGACTGAATGAAAATTGATAACGACAAGGAATAACAGACTCAAAGCGCCCGGTGAACATATCGACAAACATATTACAACATTGGTGTTCATGCCCATTGTCGTAAACACTATTGATGAAGTGTTCTATTGATACGTCGATTGGGCCGCATTAACAGAGCCTCATTGATGCGACCACATTAACGTGAGCACGTCGATGTATCTGTCCATGCGTTAACACAGCCCCGTTAATGTACAGTCTGTCTCTTGCTATAAATATGCATGCACCTGCAGCATTTATGGCATCTTTTTGGTAGTTGTAGCGAATCCCTTGCAATTTTTTTCGTGTAAGTTACAATATTTTCCAAGTGCCCACAGCAGGTGTGAGAAAGGTGTATGGCTCTTTATTTGAGCACTAATGTACCTGAGCCCATTGGTGTGACTAGCAATAAAGACAAGCTTTTTGAGCATTCCTTGCAGCATTTGGACTTAATCACTTAAGCATTTAACAGTTTAATATTTCAACGCTTTAATAATTCCAAAAGCTTTTATTATTATCACTTTACTGTTATTGTCCTTTCATATTTTATGAGAACCATAGGCATGACCATCTTGAACATATCTCAAACACTTGGTAACCCAATGACGCTTAATGTCTGGTTACCCAGCAATGGTTAGGGTATGCTTAGGATGTGCACGGAAGATGGGATCGGTTGCTTACGCTAGGGAGGGTTAAGCGATAGAGTAGAAAAATTATAATTTACACAACTTTCCATTTCCTACAATTAAAGAATTAGACCTTAAAAGATAAAAAAAACCAATAAAAATCATTTACCTCAATCTCACTTTACCATCGCTTTAGAATATCACAAGTGAGGTTGGGAAGACAACAACCATTCTAACTAAGGTTTTGTTAGCCAGAGTTCGATGTATGCAAGTGCTTGCAGTCTATGGAATTCGATCAAGTTGCACGTGAATGCCCGTGATTCGTATGGTTGGGCATAGGGGTACCTCACCGCTCATCATTGGCACCGTTGTCGGGGACTGTTAGTCTTACATGCGCTATCTAGTCTTAATAATATCATCATTCACTTTGTTGGAATGAACCTAGAATAGTGAAATCTACGCATGCTAGGTGGCTTAAGTAAAGAATAAGGTACACCAGTTGAGTTGTTATCTAACATCAATAATGTCTTCTTCTCATAGGTGAGATGGATCCAACTCACCAGTGCCACAAGAATGTCAGGTGGTATACGCACATCCAAACAAGTATATTCCCAACTTCACATTTATCCTACATCAGGATGGGCACCTGCGATAGCAAGACATGGAGGGTAACATCATATTACCTCCTGATCGATTGATTTCTGGAATGCTACTTCAAAATCTTACCAAACTGGGCATTCAGGACCACAGTGTGGAATACATCCTGGAGGATCATGACTATCGAGACTATTGTCCAACTGAGGCACAATGTGTGCGGGGCCAAAAACAGGTGAAACACCATGAACACATAAAGGGGAAATAGTTCAATAACCCTTTGTTCTTACAAGACCCACATAACGATGAGGAACCTATTTTTCATAATTCCCATTCGGTTGAACCTCCTCCAATGCATCAGATCATGTAGTCCATCATTCAAAGTAAACAATCAAGTGACCAAGAGCCCCAGGATGATGTGGGATCGTGCATGAAAGATTGTGGCAAAGGGAAAGATGGACATGAAGATTAGGGTCATCATTAGAGCAGAGGAGGAGATCGACATTGGGGTGGTGGTAGCTCTCCTCCCTCTTCTTCATCTTCTCGTTCCACCTTGTCTTCACCAAGTTCTAACTCCAATCACAATCATCGTAGGAAGGATCAGGGTGATGGTGATCAAAAAGATTGACAGGATCGCAAGGACCAATGGGGACGATGTGAGGAAAAGCATGACCAATCACACGAGTCTCACCATCAAGAAAGGAGAGGAAACTGAAATCACCATAGATGTCATGGCCAACAACAGGACTATGACTCGGATGAACCATTGCTAGCTACTCAAAGCATGCTTAACATAGCTGAGGTGATTCAAATACCTAGTAGGCACTTGAAAGATAGTTGAATCAAGTGCCTTGACATGAACAATATTCCCAAATTTGAAGGGGGATATAATTGTGATAGACAGACTCACTTGCAAGCATTTCATGATGCTTGCACTCTGCAAAATATAAATAATGATTGGAAAAAACTCAGGTTTTTCCCCTGAACACTCATCAAGGAAGTGAAAAGTTGGTACTAGTCTTTGGAACCAGAATCAATCAGATGATGGAGTGCGATGCTGAAAATTTTCAATGGTAAATACCAAACCTACTCCAAAGTGGCTAATCTAAGATGACAGATCCAAGGGTGAAAACAAGGTGGTCATAAACCCTTGGATGCAACCATGGGCAGATATTACTCATTGTTACACCGATGCCCTGGTCATGGCTACTCTCAGCAGGAACAGCTCTGCCATATCATAGATGGGCTTCGCTTTAAAACAAGAAATACCTTGGGCATCTACACTTAGGGATGGCTATCTAAATTGAGGGCCCATCAACTATAGTGTCTCATTGTGTAGGTGGCCAAAGAGGAAGGGTAATTAAGGAAAAAAGAGAGTGCAGTGGTGAACCAATGAGTAGGAAGAATCACTAATGGATGTAGCGGTGAACCAAAAAACCTTTCCCATACAAAAATTTGCCTCTGAAATTTTAGCCAAGGTTGACAAGATGTGGGATTCTTTGGATGAAAGGTTCCAAAGCGTCCTAAAAATCATAGAGGAATCCAAAGAGCGAAGTAATGAGTGAGATCGGCAAAGGAGAAGAGAAGCTGAACATGCCTACTATAAAGGTAAGGGAAAAGTTGCTATGGTAGAATGGGTTGCAAACTCTGACACAAAGGATGATGAGGGATGTGACATATGCTAGTACGAACATCCTAAAGAGTGTTGCCCGGTGGTGTTACATCTACAAGATTCTGGGGTGTATGCGTTGAATCCTAGTTTGGAAAAAAGTCAAACACTCCAAAGATTGCCCTATCCACAAGGCAATCCCAGGCAATTCCACCAGTAACAAGGATATTATCCAAGTGGAGTGCCACTGCAACCCTATGAGTATTACCAACAATGGCAACATCCACAATCATGGGGAATGCCACCTCTAAGGCAACAATACCCTTATCAGCAACCAGATCCTTATGAGTACTACATTCAGCAACCAATCTCCCCGCAGGACTCTTCTAGCCATGCACCATTTTAAACTCATTACCACCCCCTGGAATACTTTCAAACACAATCTCCATCACCTAAGGGGGAGAACCCACATCTATACTAGCCTCTGTCACCTTCTCTTGTCATACCTACTCATCAGCCCCCCCACTCAGCTATCTCCTGCTCCACCTATGCAAGGAGAGATACCACCATAGCCACAGCAACGTAATGCCACGAGGACTGTCAACTTATAATCAACTTTTCAGCTGAGTGGACCAGAATCAAAACCATGGAAACACCCTTTCTTCTAGCCCAATATCCCTAACATACCTTCATATTCACCTGTGGCCAGTGCTTCTGAAGCTCCAATCACCTCCACCATTCAACCCTTCGAGCAACCTTCAAGCCAACCACCCTCCATAGTACAAACCGTCATGCTAACACACGTTATGAAGGACTAGATAAAGGTAGGTCATCTTCCCCAAAAATTGACTGATCCAGAGAGTCCCCTAATATCCCTTCAAGTGGCAAGAAATGAGCCATGCAAAGCTCTCTTGGATTCAGGGTTAGGTATCAATTTAATTTCACACAATATGTACAAGACTTGGAACCTACCCCTGACGAAGAAAAGCAACATTCGACTCGAGTTGGCAAACCAATCCATAATAGTTCCCTTAGGATTGGTAGAAGATATTGTGACCACCGTTTGTGGGTGGTCCTATCCTATTGACTTCCTAGTCATTCGTGTTGATAGTTGCAAGGGGAATTTTCCAATCTTAATGGGAGGAGCCTAGCTTAGCATGGTGGATGTATGATTGGGACTCTGAGATCTTTCCCTTGAAATTTCAAAAGAAAATCCTTTTGAAAAGATCGAGAAGAAGCATGTTCCATGCATCGCATACAATGACTCAAGGTGCAACTGTGTGCAGCAACTATGATTCACTAAGTAGACCTCCATTCAAGCATGCAGTCGATGTGGCAAAGAATCACAAGATCAACGATGCCTGTACGCAGTAGCCACTAACCAAGAAGGCACCTAGTGGCTAACTGATGACTCTAATAGCAGCACTTTATGCATGGAACCATCTAAGGGCCTTCTATGTGTCTATATGGGAAGCATGGATGAATTGGAAAAGGTCCATCAACAAGTCTCTACTGTTGATGATAGTGATGATTGGGGAAAGCTACAGATTCCTGAAAGCTTTAGACAGAAGCCCTTGGAACTAAAAACCTTACCGGCCAATCTAGAATATGCATTCTTGCAAAATGGCAAGCCAGTAATCATCAATGCCACTCTTGCTACTGAGAAAAAGAATAGACTACTGAAGATGGTAAACAAATGGATGGATGCTTTTGCCTAGTCATATCATGAATTGATGAAAGTTGACCCTAGGATATGCCAACATTAGATCTATATCAACTCTTCCATGAAGCCACGACGACAACCACAAAGATGGTTGAACCCCAAACTAAAGTAAATTGTCAAGGATGAAATTGAACAATTGTTGAAAGCGGGGTTCATCTATTCCATTGCAGATAGCAAATGGGTCAACCCACTCGTTATTGTGCCAAAGAAGGGTGGCAAATGAAGGGTTTGTATAGATTTTCGACTACTAAACATGGCAACCTTCAAGGATCACTTCTCACTTCGATTTGTGGATCAAGTATTGGATACTATTGCAGGGCATTATTACTATAACTTTTTGGATGGTTATAGTGGCTATAACCAAATCCAAATCACACCCAAAGACTAGGCCAAGACAACATTTACAAGTCCTGGGGGGACTTTCGCATATAAGAATATGCTCTTTGGCCTATGCAATGCACCTGCAACATTCCAATGCCTTGTCCTTAGCATCTTTCAATGACAGATTGGCAATGGGGTAGAAGTCTTCATGGATGACTTCTCTACCTATGGAGCAACATTTCAACAAGCCTTGAACCACCTTGAGTAAGTTTTAAAAAGATGTGTGAAAACTAATTTATGGCTCAACTGGCAAAAGAGCCACTTGATGGTCCAAGAGGGCATTGTTTTGGGGCACTGCATTTCACAAGCAGGGATTAGTGTAGATCCTAAAAAAATCAGAATCATCCAAGGAATCACCAGTCAACCAAGTACTATAAAAGATATTTGGTCATTCCTTGGTCACACTGCTTATTACCTACGCTTCATCGAGAATTTCTCGAAGATCACCAAACTGTTGGTGGAACTAACAAAGAAATACGCTCTATTTATCTAGACCACGGAATGTGAATTCGCATTCCAAACACTCAAATAGAAACTCATAGAAATTCCAATTCTATGGGTACTCGACTAGTCCATACCTTTTCATATCATGATGGATGGATCTAATTATGCATTGGGAGTCATGCTTACATAGTTGGATGACTAGAGACACCCATATTATATCCACAATGCAAGCTAAAGCATTGTGGGTGCTTAGCTCAACTACACCACCATCGAAAAGGAATTAATGATGGTGGTGTTCACCTTGGAAAAATCCTGACACTATGTTCTAAGGTACAAGGTGTTTGTACATATTGACTATAGTGCCATCCAGTTCCTAATGAACAAACCAATAGTGAGTCCCTGTATCATATGGTGGCTTGTGATCCTTTAGGAATTTGACCTTACTATGGTAGACAGGAAGGGAATTGAGAATGTGGTTGCTGATCACTTATCTTGATTATGATGGGATGCATAGAGGAGGAGGAGACACTCCCCAATCGATTTCCACACAAACTCCTCTTTGCTAGAGCAATTGCTAAGGAGATGCCCACAGGATCAACTTGGTTCAGTGACATCCTCACCTATCTCTCAACACAAGAATTACCAAAAGAGTGGGATCATCGAAAGAAGTAGCAGTTTCTTCACAAGGCCAAGCACATCATGGAAATCAATAGACACCTTTACAAGGTGTGTGAAGATGGCTTGGTTCGATGGAGCATCCCTGATGTGGATATACTGCATGTCCTCCAAGATGCTCATGAGGGCCCTTGTGGGGGCCACTATGCTAGATGATGCATAACCATTAAGATCTTGCTTGCGGAATATTACTGGCCCACACTCTTCAAAGATGCACAATGGTTTGCCCGCTCCTGTGAACAATGTCAAAGAGATGGTGGGATGACCGCATGAATGGAGGGATCCCAACAGTGGATCCAGCTACTGGAACCCTTCAATATTTGGGACATTGACTTCATGGGTCCCATCACACCCATGTCCAATAGGAAGGTGTACATCATCATCGTTGTAGACTATTGTACTAAGTGGGCAGAGGCGGCAGCCATCATCGACTGTTCCTCAAACATAGCTGCACGGTTTATCCAACAACAAATTGTGAATAGGTTTGGGGTGTCATGTGCACTCATTTCAAACAATGAAACTCATTTCACATGTACTACTTTTCGTAAACTTATGCAACACTTGGGGGTCAAACATAAATTTACAATACCTTATCACCCCCAAGCCAACAAGCAAGCCGAAGTCACAAATAGGGAGATTACAAAGATCCTAACTAAGACCATTAGCAAATGTAGGAGGGATTGGAGAAAAACTTAACAATGCCCTCTGGGCCTATCGCTCCACATGGAAACTTCCTATAGGCTACTCTCCTTACAAGTTAGTGTATGGGAAACTACCGAAACTTCCAGTTCATGCAAAACTTCGAATACTATCTACTGCCAATGACTTGGGTCTTGACTTATCACTAGCACAACGAGACAACTCATAAACTTGAATGTGCTAAATGAGAATCAACTAGTAGCCTTATCATCAAATGAGATACACAAGGCCTATAATCAAAAACATCATGATCTTCAATTCGAAAGGTAACATTTCAACGTGGACTCTACTAGAACCCCACACATGTACCACAATGCATTAAGTTTCAAACACTATGGGAGGAACCTTATATTGTTTTCAAAACCTTTCTGTCTGGGGCCTTGCTTATACACAAACCTGAGGATCCCACAAAAACATAGTTAGTTAATATGCAACAATTAAAACCCTTCCACAAACTCCAACAGACCAGTGCCACTACCCTCTTATCACACAGCGAACCTTATTCCGTTTTTTGAATCTCCTCCTCTCAACTTAGTTGTGGGGGAGATCACCTTCTATGCCAACCAATTCTACTGGCTTCTTATTTGTTTTTGCAAGTTTTTGTTCTACACCTTNAGGAAAACCATGGAGTGGATGGGTGGGTGGATGACATGGACTCACTGCCTATTACATGAAATGAGAGTTCAACGTGACTGCCTAGAACAACAATGTGAAGGCGGANGGTTGCATGATATGGTCCACCTATTATATCTAGCTTCCGCCTTCACATTGTTGTTCTAGGCAGTCACGTTGAACTCTCATTTCATGTAATAGGCAGTGAGTCCATGTCATCCACCCACCCATCCACTCCATGGTTTTCCTTATTTTTGAAACATGTAATCCCTTTTAATTAAAAACAACTTTAATTAATTCATGACTTGTGTAGTTTCCATACTTGAGAAGGATCCAGCAGTTTGAACAGAGTGTGACTTCAAGGGGAATGCAACATTCTTCATACTTTTCTATTCCCTTGCATACGAGTGTGTGTCCTCACTGACTTCTGACCACTCCATATCCTCTCCTAATCGAAAGTTACATGGCAATTTTTCCTTGCATGGTGTGATCCTCATCACTCAAAAAAAACAAAAAAAAACAATGAGGATTCAAAGCACACCCCTTGGCCAAATGCATGCAAAAACACATGGGTCTTTGCATGGTGTGGTTCCCATAGAAAAAAAAACAAACACATGGGAATTTAAAGCACATCCCTTAGACCGCCTCTAATGGGCTACAAGCACTGGTTATGGGACTTGCTTTGTCCCCTCTAACTCAGCCCATTTTTCACTTCCTCTCATTCACTCATGTTAGAGTGGTGGTTGTTTTTGGGAGCATTCTTGTGCCCCAAGGGGATCGACTAGTCTTCGAATGTCGATGCGATGTCACTGAATTTGGTTGGTTTTTGGTCTGGACTAAGGATGGATCCTACCAGGTCACTTAATTACACACTTCATAAGGGATTTCATGTGACCAACATTAGGAATTCCATCTCACTCCCTCTTCTCTTCATCATTTGCTTCCCATTATTCACCTCACTACTGGTTCTATGTCTTGAATGTCTATCATGCTCTGATAGAACTTCTAATTCTTCAGCTGATTCTCATGGATTTGGGTATTAACTCGTGGTCACCATTAGTTAACTACGAGGCCCACAGACTCCTATGTTGATGGTGTGTAAGGGCAACCGAGGCTAATGCTTGCTCTGGGGAGGACCCACTTGCATATCTTTTGGTATCGATTATTAATCTCCTTCCCCTTTGGTATAATTCATAGATCATCTCCATTCTACCCATCGCATAGCTCTTCACCCGTAAAGTTCCCTCTTATGACATTCTCCTACCTTTGACTCTTCTTTTAGTTACAATCTTCCTTCCACTCTCACTCATACTGTTCTCTAGTCTCTACAACCTCAAATCACCCCCATGTTGTGCTCCAATTCATAACTTTAAACTTTTTCTTTAACGGTCAATGCAGGTTAACATTCGCAGCACAACTACATTAACTAGGCCCCGTATAGGCGTCCCCTGCATTTACATAGCCTCATTTATGTGGCCCTATCAATGCATGGCAAACATACTATATATACCCCCATTACGCCTTTGGAATTTGTCCATTTTTTCACAATGCTAGGGGAGTTTTTCCATTTCTCTATGCCAACACTTCTTTCTGAGCACAAAACATTTCCATTGCTTATCCCAATTCAACCATTCTTCACAATCAAAGGTATCCTCTTCATCATGGGGGATGAGGTCTATAATTATTATAATTATCAAAGACTTAACACCTCTTAAGGATCAAACAAGGAAAAACAAACAAACAACAAAACAACTATAAATTGCAACTCATTATATTTTATTGTTTTTCTAACCCCTCAACTACACTCTGAGGAACTTGATAGGATGCACGTGTCATTACATAGCTTGGTCAAAATGAGGTGGTGTATGATTTTCATTTTGAGCAATTTATACACATTTTAATTCATGGTTATGTTGTGATTGCAGATGGCACCCAAACTGAGGCATCCAAGGGGAGAAGGACCATCCCAACCAAGGGATAAGCAACCAAGAATGGGAAGAGGACAAGGTGCACAACCTCCAGAACATGCAGAGGGCTCAAATGCAACTAGCCCCCTCTACGAAGAACCTAACGTGGAATCTGTTTGTCAGATTCTTGAAGAGGACATCCCCAGTAAATAATCATAAAGGGACAAAACTCCGGTGGTAGTGTCATAGCTTGAGGTTACCTTGACCCAAGCCTGTATTAATGCTATCAAGCTGAGGGAGCTACAATGAATGGTCCTTAAGGAGTTAAACTTCAGACTGTTTCTAGAAAATGCACCAAAAGAAGTCAAAACCCAATTGCAAAATTCTCCTATGTGGCCAATCACATCCAGTGGTGAATGGTACTTAGGAGAAACTTACCTCTTCTAGACGAGTAGGCAACTAGGGTCCAGAGTAAGAATCAAAGACATTCATGTCTCTTACTCTGCTAAAGCAATTACACAAGCTCTGGGATTTATAGAGACCAGAGCTGACGTGGCAGAGATTTCCAAACAAGTAGACCCTGAGGTAAAAGGGGAGTGGATCAAGTAGTGCTATGAGGTAGAATGCAAGGAGTTTGGCACCCTAACCACCACAAAAAGGGTTTATTCAAAAATTGGGTCTTACCACTTGAATCCAACGGTAAGACCCAGCAAGATCACTACCTTCTCTACTTGTGCATGTGCCACTCTAAGTGAAAAGTTCCCCATCGACCTTCCACAGTTACTTTTTCTAGAGATTGAGAAGAGATTTTTTGAAAACGAACATGGAAGATGAGCTCTACCCTATCCCTGCCTAATCAGAAAATTTTGCAAATAGGCAAGGATAGCACAATATGCCAATGACACACTTCGTCACATCCCAATTACCTCATGGTAGAAGATGATGAAGGACAAGACTTCAACTAGAACACAACTCAGGGAAGAGCAGCAACCACCTCCACTGCCTGCGTAAACAACAAGGTCAAGCTCATAGACAATCGCAAAACACAAACACGAGATCTGACAATCGCTCTTGAGCCAACAAGAGTGATCAGTAGGAACTGGTGGAGGAGAAGACCCTTGCAATAGCAGGAGGAGCTAGCCAGGGTAAACACTGATGTGAGGAGATTGGTAGCTAAAAATCATAATCTATCCATGGAGGAAGTTTGATCCTTGCAACAAAAATTGGCTATTGAAATCGCCACTT
This sequence comes from Gnetum montanum, assembly GCA_015680685.1. Classification (NCBI taxonomy): domain Eukaryota; kingdom Viridiplantae; phylum Streptophyta; class Gnetopsida; order Gnetales; family Gnetaceae; genus Gnetum; species Gnetum montanum. The sequence goes on along the minus strand of MNCI01002498.1, from coordinate 580,037 downwards.
GGAAAAATGAGGTCCTTAAGTTTGAACGAGTAAAAAATCATTATAGGGACCAAGTGGGCTTACAAAAGGAAGTCAATGAAAAAGAGATTCAAGTCACAAAGGCTAAGATGAACCAAGTGCTCCAACAGCTTAAGGAAGGAAGTGAGGTGTGGTAGCCCATCTTCAATGGATTGAACACCTACAACCAGGCTAAGATCTATCTCAAGGAGCTACAGATTGAAGAGATGATAGAATACATAGAGTTAGCCAATCTTCGTTATGCAAACCTAGCTATGCTAATAGCTAAAAAGCCATGGTCAAACCTAGAGAAACAAGTTGCCACCTCGTATTCTTTATACGAGGGCGAGTTCCAAGTGCATAAAGAGACAAAGCAAAAGCTAGAAATAGCCAATGTGGAACTCAAAGTTCTTTGCACTCTTTTTGAAGGACAACACACTATTGCAGAGAACTTGGCCTAGCAAATGAACGACTACCAGCAGTTGCAAACATCAATCCGAGCATTCGATATTGAACGAAAATAATTCGCTTCTTGGTTTGTCAATTTGAAGGAACTCTTTCCTACAATTCCATGCCCTTGGGATGTTCCCATTCCAGCACACATCAGTGAAGCTTCCTAGATGGTGAACAATCCCAAAAACAAAGAGGAGAAGATGAGGGCATTGTTGGAGGCTTTTCAATTACCTCCGGAAGTTGCAGTAGCTACAAGACAACCATCATCAACACCTCAACCACCGTGTGCACCAGAAGCTGGTGAAGGTCTATCAAAATCACCACCATTAGGAACCGTGTGACCTTCTCCAGCAACTTTAACATTTCAGCAAGGTTGAGAATCTATGGCTGTTAGGGTGTTTGATTTCATTATTCATGAAAACTACAATTTTGTAATTTGTTTTGCTGTACACCGGGGCACTTAATATCTTAATAGAGTTTGTGTGTGTGTAATTATGTTTTGTCGTGTGTACTATCAATAACTTCATACCTTCCAAATTGTAATAAACTCAAGGACAAGTTTTCACTTAGTCATGGGGGTATGATGAAGTGTTCAGTTGATACGTTAATTGGGTTGCATTAACGAAGCCTTGTTAACGTGGCCACATTGATGTGACTTTGTTAACGTATCTGTCCATGCATTAACACGACCCCGTTAACGTAGAGTTTGTCTCTTGCTATAAATATGCATGCACCCATAGCAATTATGGCATCTTTTTGGTAGTTGTAGCGAAGCCCTTGCAGTTTGTTTTTGTGTAAGTTAGAATATTTTCCAAGTGCCCGCAATAGGTGTGAGAAAGGTGTACGGCTCTTTATTCGAGCGCTAATGTACCTGAGCCCATTGGCATGACCGAAAATAAAGATGAGCTTTTTGAGCATTCCTTGCAGCATTAGACTTAATCACTTAAGCATTTAATAATTTAATATTTCAACACTTTAATAATTCCAGAAGCTTTTATTGTTATCACTTTACTATTATTGTCCTTTCATATTTTATGAGAACCATAGGCATGACCATCTCAAACATATATCAAACACTTGGTAACCTAGTGACGCTTAACGTCTAATAACCCAACAATGATTAAGGTGTGCTCAGGATGTGCATGGAAGATGGGATTGGTTGCTTATGCTAGGGAGAGTTAAGTGATAGAGTAGAACAATTATAATTTACACAACTTTTCATTTCCTATAATTAAAGAAGTGGACCTTAAAAGATAAAAAAGAAAACCAATAAAAATCATTTGCCTCAATCTCACTTAACCATCGCTTTAGAATATCACAAGTGAGGTTGGGAAGATAACGACCATTCTAACTAAGGTTTTGCTGGCTAGAGTTTGGTGTATGCAAGTGCTTGTAGTCTGCGAAATTCGACCGAGTCACGCGAGAATGCCCGTGATTCGTATGGTTGGGCATAGGGTTACCACATCGCTCATCAATTGTACATAGATGACATACAAACCCTCATCGAACAGCATGAAGAGAAAGAGAGAGAGAAAAGAAAATGAGGTGAGTTGCTACCAATGTTAGAAATGTGCATTGCATTGTTCATCCATAGCCACATGACCAAACTTGTTCCTTGCATAAACGCTCCAACTCCAATCCATCCTGAGTGCTTCCTCCTATCCCAATCCATTGTTTGTGTAATCGCCATCTGCACATACAACATAGTCATGAATTAGCAAGGATAGATAAGCCATAATGCAGTTGATACCTGACCTCGATATAAGTGCATTGGCTAGGTTGTGGGTATGCCAGATATTGGGTTAGATGTTTTTAACTGATAACTACCCAAGGAATAGGGGTGAGATAGGTAATTGAATGGAAAAATTTGTGACAGAGCCCCCACAACTAAGAGTGAACCTCCAATAGCGATAGGGTGGAAAAACTAAAGGAACAATGAAGATGAGGGAAATAACAACAATGAAGCTAATAAATGGATGTCATGGATGGGAATGAAATAAGAAATGATTGATTACAAAGAATGTTTAAGGAAAAGAACTTAAAAATTACACCAAAAAGGAATGCTAGTGGGTCCTCCCCAAAGTAGGCCCATGACCTTTATGCCCTAATAGATCCACAAACCAAAGAGTTCGTAGCCTCTCAGAATGACATATGGAAAAAATGGTTAAGAACTTACCCACAAGAGTTTACCGAAGATTAACAATGCGTCAACCAAGACATAGACTAATTGTAACACTGGTAATGAGGTGGAATATGGGAAGAAATATGGAAGGAGAGGAGGAAATGGAATGAAATCCCAAGAGCAAGGTTGTGTAAAGTCCCTTGTATATTATGAGGTTAAGATGACTGAATAAAATTCATCCCAAGTCTAGACTCACCAACCACATCTAGTGACCTTGCATAAATACGTGCAGCAACAAGAATGCATCCATCAAGTCACCACCATTCCAAGGAGAGAAAGATAGGGAAGTAGAAAGTGAGAAAGGGCTTTAGTTAGAGGGAACCTTCAGGCATGGGTAACATGTCTTTCTAGTGTCATAACTAGTGTTTGCAGCCCATGTTTCTTTATGATGTCTAAGGGGTGTGCTTTGAATTCCCACAGGTTTTTTTTTTTTTTTGTGAGAACCACACTATGCAAAGACTTATTTAGATTCATTCATCTTCCTGATATTTGGTCAATAGCGAAATGGTAGAAGACTCAATGAAAAACATTCAAGTACCCAAGAGAATTGCTAGCACAAGTGTGTCGAATCCCCTTGAAGTCATACCCTTTTCAACCATTGAGTCTTTCCTTGGTTTGAAGAATACCAAGCCACCAATTCATTAATAAGTTTACTTAGAAAAAGGAACAGTACACTTCCAAAACAAAGGGAGATCATAGAGTCAAATGGATGAATGGATGACGTGGACTCATTACCTGTTTTATCAAAAGAAACCATATCTTAGTATTAACATTGAAAACCAAACATTAGCAAGCAACACCATTATAGTACAACCCACCATCATGAGCACTTATTATGTGACAAATAAGAATAAATCAAACAAAGAAACAGTAAAAATGTTAACGATGGTGTAAAAAAAATAAGTAAAGATGAAAAATGTGTAAAACAAAAATGGTAAAGGAACTAAGAGCTTAGAATGATTAGCATTGGTGGCCATCTCCCCCACAATTGAGTTGGAAGGAGGAGATCCAAATTAAGGAGCAGGGTTGTCCGTTAATAGAGGTAGTGTTAGTACTAGCTGTCGTCGAGGCTTCAATGGTCTTTCAACCTTCAAAAAGTCCTCAATGAAGCATCTATAATAGCCAGTATGTCCAAGGAATGATCAAATATCTTTTACAGTTTCAGGTTTGCATGTGATTCTTTGGATAACTTTAATCTTTTCAGGGTCTATCCCTGTTTGTGAAATCTTATGCACTAATACTATGTCTTCTTGGACCATTAAATGGATTTTTTGCCAATTGAGCCTTAAATTGATTTCAACACATTATTTTAATACTTGCTTTAATTGGTCCAATGCTTGATCGAAGTTCACTCCGTAGGTGGAGAAATCATCCATGAAGACTTCTACACCATTCCCTATTTGCTGTTGAAAGATACTTAGAACCAAATGTTCAAACGTTGTAGGAGCATTGCACAAGCCAAACGGCATCTGTTTTTATGCAAATGTTCCCTAAGGACTTGTGAATGTGGTCTTGGCTTGGTCTTCGGGTGCTATTTGGATTTGGTTGTATCCACTGTATCCATCCAGAAAACTATAGTAGCGATGCCCTGCAATGGTGTCTAAGACTTGGTCAACAAATGCCAAAGGAAAGTGATCTTTGAATGTTGCCATGTTTAATAGCCTAAAGTCTATACACACCCTCCATTTACCTCCCTTTTTGGACATAATAACTAATGCACTAACCCATTCGCTATCAACAATGGGGTAGATGAACCTAGCTTTTAGAAGCTATTCAATTTCTTCCTTAATCACTTGCTTAAGTTTTGGGTTCAATCACCTCTGCAGTTGTTGTCAAGGCTTCATGGAGGGATCAGTGTAAATTCTATGTTGGCATATCCTAGGATCTATTTTAGTTAATTCAGGATATGACCAAGTAAAAGCTTTCAACCATTTATTTACCATTTTCAGCAGTCTCTCTTTTTGTTAAGAAGTGAGCTTAGCATTAATAATTACTGGTTTTCCATTCTTGACAAACATGTATTCCATACTAGTGGGCAATGGTTTTAACTCAAGGGGCTCTTACTTGAACTTATTAGGGATTTCCAACTTTTCCCAGTTGATATTTTCAAGATCAGGACTTAGAAGTTGGCAATGGACTTACTCTAATGCGTCTATGCTATCGATGTAAGCGCAAGTCAAACCCTCAGTTGGTTCCATGCATATAGTTGAACTACTCTCTTGATCAGCTATTAGCCACTGGGTGACGTCCTATCTTGTGGCTACTGCATATAGGCACCTTTGTATGTTATCACTTGTGCACACTGGTTACATGCAGGAAATTTTAAACGTTATACAAACTAGGACTTCTGCATGCAATTACACCCTGTGTCACTATATGCGATACATAGAACTTTCTTCTTCTTGATCTTTCCAAATGTATTTTCCCATGATATCTCCAGGGAAAGATCACGTATTCCTAGGCATGCATCAATTGTACTTAGCCATGCTCTTCCCATTTTGATAAGAAAGTCCCCCTTACAATTGTTGACTTGAATCACTAGGAAGTTAACTGGATACGACCATCCACAAATAGTGGTAACAATGTCCTCCACTAGTCCTAATGGGACAGTGATGGATTGGTTGGCCAACTCTAAATGAATGTTACTCTTTTTTAGTGGAGGTAGGTTTCAAGCTTTGTACATTTCTTTTGAGATTAAGTTGACACTAGAACTTGAATCCAAAAGAGCCTTGCAAGGTTCATTTCCAACAATTTGTAAATATATAAGAGGACTCCCAGGATCGAAGAATTTCCTAGGAAGATGACCAACCCTAATCCAATCAGTAATGGCATGTGTCAACATGACCGTGTGCATTGAATGTGGCCTTTAGTTTGAAGGGAGTTCCAAAGTTTTAGATGATGGCGAGGCCTTTGGAGAGTTAGGCGCTTGTGACTATAAGGACTTGGTTGGACTCTCGGTCCTAAAGAAAGGTCTCTTCTTTATGCGGTTGTTTAAACCAATAGTAGGGTGAGGATTAATAGCCCTTGTAGCGTTACGTTGCTGCGGCTAGGCAAGGAGCTCACCTTGCATAGCTAGAGCAAGTGGTAATGGAGTTAAGGATGGAAGAGATGCAACTAGATGAGAAGGATAGTATGTTTGTGGAACATCACCCCTAGGAGAAGGAATTCTATAATACTCATGAGTTTGGTAGTGAGGTTGAGGAGCAATGTGACTAGTAGAGTCACGTGGAGAGATTGGCTACTGCACATAGTAACTATACTGGTTGGGTTGATGATAAGGGTACTGTTGATGTGGTGGTGGAATTCCCCATGATTATGGGTTCTGCCATTGTTAATATTGCTCACTTGGTTGTGGTGGAGTTCCACTTGGATAACACATCAAGGGTTGGTGGAACCACCTTGGGTTACCTTGGGGATAAGGTAACCTTTGGGGTGTTTTCCTTCTGTTTGATCATGGGTTGAGTGCATACACCCCAGACTCCTGCAAATGTGAGAGTACAAGGCAACATCCCTTAGGATGGTCATATTGGCATATCTCACATCCACCATCATTGTCTGTATCTGAATCCACAACCTCTTCGATGATGGAAACTTTGCCCTTACCTTTGTTATGTGCATATTCAGCTTCTCTCTTTTTTCTCCTTTCTCAATCACTACCTTCCTCTCTAGACTCCTCTACTATTTTGAGAACTACTTGAAATCTATTATCTAGGAATTCCCACATTTGGTCCACCTTTGTCGCCGATACTTCTAATGCAAATTTTTGAATGGGCAAGGTTTTCCTATTCACCATCTCTTCAAATGGTAACTCTTCTTCATCCTCACAAAATCTAACTCCCTTCTTTCGGAGGGAAGGATCTCTGTTATATTCTTCTGCACTCTCTCTTTTCCTTAACTCACCTTCCTCATTAGCAACTTGCTCAAAAAATCTTTATACTTGATGGAACCTAAGCTTAAATAGCCTTTCTTGGGCATAAGTCCCAAGGGTTCTTCATTTTTTGTGCCTAAGCCCATCTATGAGATGACGTAGTTGTTCCCTTTGCGAGTAACCATGGCCTGGGCAACAATGTAATAGTGCATAATATTGGCCCATGGCAACATCCAAGGGTTCATGTCCTCTTTGTTTCCATCCTTGAATTTGCTTTCGCAGGTTGGACACTTGGGAGTATGCTTGATACTTATCATTGAACAGTTCTAACATGATACTCCATTGGTGAATGGACTCCAATTCTAAGGACTAGTACCAACTTTTCACTTCCTTGATCAGTGTCCGTGGAAACAACTTGAGTTTTTGCCACTCTTTTTCTATGTTTTGCAAGGCACATGCATCATGAAATTCTTGCAAATAATTTTGAGGATTAGCATTGTATCCCCCTTCAAAATGTGGGATATTTTTCATGTCCAATCTTTTGATCCTACTATCTTTTTGGTGCCTTGTTGGGATTCTAACAGCCTTAGTTATATCTAGCATACTCCGGGTAGTGAGTAGGGGTTCATCGTGATCGTACTATCTATGGCGTCTATGATGCCTATGTTGTTCCCTACTCTCTCTCCTTTCATGATGAGTTTCTCTAGAATGCCCTCATCCCCTTTCTCGGCTGCTTTGTCTATGACTCCCATTTCGCTTACCATTATCCTCAGGGTCTTTTTCCTTGCAATTGCATCTAGATCCTAAAGGAGAAGGTGAAGGAGATGATGAAGGTGAAGAAGAAGGAGGACCATCACCATGATGGTGTCTACTTCCTTCTCTTCAGTGGTCGCAGCCTCAATCACAGTTACAATCAAAATGTCCATCTTTGTCATGTGTTCATGTTCCTTTTTCAGACCCTTTGTGTCCATTGGTACCAAAATCCGCTTTATGGATAGTTGAGTGAAGATTTTGATACACAACCCCTTGACCGAAGTTAATAGGAGGAACATCATTATGTGAGAGACCTCCTAAGGTAGGTTCACCACCCTCATTTTCACCTATGACATATGGGACATTCTAAGACAACTTCCCCTTCATGGATTCATGATGTCTCTCCTGTTGTAGATCCCTTTGACATTGTACCTCCATGGGTCAATACTCTCTCGAGTCATGGTCATGCACATCGTACTCTGCCTATAAGTGTTGCATACCAATTCATGTGAAAGCACGAAGAAGCATGCCCAGGACTAAGCGATCGGGAGGTAACACTATGTTACCTTCTAAATCATGCCAACGCAGTTGTTCATCCTACTAGAGGATAAAGATAAAGTTTGGTATATACTCATTGGGGTGAATGTATACCACACGAAAGTGTTGAGGGACTGGTAGATTATCATGTGTACTACACCTCCAATTGTTCCCTATATCAAACCTAGGCAGTGAAACACTCTTGTAAGAAGAAGGAGACATAATTGTCTATTCAGTGTGCAATAATTTTCATTTCACTAATTGTAAGATAACCAACCCTAAGGGTTTGTTCCAACAATGTGAATATTTCCTAAGTTCTAGATAGCACACAAACAACAAAGTCCCTGGCAACAGTGCCAATGATGAACGATGAGGTATCCCTACACTCAACCATACGAATATGAGTGTACACACATGATCCAGTCAAATTCCAAGGACTAGGTGCTTATGCGCCTTTACAAAACCCAAGCAGGTTAGTCAATCATTGTCTTCCCAAGCTTACTTGTATAGCGCAATTGTATGGTTAAGTAAACTTGAGGTATATGATTTTTTTATATATTTTCTAATGTTTTATGTCATGCTGCTACAAAGGGAGAAGTGAACTAATTAAGTAATTTAATTTAACTAATCGACTATGCCCTAACTAGTTCTAACACCAGCAACTGTTCCCACTTTTCGTACACATCCTTAACCAGTGCAACACTACTGGGATTACCAAACGCTAATCGTTACTGGGTTACCAAGTGTTCCACGCATGCTCGAAATGGTTGTACTAAGCGTGCTTACTTGGGAGAGTTAACAAGATGAGAAAGAGAACATTAACTAACTAAGGAAAGCATTAAATAATTGTAAATAACATTAAATAAGCTATTCTAAATGCTGCAAGGTTTATCACAAAGTTTGTCTTTATTTTTGGCCACAAGGTGTGCTCAGGTACACAATGCTTAAATAAAGATTCGTTCATTTTATGACTCCTACTGTGCGCATTCAGAAATAATTCTAACTTTGAGAAGGGAAAAAGGCAAGAGTTTAGGTAAGGGACTAAGACTAATTAACTAACTATTGCCAAACTAAGTGCACCTATCTCTTATTTATAGGCAATAAGATAGGCCCCGATATCGAATGTCTGATATCGCTTGGAAGGCTTTGATATCATGTACCCGATATCATGGATGCGATATCGCAGCCCCAATATCATGGCTCATCAACAACTTTCATGAAGGCTAGGCAAGAGGAACATCAATTGGAGTTCCGCAGCAATAACAGGCCATCGCAGGATGACAAGTAGGAAGAAAATTCTTCAAGTCTACCATGGATGTTCACCCCCATGAGTGCAGCTGACTTGGATGACGCTATGAGAGCAACCTTAACCATGCCTGTTATCGCCAACTTTTCCTCTTCCCTAGTCTCCTCCTCCTTTTCCATCTTCATCTTCTCGTTTCGCCTCACCAAACTGCCAGTGTTCTCTTGTGCTCCTTTTCTGAAACCCCTCTTCTTCGCTTGCTCTTTACTTATGCTAGTACTGGCCCTTGCCTTTCACAACATCTCAGTGCTATTGCATCCTTGCCTAGCTCTCTGTAGGGCTGCATTCACTAGCACAGTGGCTGTGGTCAAGCATGATGGTGGCATGAGTAGGGCATGACCATGATGGAGTGGTAGTGAGCCTAGCAATGTGCACAATTTGAAACGATTGACGCAGATCAAATACGGAAGGGATGATCTCTGGCATCCATCTTCAGTTTTGTGTAGTCACATCACATGGAATGTAGGTTGGGGTCCAACCTTTTTATGTGTACAGCAGGAATATGAAAACCTGTGAGAATATGAAATGCAACGGGAATATGAAAACCTATGGGAATATGAAAACTTGTTTGGCTCTTTGGTTTGAGTTTTTCCCATTTTATGGGGTCTTATGTGACGCGTGACGTGGAAGATGACAAACTTCACTCCCCCCTTCCCCCCACCCCACCTCCATCGTGCCAGACATGTTGGCCTCTCAGCCAAAACAAAACAAAATTAATATAAAAAAGAAGTTGCTAGAGATCATACCAAGCAAAATAGGCTTACTAGCATGTAAAATTCTGGATCAAAACAAAACAAGATCCTCGGTAATGGAGATTTTTGTGTATTTTTTAAATAGGTTCTAAACTAGTGAAGATGGTGTTTGTGCATACGATCATTTCAGACAAAGATTAAACCATCATAATAAACTAAATAATGAATTGAATTAAATTGAAATTAAATNACCTTTTTTTATCGATGAGTTAAAGGTGAACATGCAAACATCTTATTCAATGTTATTATGTGAATATGATTTATTATCTTTAGAAGTAGAAGCCTTGTGCTAATTCATTTCATCTATCAAAGGCAAGGCAAAACCTCTAAAGTAGTTCTTGAGGATTCACGAGATTGTGGTTGGTATCTTTAAGGAATGCAATGGTTGAGAAAATGGAATATCTATTAGGAAGATGTGTGACAAAGTCCTAAGCATGTTCACTAGCTAGTCAAGTAGAAGGTTTTAACATTGATGTGGTCTAATGTAGACGACAAGAAACAATTTTATTTACATCACATTAGATTTAATAAAGTAGATGTAGAAGCTCACTATCTCTCAGCTACTATTCTAATCTAGTATCAGAATGCTATTAGTAACCTTCGCTTAAGTTTTCATCATCTTCAAATTGAGAGTAGAAGATGGATTCTACTCCCCCGTAGATAAGTGCATTTATAGGTTATGCAGGTTACAAGCTCTTGAAGATGAGTTACATGTGTTTTTTTTTTTATGCTATGCCTACTTATTTGAGACAATGTTGTNATTTATACAATTCAGTAGGGTTGATAGTTTAGAAACCTTGTTTTTTAACCTTTCAAGCTCAAAGTCCTAAATCTTTATACTTTTTTTTCAAAGCATACAAAGCCTTGAAACTTCTTGCTCCTCTTTCTTTGATGCACTTCCCCTACATGTAATTGTTCATATAAATGAGACCCAAATATTTAAAAAAATCTACTATTTACACGAGTATCTCCAAAATGGTAGTTATAGCAGGTATTTCTTGTACCACATATCATCAATTTAGTTTTATCTACATTCAATGAAAGACCAGATAAGCAACAATAGTTTTCTAAAATTTGCAACGTATTTTGCATACTTTTAGCAGTATTGGAGATCAAGGTAGCATCATCTGCATACCAAAGAAGGTTCACTACTTGGCATCCATTTTTTATAGCATGACTATCTTGATCATTGCATGACTATCTTGCATGTGCATTTCATCAATACAAATACCAAAGAGAGTTGGAAAAAGTGGACAACCTTGCTTAACTCCAATTTTGCTTTAAAATTGAAATATTTTCTTTGAATTGTTGCCTGTAAATTCAATAATCACTTATATGTCATTTGCAACATAATATGCCTATGATTTTATAGGCATTTGATGGGCACCATAATAGCTATTGAAGGGACAAGGCTTTTTCCATGGAAATTGGGTTAGAAATTGAAAAAAACATGAGAGATTAGGCTATTCTTCGATTACATTTACCCATCAATCTTTTATTAAAGTAGAAAATAATTTAGCTAACCTATTTTGTCCTATGTATGATAAAAAAATTAAATAAAAATCATGTGCCTTTTGTCCTTGTGTTACACAAAATTCTAACTTTGACTTCTCTTAATCTTTGCCTTCATGCTTTTACTTCAATTTGCTATATTTTCTTGGGTAGATATATTATCTGGAATTTTACCTTGTTAAACTCATTTCTTCTTTTTATTTGGAGTCCATAACATGAGCAAGTAATTTGTGAGAAAAGCAATCAGCCCAAGTGTATGCTAGAACTAACGTATAACGCTTATTTGAATTCTTTCTGGACAAGCATTTAAATAACGTTGGGTTCACATCAGCAATATTTTTAATTTATTATAAAGGATCTTCATTTTTTGGTATGTTACAAGAATCTTAGAGTTCTAAACTATCTGCTACCATTTCTCTACGATGTTTATACAGCTGTTTTAGTTTCTCTAGTGGAAGGACTTATTAGGTCTTGTCATGATTTGTTTCTGCTTTCTCAACCTTTTCTAATTGATGTATTTTCTATGCTTAATCATTCCTTTCTGCTATTGACATGGTTACTGCTTGAAATGGTGGTAGATCTCTTACTATGTCATTCAAGCAGGATTCAAGGACAAAAAATACTTGATAGATTTTGTATATTTTAAGTGGATGTATTTTCAAAATTTCAAGAGGATTTATACGTCCGGTTTTTCAGGGGATCCGATTCCAGCTCAAGCTCCTGAACTACTCACAAAACATGACTATGTCATGATAGATCTTCGGTCAGAAAAAGAGAGAAAAAGCTGGAAATCTCAGTTTGCCTGGGAATGTATTATGGCATTTACTTTTTTTCTCATTCATAAAATGCTCTTCCACAGAGTAATGTACTGGGAAAACAAAAGAGTTATTTTTTATTTCTTTTTATCTCTGAATTGAAGGATTTTCCAACAAATTAAGAGGGTTGTTGAAGAACTCAAGCAAGGTTGAAGCTGAAACAACGCTTAAAATTCCTTTCTTGAAAAGGCTGAACAAAGGCTCAAAGATTGTAATGGTGGATTCGTAAGACTCTCCTACAGCGACTATTTTTACAGCAATTTAATCAAGCATGCCTTAAATCGGCAGCTCTATCTTGTTAATGGACAGTACAAGGCTACAAGCATTAGCATAGACCATTATCTGAGGAATGAGCCTATTTTTCTTGAATCATTCCAGTACATTAGACATAAGCTGAGTGCAAACTTTTTGGGTTTTTGGGATTCTTAATTCCATTCCAAACATCCTGAAAGCAATGTTTATGCTATGCTGATTGTTTTTCTTTTTCTTTTATTTTCTCAACTGGAGAAAGCTACGCTAATCCATATGAGACTGAATCCTGGGTTTAAAATAGTAAATGATTTTTAAATTTAGTTTAAATTTTCGGATTTGTAGCCTAACAAAAGGTAATTAACAGATATGGGGACGTGGCAAAAATGTTTGCTAGGGCTCTGACTGGATTTGGATGTAAGAACACATGGGTTCTGAATGATGGATTTTCTGGAGGCAGAGGATCGCTGCAAAGCTGTCTTGGTACAGATTTTTACAGTAATCCTTTTGCTGAGATCTTATCACCATCGAGAATCCTTTCAGCTGACAGGGAACAGGAACTAGACGCCTTCTTGCAAGTGGTGACTGAAGTTTTTCATATTATGAATATTTCACAATGATGGATCACTCCAAAATGAGCATTCTTTTTATTGTGTAACTGTAGCCTCAAATTCATGTTTTATAGAAATCATGGAACATGGGACATTTACAGTCTGACTCTGCAAATTACTCTTTCCCTCTCCTCTTGTATGCCATTTGACAACTTCATGAAATTAATTCAAGGTATTAACGTAAGACAAATTTGAACGAAGTTTAGAAATCTGTCCGAATACTCGTGCATTTTCTCATTCTACTTATCCACTAGCAGTCCGTATGCTAATCTTTTTGCTTAAGTACAGATTACAAGAACCACGCTAAAAGAGCTTCAATTACTATGTCTATTTAGCATAAAAATTCAAATTAGAAGCTTGTTGTGGCAATGCCTAAAGCATTGAATAGAAACATGTCAGCCCAGCATGAATGCAACTAATTACTTAATCCTTGTGTCTTTGATATTCCTCACATCAGCTCCAGTCTTCCAGATCCGGGACTATTTTCAAAGTATTTTTATTTTCATGAAATTTTTGAACAAGATTACTGTCCTATTTAATTTTTAATTGTGCTTTCATGCATCTCATTTCTGTAACAGTTGATTTTCTGTCTTTCTTATGTAAATTTTGGAGGAAAGGAATGCAGAGATGGAACTGCCAAATTATATACTTTTTCAGCTACTTCCAATGAAGACTTAGTAAGCAATACACAAAAATAAGTTTGCCTCAAATTTAGGCACACCATAATTTTTTTCAATGACCAGGTCTTATCTATGCTATATAATTTTAAAGCACAAGCATGATAGGAGGTAATCATATAATAATGAAATGAAACTGAATAACGATGTACAAATACTGTAAAAGCAATTGGAATGTAATGTTCGATGAGAACAAAATGAGAAGCCTTCCTCCTTTGAAAGATTTCTTCTAATGATTTCAATCGAAGAATATATATTTATATGTAGAAGAAATGTTCTTGGAATTGAAGTTCAGAACTAATGGTTCTGGAGCTTAGCTGTGAACTGGCAAACATGTTCAAGCTCTACCTGCTGAAATGGAGAATACTTATATCACTGTCAAGCCAAGCCATTAGGCTGTCTTCCTCAAGTTGAGAGCAGTACTATAACCAAATCGTCTTTAACATAAAAAGGAACTTGCTGGAGATTTAGATTTGCTATCAAAATTTTAATTTTTTTTTTAGATCGTATATTTGATACATACCCGTGCTAAAGCAGTGAGCAGACCCATTTTTGTCAAAGACAGCCAATATTAAAGCAATGGTTATAGAAAAGCAATACAATATGAAGACTTTTACAATAGAGCTACCTTCATTTTGTTGAGACAATACTAAGATGATCATGATGTCTAAAAAAGAAATATATAATCTCTTTCTTTGTGAAAAACTTTCATAATACCAAATTAATCTTCAAGGAATCCACTTCCAAATCCAGCTAGTAACAATAAAAGAAATAATATATCTTTGCAAATTCTCAGGATTGCAGAAGGAAAGGGTGATAAATTTGGTGATCCTTTTAAAACGTGTATAAGCTCCTTCAACAATTTTTAAATATAATCACTTTTACACCTCACAAATACAGTTTTTACGAAAGTTACAGTACGTCATTGTCCACGCTCAAATCCACATTTTCTTTATTCCTTTAACAAGGAAATTTGCTGATTTATGTAATTCAAATACATCACATGTACAAACGTTATGTGAACAAGAATTTCTTATTTATCTGCCCAAATTTCAAGACTTACTATGAGTTATCTAATTTTAAACTTTGCTGCTACCTACACGGACAGGGTAGATATGACCTATTAGACAAAAGTTTCCTACCATAAAGCAACTTTGCCAGACCAAAAAGCAACGGCAAAAATTGAACCTACAAACTCCAAAAAACATTTGGGGCAGTCCCTATTGTACAAGTTCTTCCATTTTGGAAGCCATGGTTGCAGATTTCCTGGAGAGAAGGGACACCAACCAATCAGCAATTTTATCATTGGGGGCTTCAAAGCTGTAAGTCCAAGTCACTGTACACATACCATCATCAATCTTCCTGACACTGACTTCATCTAAGTAAGTCACAAAGCCAAAGTTATTATCAGCATTGGTGGCAATACTGTAGCAATATGTCATTGTTTCATGATCCATGGACTCAAGCTTTTCATAAGCCCAATTATGACCATCCACAATTTTCCTGACACAGCCCACTTTGTTGGGAATACCCTCAACAATTTGGCAAGAGCTGATCTCTACCAGTACTTTCTTAATTCCTGCAAAGTCACTGGCTATGGGCCAAACCTTTTCTGCACTTGCCTTCACTTGTCTGGGCAAGCTTCCATCCCTCTTCACTGTCTCCATGGAACAAGTTAAGTGTGATGGGGATTTGATCCAGGAACAATGAACAATGATCAAGACAAAAGATGCTGAGTTCAACAACCATGAATGCGAATGCTGGGGATTTATAGCCATAAGATGCATACTAAAATTAGGGGGCTATTCCAACCAGATAATCTTCCACTTACCTTAACATCTCATTGTTACGATGAATTAAAATTAGATTGGATCGGAAAAATGCTTGTCAAGATAGAGGAAATTTAGAATCAGGTTAAGCTTGGAAATAGCATCTTTGATATACGTTGAGGCGTTAATTTCGGATCTTCCCCCCAAACCCGCATGCAAGTTGACATAGCAGAAAGGATCATACCACCCAGTAAATTAATTTAATTTCCCAGAAGAAGACTAAAACGAGGGATTTTCATCGTTCGCACATGATGAGTTTGGATTTTTCCGCGCGTTGAAAACTGAGCATTAACGCAAAATGCTGCAGTCATCATCGTAGGTTAAGCGCACAGAATCACGCAGAATAATTATTGCCTTGATTACATGTGCAGCCGGATTCTTCTGCAGTTTGCTTTTGAAGTTAAATTTAAGAAATAAGGTCAACAAAACATATATGGCAAACCTGTACTCACAAATCTTGTTTCTCGCTTGCTGATAAAAGTAAGGATTAAAAAAATGGGTGCCTACAAATTCTGAAACAGTTTCAGGTAGGACTCACATGTTTTATAAAAGAAAAGTCAAAAGCATATCCACGCCAAGTTTCACGCCATGAGCGAGGAACGTGAGGTAAGAAAGAGTGAATTGCTTTCTGATGAAGGGAAAGATTTGTTTTTGATATTATTTCGTTATTTGTTTCTGGTTACATGCATGTTTCGCCGCGGATTTCTGCGGTCTTTGCGTGAAATGAGTTGGAATTTGGGAATCTTGAATCATTTCAACTGCACTCTCTGCAGCGTCCATTCTGGAGACCAGGACGAAAGTTGCCCATCAAGCAAAAGCAGAGAGTTTCCAAAGAAAAGTAACAAGTTCGCTCATCAACAAGCTGGCATGTGAAAAAATCTGTTTTTTTTTTTCTGAAGTTGCAGTTATAGCAACTTGTTCTTACCCAAAACAAAAAAAGGAGTTGCCAGAGATCATGCTAAGCAAAGTAGGATCAAAACAAAAGTTTAGTTTAGTCAAGGTCCTCGGTAACCGACATTTTTGTGTATTTTTTGAATTGGTTCCAGAAGGTGTTATTCGTGCATAAGATAATTTTTGACAAATGATTAAACCATCTTGATAAACTACATAATAAAATGAATGTTTATAGGGACTGCAGGAAATACAGGGTACATACTAAAAAGATAGAATTTTTAGTGTCAGTTAAACAGTGGTATAATAGAAGGGTGAATTATAAACACAAAAGTGTTCATAGGACTAGTTTGCATTCAGATTTCCCTCCTATTTCAATCAGCTGTAAGTAATGAAATAAAGAGTTGCTCGATTCTAACTACAAGAAGGGTGTCAAAAACATCTTCAATTTTTTATTCGATCCAAAAGTGTTATGAGAGGCCTCTGCAGTAGAATCTGAAGGTAGAAAGTCCAGTTGTAGCTTCATTGACTCTGCTGATTAAGAATGATATGGGGTGTATTTTGGAAAAACATTCTGCTGCTTACAAATATGAAAGTAGTTTCAGAACACCTAAAGTCTCAAGATGATTACCAAATGCAGTAAAGACAAATTCAAAGAAACCCACTAGTAGTAAATTATTAGGGAAAAAAAAATTTATCGAGACTCTGATTCACCACAAGGACATAAAAGAAGTATGGAAGTCAGGCTGGTAACAGTCATGAACCCATATGCAAACCACTATTCAGGAAAGACCAGATAATTTTTTTATTTTTTATTGCCAACAGCTTTTCCGCCATACTGTAAAGTTTTTTACCATCTCTGGAGAACTCAAATTAAGATTCCATTTATGATTTAGATAATCAAAGCAGTTTTCCATACCCAATTGTTTTAACACCCCAGTTGCAGTATCTTGTGAAGCTTGAATCTGTATCATAGCGGAAGTAAAACCATACAAGAAGGGGTTTCTAATTCTTGCAAGTAAGAACCTACATATAAGATTTTCAACTTGCATAATAACATCTTCATCAATTAAGTCTTCTCACTGTCGTGAAACTGAAACTGAAATTGTATTAGATCCATAAACCCTCTGGATTTATTGTTATATAGCCCATTCTTTCAAATAGGACAGAGGACAGAAATTCTCCAAAATAAATCAATTGCAGATAATCTTCAAAGTAAATGAGAGTGAATCAATAATGAATTAACTCTCTTTGGCACCCATTATAGTAATGGCATTAAATTTTGCTGGTTTGGCTGTATTGCTTTCAGGAAAGGGGATCTGAATATTTGATGGAACCTAAAGAGTACAATCAATTTGATGAACCGGACACTCAGTAATTTTTTCTAGCTCTCACCACCTTCCATAGACCTTAAAATCTATTTAGCTATTAACTTGATGCTTAATCATGAAACACTGTTAATGCCCAAAGCACCAGATTCTTTTGGCAAGTTACAGAACTTCAATGTGACATGAGAGAATCCTCCAGCAAAGTTACTATCCTTGCATGTGTATTTTTGAACAAGGTTGTGGAAGGATTTATGACTAATCAAGGCCCTGCTCCTTGAGCAATTTTTTCCACGAGCCAAGAGCCAGCTGAGCCATGATAAATAAGAAACCTAAAGAGTATAAGCAATTTGTTTTGTAGGAATCTAAACTTCAGTAATTTTTTTCGGCTCTCATTACCTTGGACTCGTATAAATATAATGTTAAAATTGATTTAGCTGCTATAATAAGGTTTGAACATGAAACACTGTAAGACGGGAAAGTTACAGAACTTCCATTTGACATGATCAAATTCTCCAATAGAATTACTATTCTTTCCTGTGTACTTTTAAATAAGATTCTCTACCTTCAACTAATTTGCCTTGCAGGGTACCAACGTTGACGGCTACCTAAAGAACGCCAATGTTCAATTACGAGAATTTAATAAATTTGAGATTGAAGATACTTCCTCTGAATAGTTTTTAGCTTTTAAAGGACAAGATTGTTGATTGTTACATTGGAAGGATTTTATCAGTTACAAGCATTCTCAGAACCGTCAAAGTGGTGCAAATATGCAAAAGAGGTAATTGGAATGGGAGGAGCTCCATGGGATTCATGGTCAAATTTATGAATTCATGGGTGAAAAAATGATAAAACGACGCCAAGTAAATCAGGATCTCCAAAACTTGGGTAAGGTCTGTTTGGCTACATGGATCCAAAACATGTGAAGGATCAATAGGCACCACTCTCCTAGCCCTCCACTTTCACCATCCTCTTCATCATCAAACTTTGACAGAGGGACAGTGGTTGACAACAAAGGAGGAATGATCAAGACAAAGATGGAGATGACCAAAATTCCCATTGTAATGATGGGAAAAGAGAGCATAGTCAACTACAAGAGGAAGAGGAGCATCATCAGGAAGGAATGAAGAGGTAGTAGGCCACATTATAGGAGACATGATCATGAATATAATAACTATGATAAATCACTACTAGTTATAGGAAGCATGATTAATATTTTAGAACTAATTCGTATCCCTACTAGGCATCAAAGAAATAGTAGAATTAAATGCCTTGACATGAATAATATCCCTAAATTTGGAAGATATAATGCTAATCCAAAACATTATTTATAGGCCTTCCATGATGCTTGTACCTTGCAAAACATTGAGAACGAGGGGCAAAAACTCAAACTATTCCCTAAGATACTTATCAGAAAAGCTAAAAGCTAGTATCGGTCCTTCGAACTGGAATCTATTCGCAGATGGAGTACAATGCTAAAGCTATTTAATGATAAGTATCAAACATACTCCAAGGTGTTCAATTTTACGAAAAAAATTCAAAAGTGGAAACAAGGCAATCATAAATCCCTTAATGGAACCCTAGGTAGGTATTATTTTCTTTTGCACTACTACCCAAGCCATGATTTTTCTCAAAGAAAATAGCTTCACAACATCATAGATGGAATCCAAAACAAAACTAGAGAAACTCTTGGGGTTTGCCCAAGGGAGACTTTCAAAAATGAGGGTCCATCAGATCCAAAGGCTCATTAAACAAGTAGCCAAAGAAGAAGGAGAATTGAAAAAATAGAAAATTAAAGAGGAGTATAATAAGAACCCCTTACATTCACAAAAGGAAGGCATATTTCTATAATTTGAAAAGGAACTACCACTAGATGAAGTGGTACAAAGGAAAATCTTGCCAATTCAAAAATCTGTTATAGAAATATTGACTAAGGTAAAAAAACATGGAACTCCATGGATTAGAAGTTCCAAATTGCCCTAAAAATTGTGGAGGAGAAAATGGAGCAAGGACTATTATCAACAGAAAGGTAAGGTTGTAGTTATAGATGAGGTTGCATATTCTAAAACAAATGAAGAAGGATGTGATGTATATCAATATGAACATCCCAAGGAATGTTGTCGTGTAGTGTCACATCTACAAGAAATTGGAATGTATGCTTTAAATTCAAAATTAATAAAAAAGCAACCACCTAGAAGATTACCTTACCCACAAGGTAATTATCGGTAGCAGTTTCACTCACCATAGTATTATCCAAGTGGAGTGCCACCTCAACCTAAGAAACATTATCAACAATGGCAAAACCCACAGTTGTGGGGGATGCCACCACTAAGGCAATAGTATCATTACCATCAACTAGATACAAATGGTTATTATGTCCAACAACTTGTATCTTCTTGTAGCTCTGCAAGCCACACTTCTTTCTCCCATTTCTATTACCCCCTAAAATATCACAAAGTACCCACTCCATGAACTAAATCTCCTTCAACCTATCCTCTTCATTATTCATCTCACTCTACACCTCCCAATACTACTCCTTTGCCACTAACACCACCTATGCAAGGAGAAATTCCACCATAGCCTCAACAACACAATATAACAAGGGTTGTAAACGTACAATTGGATAATGGTCTAAGTGGTTCTTAGCATAAGCCTCAAAAAAGGCCTTTTTTAGATTCAATGGTCTCCTAAAATCCTCATAGATATTTATGGCTATCAATTCTTCTCCCATTGCTTTTGAAACTAACAACAAGCTACCTTAAAACTAAAGATCCCAAAACATTCATAGTATCATGTTGAATCATGCAGTTACAAACTAGATCAGGGTAGGACACCTTCCTAGAAAAAGATTTGATCTTCGGAGTCCTCTAATTTAGTTACAAATTCTAGTAAATGATCCATGCAAAGTTCTTCTTGACTCAGGTTTAGGGGTAAACTTAATCCCTCAATAAATAAACAAAACCTTAAACAAGCCTTCACTCAAGAAATGCAATATCATATTAGAGCTTGTTGATCAACCCATCACTATTCCCTTAGGATTGGTAGAGGATAATGTGAAAACCATTGGTGGATGGTCCTATTCTACAGATTTCCTAGTAATCCATGTGTCTAACTATAAGGGGGACTTTTCTATTAACACGGGAAGAAATTGGCTTAACACAATTGATGCTAAGATGGGGATTAGAGATCTTTCCTTGAAAATTTTCAAAGAAAATGACTTTGAAAAGGTAGAGAAGAAGAGGGTTCCACAAAACATGTATAGTGACATGGGGTGTCATTGCATAAAAACAATATGAACCATTGATAAGTCATGGTATGTCAAGTCCTATTATTAGACCCCTGTTATCAAACCCCTGATATTGGACCCTTGTTATCGGACCCCTGATATTGCGTACGCGATATCGTGGCTTGGCAAGCAATATCGCATATGCGATATCACAGTTCTCATGTGAGCCTATAAATACACAATGAGACGCATGGAAAAGTAATAGTTAGTTAGTATTAGAGTAGGATCTTTTTGTCAATTTTTCCTCTCAACCCTTTCTCCTAGTGCATGCCCACAATGTGATGATTGTAATTGTATAGCACCTTTATTCGAGTGTGACGTACTTGGACACGCGAATGACCAGAAATAAAGATCAAGATTACTTCATCATTGCAGCATTCACTTAGTTTAATTAA
>MNCI01002498.1:498125-558520 GCA_015680685.1 Gnetum montanum | reverse complement strand
CCTCCTAGCTTAATTAAAGTTATTTTCCATTGCCTCCAGGAGCAGCATTAGGTTAGGAACACATCATACACCTCACTCTGGACTAAACCATACGTGACAAAGAAAATACTAGTCCAGGTGGGAAAACAATGAACTGTGATCAACGAGTGACTATCTAGATACCACAACTAGCCCGTCTATGGAGTTCGATTAAATCGTGCGTGAAATGCTCGCATTCGTATGTTTAAGTGTAGGGGTACCTCGCCACTTATCATTGGCACAATTGTCGGGGACTGGGCTAGTTATTTAGATTAGTTATATCATTCAAGATCATTGTAACAAAGTATTCATGATATATCCTTTAGAAAAGAAATTAAATTTAATTTAATTAAGTCACACATGGTTCACAACTATGTCTCTCTCACAAGACTATGATAACGCAACAACTAGTAAGGCAATCCATTCGAGAACCAACAAATTATATAATGATGAAGATGAAGTTTGGAGTACCCAATATCATGTAGGGGTTTCCTATGAACATAAATGAAGACAACATCGTCCCAACTCATGAATGCATAACCTACCCAGTGATGATGAACCCCTATTGGCCACTAGAAGCCTAACAGAAATACAAGAGGTTGTTTGAATATCCCACGGGCATCATAAGGAAAACCGTCTACCCAGGCTTGACTTAAACAACTTTCCTAAGTTTTCCGGAGGCTATGATTTAGATCCACAACAACATTTACGAGCCTTCTATGATGCCTGTGCATGGAACAACATTGATAATGGATGGCAAAAACTTAAGCTCTTTCCTCTAACACTCATTGGCCAAGCAAAAGTATGGCATAGGTCTTTAAAACCAAAGTCAATTTGATGTTGGCCAACAATGATAGTGCTTTTCAATGAAAGATACCAAACTTATGCAAGAGTGTCAGCCTTGAGGAAACAAATCCAAGAGTGGAAACAAGCACAACATGAACCCTTGGACGTGGCCTTAGAAAGATATTATGCACTACTAAACAACTACCCAGGCCATGGGTTCTCCGAGGAAAGGCTAATGTACCACATTATTGATGGGCTCCGTAATGAAACAAGAGAGACCCTAGGGATGTATGCCTGAGGTCAACTATACGAGCTGCAAACCCACCAACTCCAAGAGCTTATCAAGCAGGTAGCAAAAGAAGAAGGAGAAATGGCTAAATGGGAGAACATTGAAAAATCTCAACAGGCCCAAAACTTTAAATTAACAAGGCCCATGATAATAAAGAGGAGAAATCAACTCACCTCAAGGAGGTGGAACCATCTTTGCTAACACTACAATCATTAGATGAAATTGAGGAAAAGATCAATAGGATGATGGAATGGATGTATAAAAAATCTGGAGAATATGCCAACATTATTGAAGGTAGAGTTATGAAGAACCAAGAAGCAAGGCAAAACACCTTTAGACAATCGGAAAGAAGGGTTGAAAAAAATAAGAGCTCAACTGTCAATCATACATATCAATGTAACATTTGCCTGTACGATCACCCCAAGGGCCAATGTTCAATCTTGTCACATTTGTAAGAGCATTAGGAAAGAGTGTTACATCCAAAGTTCATACAAAGATACTATGTTCAATCAAAGTGGCAACAATCCCAGTCATGGGGGGGCCATCCCCAAACTGGTTATACCCTTCATACCATCCAAACCTAAGTGCTTATCAAGTTCAACATCTTGTTTCCCCAACTGGGTCAACATACTTTATCTCACCACATTATTATTATTCTCCTCAATACTATTAACCCATATCCTCTCCAACAGGACCACCACTTCGTGTACCTTACACTTCTCCTCAATTTCAACATTCTCATCCTTCACCTCCTTCTACATCACCACCAAGTGTTCCAGAAGGGTTTGCACCACAATAACAACCCATGAATATTACTTGTGCTTCTGCTAACAACAGCAGTGGGAACTCTCCTCAACATCAAAGATACCCCTTCTTTCGGCATGACCATAAGAAGGGATAGCACAATTCTGAGCCCATTGAATCCTCCAACTCAGCACAAGTCCAACACTGTGGTACATCTTCCTCTTCAAACCTAACACCTCATGTTACCTTATTAGGGCCACCAATCAATACTCCAACAACCATGGGGCCCAATGAATATAGCCACATGGGGAGACATGTTGATCCTTACATACCACCTTACGGTCACGGGTGCCATAGTGGGTCAACCACTCATCCATTGACTACATCTTATAAATTGCCCCACTATGCTTACTCGGGGTACGTTCCAACCACCACATCAAAAGACACCCTATGGTTTGGATATGACCGGATCCCAATACGTCCAACATGCAAGGATCCCAACTTTTCATTTGTTAATCCTCACTATGCTCAACCATTTAGTTATGGGGGGTATCCCCCATTCTAATAATAAGCAAGATTAATAGATATTTTTCATTTTCTTTAATTTTGAATTTTTTGTTTTTCACTTTTTCACTTTTCAACTTATTGTTTGGTCTTTTTTCCTTTTTACCTTTTTATCTTTTTATAAGTAATCTCATCTAGGAATAAAACACTCATGTGACCCATTGGTTGAGGTGTTGTTCTATGTTATCAAGTCTTGAGTAACTAATTATTTGGATAGTAAGCCCATCACATCCACCCACCCATTCTATTAATAAGAGGTTCTACCCTAGGTACAATGATATTCCTAATTATTAAAACTTAAAGTAACCTTGTGTTATTATACCCAAAGCGAAGAAGGATGGACCAAGAGGGAATGGTTAGGGTGTGACATCAAGGGGACTTGTGGATTCTCTTTGGTGGCATCTGTAAGAGTTATCATGTAGCTTGGTTGTACTAAGATCCTTGTAGATCTAACAAAAAATGGGAGTAAGAGTAATCAAAAGGCACTCAACCAGAAAAAAAATAATGCTATTCTAGGGAGTCCCATTGGAAAGACATGCACCCATGCCTAAAGATAGGTGGCTTCTCTGGATTAAGCATTCAAAAAAAAAAAGAGAAGAGAGCAAGAAGAGTGTGCCAAAGCAGCCACACAAAAAGAAAAAGAAAATATCAAGCTCACAATGCTGCAAGTAATTCCAAATCACTCCTCCCTTGAACAAAATGCCAAGTGATCGTACGCCTTACTGTCATGATGCTCTTATGGTTGTCCATCATGGAATGAAACAATGTGATATCACTAATCAGAGGAATGGACTTGGCCCTAATTTTTGAGTGATAGGTTAATAACACATTAATCATACCTTACACAAAGGATCCATTGTGCCCTAGGTTAGTTACCTCATATCCCAATCTCTGCAATCCCTTCTACAATTTGCCTCATCTTACTGTTCATGTAATTGGGACTCGTGACTTGTTTAGCATTTAATTTATACCTCATCATGGTGGTATTTACATGTGTGTGTTTTGTGAAATTGGTGTAGACTTCATTTAACCCTTCTAGTGCCTTCGAACATTTCAAGGTGCGGTTACGCAAGGGCATTATAGGTTGGAACCTACTTTGGGAAGGACCCACTTGCGTGACTTTTGTAATTTGTACTTGTTGCACACCACCACATCATTTTATACCCTCTAAGTACTTCATTGCCAAATCTATTCTTTCCTTTGTTATCATCTTATCAAACATTCCTCAAAACCATTCCATGTCCTTTTATGTGTCACCTAAACAAATCAGGTCCGACATTAAACTTTTAGGGCAACTTCCTTAAAAAAATTATAACTCTAAAATCATACTAAGTAAATAATTCAACATTTATTAAAGGTAATGAGTAAGGTATGAAATAATTGAACTTATTTCAATAACCTTACTAATAATTGATCTTTATGTGATTATAGATGGACCCTAAAAGAGGACAACAAGGAGGACCATCTCAAGGTGCAACTGGACATCTGGGGGGAGGCAAAGGCCAAGGACCTCATGCAAAACATGCAAAGAAGGAGGCACAATCATTTAGCATCCATCAGGGAACTCCTGTCACTGCACGATCTAGCCAAGAAAAAGGTGGAGAGGTCAGGGCCCGAGCCTATGAAGAGGAACAACAGCTATTTGTGGCATAGCATGTCAAGGCCAATCAAGTGTTCCCACAGCTACCGTGTCCATGGGAAGTGCCAACTCCATCAAACATTAAAACATTAGCATGGACAGTTCATAATCCGTGGATAGAAGAGAAGACATGTTAGGCACTTCTTCAACAATATCAATCTTAGAAGCCTGATGCGCAAAACAAAGGAAAGGCACCCATGGAGGAGCCACCACTACCAAGAATCCCATGAGTTCCAAAAGTTTTGTCTTTTGTGTCTGTGTCCAAATTTTGTTTAATTTTCCACTGTAGCATGAATAAATTCTTAGTCAATCAATAATCCCATACCTATCCACTGTGTAATTAATCGAACTTGTTCCTCACTTTCTTTGACTCGAGGATGAGTTGTTATTCAGTCATGGGGGTATGATGAGTCATGGTCTGTCAGGTCCTGTTATTGGACCCCTGTTATCAGACCCCTAATATTGGACCCTTATTATTGGACCCCTGATATCGTGTACGCAATATCACATATGCGATATCATGACCTAGCAAGCAATATAACATACATGATATCGCAGTTCCTGTGTGAGCCTATAAATACACAATTGGATGCATGGGAAAGTAATAGTCAGTTAGTATTAGAGTAGGATCTTTTTGTTAGTTTTTCCTCTCAACCCTTTCTCTCAGTGCATGCCCACAGTGTGATGATTGTAATTGTATGACACCTTTATTTGAGTGTGATGTACTTGGAAACACGCATGACCAGAAATAAAGATCGAGATTACTTCATCATTGCAACATTCACTTAGTTTGATTAATTAATTTTTATTGTTATTTATTACTTTCATAGTTAATATCTCTTAACCCTAAACTCCTTAAACGTGGAATGAGTATGACTTTATCATGAGCATTTAAGTGTGACTACTTGGTAACCTAGTAGTGTACCTCGGATTTGTGCTTGCTAATCCCAGTGGTAGTCATGCATGAGGTCCAAGATGTGTATGGATGATTAAGGAATGGATGCTCATCGCACTTAGGCTAGCTTAGATTCTCTCCCCTACTTCCTATTAGCTTAGATTCTCTTCATCCTTTTCCTCCTAGCTTAATTAAAGTTATTTTCCATTGCCTCCAGGAGCAGCATTAGGTTAGGAACACATCATACATCTCACTCTAGACTAAACCATATGTGACAAAGCAAATACTAGTCTAGGTGGGAAGACAGCAAACTACGATCAACGAGTAACTATCTAGATACCATAACTAGCCCGTCTGTGGAGTTCGACTGGATTGTGCATGAAACGCTCATATTTGTATGGTTGAGTGTAGGGGTACCATACCACTCATCAACCATGAAAAGCACATCTATGAATACATGCAATAAGTATGCTGAAACATCTAATGTTCAAAGGTACCTATATGCACTAGCCACAAAACAAGAAGGTATGCAGTCGCAGACAACAAATGCTAACTCTAATTCAATAATATGCATAGAATCAATTGAGCTCCTCACTACTACTTATATTGACAAGATGGATGAAATGGAGTAGATTCAAACCCAACTCTTCCATAAAGAAGTAGAACTAGATCAGGGGGAGTTGAAAATCCTTAAAAACTTTAAATAGAAACCCCTTGAGTTAAAGACTTTACACACAACTCTGAATTATGTCTTTCTTAATAATGGTAAGTCAATAATCATCAATGTTAGTCTCACTAAAGAATTAAAAAGAAAGCTACCAAAAGTTATGAATAAATGGGCAAAAGCTTTTGCCTAGTCATATAATAAATTTACCAGAATATATACATGAATATGCCAACATCGGATCTATACAAACTCGACCATAAAACCAAAGAGGTAGCCATAAAGAAGGTTGAATCACGAGCTAAAACAAGTTGTCTAAGATGAACTTGAAAAACTTCTCAAAGCAATATTCATCTATCCTATGGTAGACAAGGATAGGATAAGTCTACTCATTATTGTACCAACAAAAAGAGGACAGTGGTGGGTTTGTATAGATTTCAAGCTATTAAATATGGAAATCTTCAAAGATCATTTTCTGTTGTCATTTGTGGACCAAGTGTTGGATACAATCGTGGGACATCATTGCTATAGTTTTCTAGATGAATATAATAGCTATAACCAAATTCAAATAGCATTAGAAGATTAGGCCAAGATAACTTTCATAAGTTCCTAGGGGACTTTTGCATATAAAAGATGTCCTTCAACCTTTGTAATGCTCTAGCAACTTTTCAGTGCCTAGTACTAAGCATATTTCAGCAACAAATTATTAGTGGTGTGGAAGTCTTCATGCCTATAATATCTATTTTGAGCAAAAATTGAACTATCTTAAGCAAGTGTTAAAATGATGTGTGGAGATAAACATGTGATTCAACTAGTAGAAGTGCCACTTGATGATCCAGCATTACATTGTATTGGGGCAAAGGGTCTTAGAAAAAGGAATAGACGTGTATCCTAAAAAAGGAAGGATCATCGAAGAGATAACCAAAAAACCTTAAATAGTAAAAGATGCGAGGATATTCTTTGGCCAAATTGGTTACTACATGTGCGTTATTGAGAATTTTTCTAGGATTGCCAAAGCACTGGTCGAACTCATAAAGAAAGATGCAATCTTTGAATAGACTAAGGAATGCAAATTAGCATTTCAACACTTAAAGCAGAAGCTCAAACAAATCCCAATTTTATGCATTCCAAATTGGTGCTAGCCATTTTATATAATGATAGATGCATCTAACTATGCTTTGGGAGTAATGCTTACACAAATGGCTGATCAAAAATATCCATATTACATACATTGCACAAGCAGAAGCATTGTGGATGCATATATCAACTACACCACCACTAAAAAATAACTCATGGCAATGGTGTATGCCTTGGAAAAATTCAAGCACTATGTGCTTAAATACCCAATTTTTATGTACATCAACCATAGTGCAATCCACTTCCTAATTAACAAGCTAGTGCTTAGCCCTAGTGTCATATGGTGCTTGGAAATTTTATCAGAATTTGATCTCAAATTGGTGGACAAGAAAGGGACCGAGAACATAGTCGTTGATCATTTATCATCGCTATGACGGAATAGCAATGAGGGTGAAGAACCCTTATCTGATCAATTTCTAAATGAAATCCTCTTTGCTAAGTCCAATGAAGTTCAAGCATCAAAGGTTACTAATTGGTATGATGAGTTCCTCTCCTATCTACTTACACAAGAGGCTCCGAAAAATGGGATTATAAGAAGAAATAATAGTTTCTTTACCAAGTAAAGCATTACATGGAAACCCAAGGCAACCTCTACATGGTTTGTACCAATGATCTAGTACAATGATGTGTACCTAATGCATATTAGTTGTAGATTCTCTAGGATGTTTATAAAGGTCCTTATGGGAGCCACTATGCATGAAAGAGAACAACCATAAAGATCCTCACGACAGGATACTTTTGGCAAACCATCTTCAAGGATGTTCATCATTTCTTTTGTTCATGCAAGAAATGTCAAAGAGATGGAGGAATGACTTCACAAATAGAGGAACCTCAATAATGGATCTAACCACTAGGGCCTTCAAACCTTTGGGGAATTGACTTTAAGGGATCCATCAGTCCCATGTTAAATGGGAAGGCCTACATCATAGTTGTTGTTGACTACTATACCAAATGGGTTAAAGTTTAAACTAAATTTGACTATACATCTACCACTGTAACTTAATTCATTTAACAAGTGATAAATAGGTTTGATATGCCTAGAGTACTAATTTTGGATAACAAGACATATTTCACATGGTCTATTTTCTAAGAGCTAATGCAACACTTAGGGATGCAACATAAACTTTTAACCCTTTATCACCCCCCAAGCTAATGATCAAGATGAGGCTACCAATTGGGAGATCACAAGAATCTTAAAGGAAACCATCACTAGATATAGAAAAGAGTATAGCACAAAATTTAATGATGCCCTTTGGGCATATCACTCAACATGAAAACTTCCTATAGGCTACTCTCTCCATCAATTAATGTATAGAAAGTTACCTAAACTTCTAGTCCAAGTTAAACTTCGTACACTCAAAACTACCTATGAACTTGACCTAGACATTAATCTAGCCCAAAAAGAACATCTTATGATAATGTACTAGATGAAAACCAATGAATAGCCTTAATGATAAATGAAGTACACAAGCACACAACAAACAAAATCACAATATAAAGATAAGAAAAGTTACATTCCAACCTAAAGATAAAGTTCTTTATTGGAATCCTATGCATGTGCCACAATGAACTAACTTTTAGATATTATGAGAAGAACCTTACATTATTCATTCAAATATTCCTTCTGGGGCTATGAAAATTTACCACCCAACCAACCCTTAAAAACACACGTTAATCAATGTATATCAACTTGAGCCTGTGGATCATTAAACTTAGAAGGGGGGGAATGAAGAAGATCCTCAAATTAAAATTCTTTGAGATAAAGCACATACCAAATTTAACATGGTTATCCAACTTGGATAGTCCACACTGAAAGGGTAGTTTGTAAGCACACCTCTAAACTTTGTTGCTCTTAAATGTGGTTTGAAGGATACCACATCCTGTACAAGCTCTAAGCTCCACAATGGAGTGATTCAACACAACAAATCCATTCAACCCCATAAGGTCCTAACAAGCTTGGAAAGTGGTTTTTAGGATCCCACAACCTTTACAACTTGAGCTCTACTCTAGAGTATTGTGGTGCTACACCAACACTAAATCCTGTAGGATCCCGACAAGCTCAATCAAGATGTCTCCACAAGAAGCACATCAACCTTGTAGGACAATAAAAGAGAACAACAATCATAAGGAAAGAATGCAACTAAGTTTGTTGATCCTTACACTTTGAGGCACAGCTCACTTTGACCAATTACAAATAGACAAATGATTGTACAATGAGGAAAAATAATGAATACAATGATTGCTTGATGACTACAAAATGATAACACAAAATTTTTCACTTTTCCCAATAAGAATGATGTCTTCATATAGCCACTATGTTTCCTAAATCACCTTAGAGTTTCTGCAACGACTAGATAATGGTTACTAAAAATGCTTTCTTCATGACTGACGCATCTTTCTACATCTTGCCTCCATTCTAGTAAGATGTCTTCTTCTAGTGAAAGACATCTTTATGCAATTGACCTTCATTCTACAAAGATGTATTCTTCTAATGAAAGACATCTTTCTCTTCAGAAAGATGTCTGCAGTTTTGTAGAGCCATCTTCTCCTATGTTGCCTTCAATTCTGTCAAAACATCTTTTGTTTCTTATAGATGTCTTTCTTCACCTTCCTTTGCACTTTGATTTCTTCATTCCTTATCCAAGTTCTCAAAATTCCTCATGTCTTCCTTGTCTTCCTTCAAGGTCTTGATGATGTCAACCTTGCTTATAAGCCCTTGAGGTCTATGAAGTCCTTGTCCACATTCTTGCCCTACAAACATAATTAGCCACACAAACATACAAGCATCCTTGTACTCCACTTTACTTAATGTTTTGACACACCAAAAGGTCAACAATATCCTCCTTTTGGTGATGTTCAAAACTTAAGAAAATGGGTTAGTAGACATACAATATCAAAAACTATACCCTCCCTCTTTTTGAACAGCATCAAAAAGGATAAAGCACATAAGTCTATAAAAAAAGAACAATGTGCCAATGATACAATAATCATAAAAGATATGCATTAAGCACAATCTCTATCTCCAAGTACATCACAAAGCAATTTTATCAGCATTTCATTAATAAAGATACAAGTACTTCTTACTTCAATGAAGTCCATATAAACAAGAGAGGCTTAAGTACTCAACAGAAGATATATTCATAGCATGCTAAAATACCAAAGTAGAGAAGTCGGGTGAACAGACACAAACTAAAAAGAATGAATTTGTATGTTGTCTTCAATTCATTAAGATTTGTCCTTTAGAAAGAACAAGCCACAAGAAAATCAAACATGACTAAAAGATTTTGTAATTAATGTCTTAAAGAAAATAAACTTGAATGTCAAATATCAAAGATAGAGCATATAGAATCAAGTAACCTATTAGCTTGAATCAAATATCTCATTAAAACTTATATCTCAAGATTCTATACACATCTCTTAGCACAATCATCAAAGGGATGAAAATGTTAAATGAAATAGGAGCTATCCCTTATCAAAAACAAAATTTTGAGAATCAAATAACCTATCTTTTTGAATTAATAAACTCATAAGGTAAGCCAATATGTCATGATTCTATTAGTACTCAACTCTTATGAAAGCCTCATTAAGGTAATTATATGGTAAGAAAGAAAGGATACACCTGTAAGCGTAAAATAAATTCTCATAAAGAAGGACAAATATCAAAATCAAAACAAGCAAATGCCCAAAAATAGCCAAATAGAATCTTGACAAGATGTTCAAACAATAACCAAAAGATAGCACAAGGTAAAATGTCTGTAAGATAACTTAACCAAGATTTAATTATTCTTTTACCTTGGATACGATACCATACCCTTGCATGACATGAATCCTTGCTCATTATGATATATTTCTGTGTTAGTGATTTTTGGCAGAAGTCTCCAAAGACTCCTCCTACATTAATGACATCCAAGATAGATAATGAGGAACATGCTCCTCCTATACATGTGTAGCTCTTCTTGGGCTTTTAACATCATTTTGTAATTGTTGTAAATCACCAAAGCACTACAACTGTAAGTCAACATAAAGATCAAACTTGGAGTCTAAGGTCTCCAATTAGTAATATGGATAGAATATTCAAAGTTGTATCTACTTAAAAATCACGACTCATCACAACAATGGCTAAACTATCCCAAAGGGCATGAACTTAGAACTAGATTATCACAAGAAGCACAGATCATGCAAGATTGAAAGCAAGATAGAAAAACCAACTAAAAATGTTACAAGATAAAAGCCCAAAGGAAATCAATATAAGTGTGACACTACATAGTTTCATAAATTGCATTAATATCAAAATGAATATAAGATATACTATAAATAATTATTTCAACAATTTTCTAATATAGACATGACACAAACAATTTTAGACTTCTCAAATCATGTACTTATTAACTAGCAAGCAAAGAGATGAAAAATTACCTTAACTTACCTTTCTTGTAGGTGAAAAGAGAAGATTAATGGAGTTTGAGATGAGGTCCCCTATCATGAAGTACCTCCTCATACTTAGGTTCTCTTTCATTAGATCGTGTATGTGATGTCTCTATTTGTTCATGGTCTTTATGAAAGAACCCTTGATCACTTACTGCATCATTTTCAATTTTCCACTTCTCTTTATTTTTAACTACTAGTGCCTACACAATTTTCTTACCAAAGCCTAAGACCAACCATCATTCTTGTTTTGATCATCATGAGAATAGTTAAGGGTCTGCTTACTACCATAGTTTTTACACACAAATAAAGTAGTCTCCTCATGAATAATGTTATAAAACCTACTTATGCTTGAGCTTGAATTTTCCTATGTGACGTTTTAAAAACTCTTTGGTTGTTTTTCAGGGGACTTCTCTTATTGAACCTTTCTGCAATCCTTATTTAAAGAGGTTAGTTGTTGAATCTTAGCCTTTATGTCTAAGATCTCTCCTTTCACTTCAATGTGAATAGCATCTAGCTTAGAAATTACAAATTTCTTTGCCTTCCTAATTAAATGATGTAAAAGAAAATTTTTTTCTTTAAGTTCACTATACCTTTCATTACACTCACCACCTTGGTCAGCCATATGTGAATAATTTTCATCTATAAGTGTCATGCATATGAGATATGAATCTTTGGAAGAATTACATGCTTCTTTTTTCACTTTGATTACCATCATCCCAACGTATATAAAAGTTGGTTTTTTTGATTTCTCATCATTAGATCTATTCTTTGGCTATACCTTGCTATCACTAGGACATTCAAAGGCCATATGGCCTCTTCCTCCATAAACCCAACAATCTATAAAAGAGAAATCTAAGTTAGAATTCAAAAAATTTTTGTCTTTTTCTCTACCTTTGAACAAATTGGATCTTTGTTGAGATGCCCTCTTATTTCTTCTTGTTAGCAATCATTGTAGCTTTCTTGAGAGAAAGGGAATCTCATTTTCATTTCTCTCATCATGCTCATTAAGCTCCTTATTCTTGAAGGCAATATTTATAGTAATAGGTCTTTCTTGGATGGCTTCTTTGCTTATGAGACTCATTTCATAGGCAATGAGAGCACTTTGAAGTTCTTAAAATTTTAGAGTTGAAAAATCTCTGATTTCTTCCATAGTTGTGACCTTTGGTCTGAACTCTAGTTGAAGAGTTCTGATCCTTTTCATGATGACATCACTCTTGAGCAAAACTTTACCTATACCTCTAATAGCTATAACAATATCATTTGCTCTAGAGATGCAATCTTTTATTTTCTCACCTTCTCTCATTTTGAGTTTATCATATTCTCTTTCCAAAACTAACAATTTAGATTATTTGACAACAAAGGTTCCTTCATAAGTAGCTTCTAAAGTTTGCCAAATTTCTTTGGCCATTTTGCATCTTGCTACTCTATTAAATTTAGATTTATTCCAAGCATAATATAAACAATTCTTTGCTTTTGAATCAAACATGAACTTATCTTTCTTCTCCTGAGTCCACTTGTTGCAAGGCTTTATGATGCCAGTGGAACTATCAATAGGCAGAGTGTAGCCTTCAAGGATTGATTCCCAAACATCAAACTCCATATATTCAAAGAATCCTTGCATTCTAGCTTTCCTATACGCGAATTCAAATCCATGAAACATAGGTGGCTTGTATAGAATGTCCCATACATTGTTCACTCTTTGAAGTTGATGATGAAGAAGAGTACCAGGATTTGATACCACTTGTGGATCATTGAACTTAGAAGGAGGGGATGAATAAGATCCTCAAATTAAAATTCTTTGAGACAAAGCACACACCAAATTTACCGTGGTTCCCCAACTTGGGTAGTCTACACTCAAAGGGTAGTTCACAAGCACACCTCCAAACCTTGTTGCTCTCAAATGTGGTTTGAAGGGTATCACATCCTATACAAGCTAAGCTCTACAATGAAGTGATTCAACACTACAAACTCACTCAACATCCCAAGGTACTAACAAGCTTAGAAAGTGGTTTTCAGGATTCCAAAACCTTTACAACTTAGCTCCGCTCTAGAGTGTTGTGGAGCTACACCAACACTCAACCCCATAAGATCTTGACAAGCTCAATCAAGATGCCTTCCTTCAAGAAGCACATCAACCCTATAGGGAAAAAAAAGAGAATAACAATCACAAGGAAAGAATGCAACTAAGTTTGTTAATCCTTTCACTTTGAGACATAGCTCACTTTTACCAATTACAAAAAGACAAATGATTGTAAAATGAGGAACAATAATGAATACAATGATTGATTGATGATTACACAATGATAACATAAAAGCTTACACTTTTCCCAATGATAATAATGTCTTCTTATAGCCACTATGTTTCCTAAATCACCTTGGATTTTGTGCAATGGCTAGAGAATAATTACTAAAGACGTCTTCTTCATGACTAAGATGTCCTTCTACATATGGCCTTCATTCTAGGAAGATGTCTTCTTCTAGTGAAAGATGTCTTTCTACAACTAGCCTTCATTTTGCAAAGATGTCTTCTTCTGACCAAAGACATCTTTCTCTTCAAAAATATGTCTGCTATTTTACAAAGATGTCTTCTCCTATGTTACCTTCAATTCTGCCAAGACATCTTTTGTTTCTTGGAGACGTCTTTCTTCACCTTTCTTTGCACTTTAAATTTTTCATTTCTTATCCAAGTTCTTGAACTTCCTCATGTCTTTCTTGTCTCACTCCAAGGTCTTGATGATGTTAACTTTATTTGTAAGCCCTTGATATCTATGAAGTCCTTATCCACACTCTTGCCCTACAAACACAATCAACCACACAAACATACAAGCATCCTTGTGCTCCATTTTACTTAACATTTTGACACACCAAAAGGTCAATAGAGCCATTCATGGAATCCCAACTAATCAACAACACTAACATCTCTGCTCAAGAACATGCATGCTCCATTTTCTGATTATCCTCCTTCCAACTTAGTCCTAGAAAAGATCTCCATCTA
This sequence comes from Gnetum montanum, assembly GCA_015680685.1. NCBI lineage: Eukaryota > Viridiplantae > Streptophyta > Gnetopsida > Gnetales > Gnetaceae > Gnetum > Gnetum montanum. Next base: position 544,361 of record MNCI01002498.1, on the reverse strand, counting down.
CTATAAAATCTTAATAAGGACAACCAAGTTTTCACCTTTTTGTTTTACAATGTTCTTTATATATTTTCTATTTTCTTAAATATTTTATATCTTTTCATTTTCTTTGTTACTTACTTATTATGTCTTATTATTTAAAAATTAGTATTATTCAAAACTTCAAATTCCATTGCACTACTACTACTAAAATTTGGAAATGTTTGGAACACAACTATAGAAATTTTGATTAATTTACAATAGGCCAAGTTTATCCTTGGATTATTTTCTCTACGAAAAATCTATTAGGTTTCTTATGGTATTAGATAGTGAGCTTACAACATCCACCCATTCTATTTATTCCATTTGAAGTCTACATCATGGAACCATGGAGGTTCTTTCACATTAAACCTAAAAGTAACATGCGATCTTGTTATCCAACAAACCAAGAAAGGACTAAGCAAGATGAAAAAGGGTGTGATCTCAAGGGTATTTAATATGCTCTAGTCTCAACTTCCATCTTAAGTCTATGACTCCTCATTAGTATACCATCACTCTTATTATTGACCATAAAAGGAAGCATTTCTTTGCATGGTGTGGTTCCCATGAATAAAAACATAAATACTATAATGGGAATTCAAAGCACACCCCTTAGAAAATTTTATGGGCTACAAGAACACATTATGGGGCTAGAAATACATGTTACCCATGCCTAAAGGCACCCCTCTTACTAAATTCCTCCTACTTCCTTTTTCTCCTTTCTTATTTTCTTGTAGTGATGGTTTTCCTCTATGGTTTCTATAAACTTTTGATGATAGAAGAGGAGGAACATGTCAATGCGAGATCACTATGATCAAAATGAACTTGGTCTAGACTTGGAACGAACAAGTGACAAATCTCCTTAATCACATAGTTCACTAAGAATCTCACAAGATGCAGATCACCTTTCCATTATTATCAATCTACCATTTATTAACTTCATCATCTCTTACCTCACTGCCTCATACCATGATGAATTGATAGTTTTGTTTTATAGTCGCATAATCCTAAGACAATCCCTTGTATGGGTTGGGATCTTAACTTAACATAACCATTTATCATCCTTGGTGCCTATGGACTCGTTGTAATAAGGATATGCAAGGGCTTTTAGGTGTGTGCTTACTTCAAGAAGGATCCACTTACATCTCTTTTGGTTTATTGAGGTTAATTTCCCTAACCATAAGCTAATTAAATGATTGCTCATCATGATAGCTTGAAAACATCTAGTTTTTACCCTATTTTGGCATCAAAATATCCTCTAAACACTCATCTAATACACTATAACAACTTCTAATTTGTAAAACATAGCCTCTTTCATATTGTTGCTATGATTCTACATATTTTTGGCTTCTATTTGGCTCTTGTTTTGTCCCCAAACTCACTTGTAATTCCTCCATTTTCCAAGTGAAAAATATAATTAAGAATAGCTATGTCAATGCATCCCTATCAACGCAATGGGATGAGTTGATGCATCCCCATCAATGCATGGAAAAAATATTATAAATACACATGATACTTAGCTTATTTTTCAACATTGCTTCAAAGTGCTAAAGAAGTTTTTACAATTTTTTAGAGCCAAAGAACCTTCCAAGAGCTCTAACTAGTAAACCACTTACCAAAATTCACCCATTCTTCAATCGTCAAGCTATTGAAGATACACTTTACATCATAGGGGCATCAAATATATGTTTTTACATATAAAATTTTTCTAACTTCCATGAAAAATATTTTAATATTAACTTAATGATCACAAGAATTAATATCAATAATCAAACTCTGCTAGAATGGAAATAAAATAATATCATAAGCATGCAATCATTAAATAAGAACAAGAAAGGTATTCAAAAGAAACAAAGGTTATGACCAAAGGCTAATCTAGAATTATGTTTTTGATCACAAATGGCATCCAAAAGAGGATGGTAGGCAAGAGGCCCATTATAGCCTAGGAAGAAGCAACCCCAAGGAGGAAGAGGCCAGTAACAATAACAACAATAATAATGAGCACCCCAAAAACACACTATTGATCTCAATGGGAGGAGCCTAGGGTGGAATCTATCAAGCATATTCCTATTGTAGAAATAATCCAATTCAGGCAGGATGAGGCCCCAAGAATGAGGCCTAATTTGGAGGCCATGCTAACAAAAGGCTACATAGAAAAGATCCAAACTAGAAAGATCCACATCTCCATCCTGTAGGAGTTAAATTTTCGATCATTCTTAGAATTAACACTGGAAGAGGTTAGGACACAGTTGCAAGGGTCTCCTCTATGGCCCATTCTCTCTAATAGTGGGGATTGTACATGGGGAAAACCTACCTCTTTTGGAACAACCGATAGGAAGATGCATTAGTTAAAATCAAGTACATCACCATCTCCTACTTGATTGAATCCTTTGCAGAAGCTCTCACTCTACTAAACATTGGAGAAAAATTAGTATAAATATCAATGTAGGTAGAGCACAAAGCAAAGGAAGAATGGATCCAATGGTGCTATGGAGTAGACCATTAAGAGTACGGTGCACTGAGAAAGGAAAAAAGAGCCTACTTTAAGATCACAGCATATCACCTTAATCCAATGGTAAGGCAAAGTAAGGTGATAGCCTTCTCCACCATAGCACTTGCAACTCTAAGAAAAAAATTCCTAGTCAACCTACCCCAACTCATCTTTCTTGAAATAGAAAAGTCTTTCAAGGAAAACAAAAAGAGTAGGAAGACACTTCCCTTCCCATGCCTAATTAGAAAATTATGCAAAAATGGAGGAATAGCCCACCATTCCAATGATGTGGTCTGTTGCACTCCTATCACATCATGGCAAGAATTGATGAAATACAAAGCTACTACTAAGCTTTAAGACAAGTAGCCACCACCACCTATAGCCCTAGAGACAATACCAAAGAAGTTAGCAGCTATAAAAAGACTCAAAAAGCTTAGAGAGCAACTACTACAGCAAAAACAATCTTGTGGAGATGGTTGTGAATCCTTAATTTATCATCTAGCCATGGGTTACATAAATGAGATTACAAGAATCATGAGCTAGTTAGATAGTGAGATAGCATTGTTATTCTCAACTTAAAGAAACCAAGTGCATGTCCATCCTAATCCTAGTACCAAAGAATTTAATGTGTTCATCATAGGATAAACATTTCCTAAAATTTTTGAGAACACAACAACTTTATCTTTCATGCTATAAAAAGGAGAATGGATGACGATGCTAATCATGCCACATAAGGGACAAGAGCTAGCAATAGAGGTGGTGGTAGATCATGTGAGGGAAGCTCTAAATGCTCCTACTGCATCAATTCCTAACATTGTTGTTATGGCATATATTCATGCATCAATAAGAGCAAGGAGCAAATGGATGAGTGTAGTCTAACATGAAGAAGTATTGGAACAACTAGTGGAAGCTAGGCAACCACTTCCAAAAATGTTTGATCTCCTAGAAGACACATCAGCAACCTAATCACAGCTCCTAGAGATAAGCAAGTTGTTAATTAGGAATGCGTAACTTGAGAAGTCTATTATTACTACTCAATGGTTGGCCATTAAGGTAGTAGAATTACAAGCCCATCTCTCCAGTCTAGCCATTCATAGGCCTAAACTAACAAGAGATGAAACTTTTCAATAGCTTCAATAGAAGTACCAGGAGGCCAAGAATGCCAAGGAGATGGTGACCTTCAACGCGTCATTATTTGAAGTAAATGGCAAACAACACTTACCATGACCTATTCCAAGTTCACAACAAGAACTTAATCCTCACCCATGATAACCATCACCTACAAAATGCTATGTAGCAAAAGGACAAAATTATAGACTAAATTCACCAATAGCAGGAATGGCTTACCAAGGTGAACTTAGATTTGAGGAGTTTGGCTACCATAAATAGAAATCTTTTCATGGAGGAAGTTTATGCCCTTCATCAAAAGAATGCAATTAAGATTTCCACCTAGAAGACTGAAGTCCTAAAATTTGAAAAAGTGAAAATTCACTATAGGGACTAGGTTAGAATATTAAAAAAATCAACAAGAAAGAAATTGAGTTAGCCAAGGCAAAGGTAAACAAGGCTATCTAGCAACTCCACCAAAGAGGTGATGCATGGCAATCCATCTTTAATGGACTGAGTTCATATAAGTAAGTAGAAATCTACCTAAAGGAGTTGTAAATCGAGGAGATAAAGAAATGCATGAAGCTCACCAACCTTCACTATGCAAACCTGGAAATTTTGATAATAGGGAGGTCCAGGACAGAGTTAGAAAATTAGGTCACCAACTCCTACCTCCTCTATAAGATAGAATTCAAGCACCATAAGGATACAAAAAAAAGTTGCAAATTGCTAACACAAAGCTTGAAGATCTCAAAAGCAAATTCATGAATCAATGATCTATTGTTAAGAACCTTGCCAAGAGGATGAATGACTACCATGAGCTACAAAACATTGTTAGTATGTTCAATGTTGAACATAAAACATTCATAGCTTGGTTCATCAACATGAAGAAAATGTTTTCTTCATTGTTATGCCTATTGGATATCCTAGCACTAGCTAATCTAGGCAAAGCAACTTAGACCAACTATGATCTATGAAGCAAATAGGAGAAATGAAGGAACTCTTGGATTCCTTCCACTTTTTAGTAGTAGCAACGGGACAACCTCAACCTCCAACAGCACCAAGACATGATGAAGGATCCTTAGAGTCATAGGAGCCTCTACCTCTAAGCGTTGTGTGAAGACTTCATCCTACCTCCATCCATTCAATAGGCTCTAGCTATTTTTTGTCTAAGTATCCAAATTTTTATTGTAAATTGCACAAATTTTTGTAATCTATACAATATAGCACTTAGAGTCAACTAGAGTCAATCAGTTAATAAAATTTCAAACTTTCCAAAATTTTGTAAGAAACACAATCCCATTTTTGTTCACTCAAGGACAAGTTTTTAGTCAGCTATGAGGATATGATGAAACATTAATAAGATGATTGTGTTGATGCATCCCTATCGATGCATCTCAAGATGCATTGATGCAAGCACATCAATGCTGATGCAATCATTACCTATATAAATGTGCATACCCATCACATTTATGACACCTTTTGATCATTCCCTTAGCTGAACTATTGCAATTTCTTCTATAGAAGTTACAATATTTTTTTCTCTAAGTGCCCACATTATGGATTCAAGTGATTGTACAGCATTTTATTTGAGTGCACTACCTAGACATATTTTCATGAGCAAAAATAAAATTGAGATTCTTCTATCCATTGTAGCACTCAGATTAGCCTAACTTTACTTTCCCACAATTTACTTTACATGCAGTTTACTTTCTTATGGTTAAGCATTCACATTATTATTTTTAACTAATGTGAGTATGAACACTTCAAGCAAAATGTATTAATACTTGGTAATCCCAACAATGGATACTTGGTACACCTAGTAGTAGACCCTTGGTAATCCAATAGTATTAGTATATGTTTAGGATATGTACAAAAAGTTGAAACAAATACTCCATGTTTAGGCTAGTTAGTTAATTAAGTAGTTAATTAGTTAGTTAATTTAAATATGAAATTTTTATTCACTTAATTATTTTGTTAGCAGAGAAAATAATAAAAAGTATAAAAATAAATATCTTGTACCTTAATCACACTTAACCACATACATGGATTAAGATAAATGTTAATTAGAAAAACAATGACTAATGACTACATATTTCACTATCTAGGAAAATCAGCCACTTAGGTAAATAAAGTCTATGGAATACGACCACATCACATGTACATGCTAGTGATTTGTATGGTTGGGCGTAGGGAACACCCACTACTTATCACCTTGTTCGAAGAAGCATTATTTGAAGGTCAACAAATTATGTTTCAAACAAATTTAAGATATTGTTATGGAAAGCAACTTTGTTGTAGCATACATATCTCTTTCTTAGTAACTTGAAATATTAAGTTTTATCATGATTACATGAAAATCTTCTCATTTACCATTGGTACATAAATGATGCCTTTGATATTTAACAAGGCTTCATGGAGGATCTTTAGAGATTTTATCTCTACCACAAATCCAAGTTTGAAATCTTTAACATTACCCATACCATTTTATACAACTCAATGGACTCTCTAAATATCATCATTTTCAAGGGTACCAATTTCTATTCTAATGGCATTTCTTTTACACAAGTTGGTATTAAAAACCCTTGGCTACTTTTTAGTACATTTCATTTCACTTCTAACACCCACCTCACCAAAAGCAAGATTTCATCCATGACAAGCTTACTTGTTTCCTCATCCAAGAATCATCCTTGGGACAGTATGCTTTTTTATAGTAAATATTTTTCCGCTAGCTTCATGCCCATGGCTACCTAGCCTCATTTATCAAGCCATGCTTTTAAAAATTCTTGATAGAAAATTACTTCAAATTATTGTACTATGTTGCTTCTAGAGGAGTTAGAATGAAGGAAATCAACTTAGTCTTTAAGCATAAAAATTCACCCTCTACAAGGTGCTTAGACTTGAGGAACCATCCTAAATCCTAACTTCCAAGAATTCCTATAGCAACATTTCCATTTATGTATATCAACTTTAAGACATGTTGTTTATTGGAAAAATGCTTGCACTCTCAAATCCTACCTCATGCAAAGTAAATTTAGAATTTGAAGCTAATATAAGTTCAAGTTTATGCTCTAAGTATAGGTTACATTTTTGTGCACCTAGCTAGATGTGATTTTAATCTTAAAATCTAACTTTTAGTCCACCTTTGATTTTACAAATGGTGCCTCCACCCATCCATCCACATATATATTCCCCTAACCTCTCTAGTTCATCAAATCATGCCTAGTTTAGAAGTTAAGAATAGATGTTAGGATAACTAATGAAGAGGTGAAAATCCTCTAAAAGTACTTTTGTCATTCTTTGTTCTTCATTTATTAGATCTAGTATCTTTATGATGTGACATTAGATTTGCTTAGAATTTATTGAAGTTATTTTTACTATAAGTTGTTGAATTTTCTCTTTAGATTTAGCAACCAACAATCATTTCTCTAAATTTTTATACTATAAGCTAACAATGAGGTCTTATATTAATGGTAAGAGTCTTAGGCTAACCTAGATCATAGATTTGATTCTAGTGAGCTACACTGAGTTATGTACAAAAAAAAATTTGTAAAAGAAATTCAACAATTTCTCTAAGTTTTTAAACTCTAAGCTAACAACAAGAACTTAGCTTAGTGGTAAGAGTCTTGGCCTAAAAAATCCATGTCATTGTGGATCGAGAACTTAAAAGGAAGGGTTAAATAAGTTCCCCAATAAAAATTACACTAGCCACAAGAACACACCAAATTTTACATGGTTCCCTAACATGGGTACATCCACACTCAGAGGGTAGAATCCGTGCACACCTTTGGACTTTTTTTCTTTAAAAAATGTGGTTTGAAGGGCACCAAACCTTGTACAAGCTATAAGCTCTGCTCTAGAGTTTTTCATCACTGCAAAACTACTCAATCCACAAGGTCCCAATAAGCTTAGAATGTGGTTTCAAGGATCCCATAACCTTTACAAAATTAAGCTCAACTTTGGAGTGTTTTGACACTGTAAAACAACTCAATCCTAAATGATCCCAATAAGCTCAACAAAGATGTCTTCCCGCAAGAAGCACATCAACCCTACAAGGCTACAAGAAAGAAAGAAAAGAATAAGGAAAGAATGTAACTAAACTTATGGATCCTTGTACTTAAAGCTCAGTACAATTACAATCAAGCAAATGGTGTTACAATGAGGAGCAAGAATAAAATTGCTTAGAATAGACAATGAAGGGCTTTTGTGTGAACAGTTCTTGTAGAATTTCCAAGATTTTGACATAATCTTATAGCCTTGGAGTTTCTAAAAACTCCTTAGCATTCATGCAACTGCTACCAAATGGCTAATGTAGATGTCTACTTCAAAGTTGAGATGTCTACCTAAGATTAATCTCAATGTAGGAGAGATGTCTATCTAGCAACTAGGACATCTACTATTGGGAATAGACTTCTACTATTTTTCCAAGATATCTACTCAACTTTTGGACTTTGAATTTTGAGGCCTTCTCTTGTCAATTTGTCTTCTTGGTAGTCCTTGGAGCATCTTTATTTGACTTGTAAACCTCATTTTCATCCATGCTCTCATCTTGCCCACGTAGTTTTCATTTTGACATCTTGACACAGATCTCGTTTCCTTGATTTCTCAGATCTTTTTGTGAGGTTCTTGTTCATGTCCTACAAAATCATACTTCCACACATACATTCTATATTCTCCATTTTCCTTAAGGTTTTGACATACCAAAATGTCAACAATCTCCTCTTTTTTGGTGATGTCCAAAACTTGAGAAAATGGATTAGTATATTCCAAAATCGATTGAGCTAAGGATGATCAGAGATAAAAGACTATGCAAAAATGCATCCTTACTATAGCACAAAATTCATTAATCATAAAGAGAATATTGTGAATTTTGAATAAGGTCATTTATGATCAAGGGCTAAGCAACGAATGTTGAATATCTTGTCTCTATACTAGAAAGATAGACATCAATACCACCATCAAGTCAGAATTGTTCAAGTATATCTATAAGGTCATCATTATCATTCTATGCCATGTTTCCCATGACACCTAGATCACAATCATATCAAGAAGACATAAATCCTCCCTCTTTTTCAACATCACCAAAAAGTGACTTGGGTCTTACAACATAAATATTAGAAATAAGATAGATCAAAAGATTGTTAAGGATTACATCAAGATATATTATACAATCTTCATCTAAGTAATGCCTCATTAGATTTTTCTCATCACATTTTCATAATCAAAGAATGGACATAGTAAATTCATCTAAAGGAAAATAAGTACATACACACCTAACTTTTAAAAAATAGATCAAATTCCAAAACAAGATCAAGAGATCAAATAGAGCAAATTTTAATTAACATGTTCAATTTGACCACATATATCTTAAGAAAGCTTAAAATATCTCATCAATTGATTTTTGAAATTCCCTAAGATGTTTTGCCAAAGAAAAGAAATTTCAATACTATTTCTTAAATGAGTAGGCTTGAGATCTCCTATGTAAGAACTATTCAACTCATATTAGCAACAAGAGACTTAACTACTCAATGATGTAGCACTAACATAGAGATATATTTAAATAAATTCTGGAAGCTTGCACAATTGATGATTACTTTTAACTCTTCTACCTATGTGCCTATCTCTTCTTTAACTCTTTTTAAGATTTGCAACTATTTGATCATAATCTTAATTATTCAAGAATATAGAATGAACCAAAAATGTTTATAAAAGACAAAAACATTAGGAAAATTATTAGGCACAAATCATAACTATTTTCCTCATTTTACCATTTTTCTGCAATACTTGGACCAATTTCTTATGTTATTAGTATCTTATGATAAAAAATAGAAAATTTTTAACATAGATGCAATGCCTTTTACTTGTTTCTCAAATATAGAGTTCCTTCAAGCATAAAACTTTTTAAGGACATGTATATAGCTAAATAATTCAGAAGATAACATGAGAGATAACCATACTACCTTGATCTTGCTTTGAAACCCTTTTTCAATAATTTTATGCATTGGATGATTAAGATATATTTTCTTTGATGATAAATTAAAAAAAATTGGCCTATATTAAATCTAGCAAGCAAGGGAATAGAGACTTACCATGACATACCGTACTTGCTTATTGACATGAGAATGACTAATGAATTTTGAGATGAGGCCCTCTATCATGGAGTACCTCCTAAACATTTTATTTTCTCTCATTAGCTCCTTTGTTGATATCCCCAACCTTGTATGGAAATCCTTCTTGTTCATGTTCCTCAAGATAGGAAGAGCCATAATTTTTTATAGTTTCATTCATTCTTTTAGAAGTTTCTCCAGTTGTTGGCTCATTATCTTTCCAAGTTGTTGCACCCTACAAGATACACTCACTAGATTCCTTTTGATAAGATCAAGTATCAACGTTATTTTGTTCTATGTGAGGATAATAATCTTGTTTATGATCACAATTTTTACAAAAATATGAAGTGTTCCTTTCATGAATAGAATCATCAAACTTGATTATACTTGAACTAGTACAAGTATCATTTTCATAGGTTTCTTCCAAGCTTTCACTTTTATGCTGATTTTCTTTATTTTCACTGATCCCTTCTTCTTGGACTATCCCTGCATTTTGCTTCATCCAATGGGGTTAGTAGTTGAATCTTGGCTTTTATATATGAGATTTCCCTTTTTAATTTGGAAGATAAGGTATAGATTTCAGAAATTTTTCTATGCATATTTTTCTTTACCTTTTTGAGTAGATGATGTAAGATAAGAATTTCTTCATGTAACTCACTATGCCCTTCATCATGATTACCTCTTCATTCAACAAAAATCTTTGATGAATCTTCATTTATGAGGGCATACATATAACCTGTGAGTCTTTTGTAGTATCATCAACCTCTTCTTCACTTTGTTCTCCATCATCCCAACTTGTGTAGAAGTTAGTATTTTTTGTATTCACTTTAGTCTTATCTCTTCGTTGCAACCTACCAGTGCTAGGACATTCAAAGGCCACATGGGCTCTTCCACCACATACCCAAAAATCTATCAAAAATGCATCAATCTTTGAATTTATAGAACTTTTACCTTTTTCCTTACCTTTGGACTGATTTGGTCCTTGTGGGTTGCAGCTTCTTCCTTTCCGTACAAGGAGTCTTTGAACTCTTCTTGATAGAAGATCTATTTCTTCATCACTATTCATTTCTTGTTCAACCAACTCCTTCTCTTTTGATGTTGATTTCAAGGCAATAAGCTTTTCCTTTATTGCTCCTTTGCTTATGATATTCATCTCACAAGCAATAAGAGAACTTTAAAGCTCTTCAAATTTAAGGATCAAAAAATCTCTAATTTCTTCCATAGCTATGACCTTAGGTCTAAATTTGAGCTATAGTGTTCTAATATTTTTTATAATTACATCGCTCTTAGGTAAGTCCTTGCTTGGACCCCTAATTGCTACAATAGGATCATTTACCCTATAGAAATAATCCTTAATCTTTTCACCTTCCTTCATCTTAAGTTTGTCATATTCACTTTGCAAGATCAAAAGTTTTGATTATTTAACTATAGATGTGCCCTCATAGGTAGCCTCTAAAGTTTCCCAAATTTCCTTAGCAGTCTTACACCCAACTAATTTATTAAATTTAGACTTATTTAATGCATGATACAAACAATTTTTTGCTTTAGAATCATACATAAATTTATCTTATTCTTTAGCCATCCATTTGTTCTATGACTTGAGAACTTTTGATGCACTATCGACAGGTGGTGTGTAGCCTTCAAGGATTGACTCCCATATCTCAAATTCCATGGACTAGAAGAAGCCTTGCATCCTTGACTTCCAATATGCAAATTCAAACCCATTGAACATCGGTGGCTTTGTGCAGGATGTCCCCTCCATAGTTCACTCTTAAAAGTTGAAGCATGAACTTGAGAGCACCGGGCTCTGATACCACTTGTGGATCAAGAACTTAGAAAGGGAGATTAAACAAGTTCCCCAATAAAAATTTCACTAGCCACAAGAACACACCAAATTTTACATGGTTCCCCAACTTGGATATGTCCACACTCGGAGGGTAGAATCCATGCACACCTCCAAACTTTGTTTCTTCAAAAAAAAATATAGATTGAAGGGTATCACACCCTATACAAGCTCTAAGCTCTACTCTAGAGTGTTTTTTTATTGCGAAACCACTCTATCCCGCAAGGTTCCAACAAGCTTAGAATGTGGTTTCAAGGATACCATAACTTTAACAAAAGTGAGCTCCACTCTAGAGTGTTTTAACGCTACAAAACGACTCAATCTTATAGGATCCCGACAAGCTCAACAAAGATGTCTTTCCATAAGAAGCACATTAACCCTACAAGGCTACAAGAAAGAAAGAAAAGAATGTAACTAAATTTACAAATACTTATGCTTGAAACTTAGTACAATTACAATCAAGAAAATGATGTTACAATGAGGAGCAAGAATAAAATTGCTTAGAATTGACAATGAAAAGCTTTTGTGTGAATAATGCTTGCACAATTCCGAAGATTTTGACATCATCTTATAGCCTTGAAGTTTCTAAAAACTCCTTAGAACTCATGCAATAGCTACCAAATAGCTAGTGTAGATGTCTACTTCAAAGTTGAGACATCTAACTAAGATTGATATTAATGTCGGAGAGACATCTATCTAGGAAGTGGGATGTCTATAGTGGAACATCTACTATTGGAAATATATGTCTACTATTTTTCCAAGATGTCTACTCAACTTTTGGACTTCGAATTCTAAGGCTTTTTCTTGACAATTTGTCTTCTTGGTAGTCCTTGAAGCATCTTCATTTCACTTGTAGACTTCATTTTCATTCATGCTCTCATCTTGCCCATGTAGTCTTCATTTTGACCTCTTGATGTAGATCTTGTTTCCTTGAGTTCTCATATCTCTTTGTGGAGTTCTTGTTCATGTTTTGCAAAATCATACTTCCACACATACATTCTATATTCTCCATTTTCCCTAAGGTTTTGACATGCCAAAAGGTCAACAGTCATAGGTTTGATTCCAATGAGTCATGTTGAGTTATGTATAAAAAAATTTGTAAAAGAAATTCTAAAATTAATCTAATAGATCCAAAGGATCTTAGTAGACATGGATAAAAATTTAGTTTCAATTTTAATTTCATAACTCAACATTGCCCACTAGAATTGAACTTATAACTTGGAGTTTCTAAATCAGGATTCTTACCACTAAGTTAAAACCTCATTATATGTGTGCATGCATATACATATATATGATGTTGAAACCAAAATTACATGACTAGATGTACACCTAGGACATATAGCTAATATGAACTTTCGCAATAATTTTGTTAAACATTACAGTGTATTAGATTAAGTCATAATCAAACTTGCTATTAGAATGATAATAGGATTATATACAGTGTGAGCAAGGATCTTTACTTGAGTGATGTATAAAGGCACTCTAGAATTATATGGAATATGAAAAAAAATGTTTATATTTAAATGGAGCCCTAATGAAAAAAAATTTCAATTTTAATTATCCTTTTTATATAAAGGTGCCAAAAAGCCTTTGTATTTTTTCTCAATCATATAATGAATATAGTTATCTCTCTTCAAGCAAGCAAGAACATGATAGGATTTTTCTCTCTCTTGTCCTATTATTTGTACTACAAAAATTTTGAAATGAAACAAAACAATATAGGGAATTTTCAATCTCCATCAAAATTGTTTTTAATTATATCAAAATCCTATAGATGTGTTGGACTAATTTAGCTTTAATATTTTTTGCATAATACTTGCATGTATCAATATATAGCCTATTATGTTTGAACCTATAAGTTAACAATGCAAGTTTAACATGCATTAGCTAATAAATTACATACTTTAAAGATAGACCAATTCAGTTTATTACTACAACCTTTTCTAGCATCACGTATAAATAAACTATATCCCAATGACATTGATCCTCCTCATAATATCCTAGCCTAACCACCATGCTCCTACCCCAAGCCCCACAAGTAGAACCTAATGGTATCCTTACTCATTTGAAGTAACCTCTAACTAATTTAGTTTCCTCATACCTCTCATGACCCAACCATGACCAACAACCCATGCGCAACACCAAACGTGACCTAATTCCCTTTCAAGACTAAAAATCCCATGCCCAAGCAGAGATGCATTAGTAAACACCATAAGCAAATTTGGGTGATTGATGAAGCTACCAACCCCTTTGGCTCCTACCATTTACCCACAATTACGGATACCTTGCCCAATCTTACATCTTTTAACAATCAACCTAGTATCACTCTTTATTGAGATGATGCATTGACTTGTGACAAATACAAAGACTTACAACAAACAAATCTCTAGGAGGCATCTCTACGCTTAGACTACAATGATAATGGTGTCCCAATTACACATATTTTGCCACTTGAAACAACACTAATGAATATTGAACCTAAAATTCTAATCATTTTAGCAAGTTGATCATTCCTAACTAATATATCTTTTTTTAACCAATGTTAATTATTTCAAATGTATGAATTTCTAATGTCATCATTCTTTCACCTTAATAGAGAAGGCTCGTATAAAGCAAATACCCAATCACTATCCCTAAACTTGCATGCCTTGCCACCACTCTAAATACATCATCACTAAATAGCCATCATTTGTTTACCATTTTGATTGGTCAAACCACATTCGTGGCTACTTCTTAGACTCCACACTATGCATGGCACACTTTTTTAAGATCATAATATAACATTGACTTGCCTATATTTTTTGTACCTTTTCCCAGCAATATTAGAGCTTTTTTCTCAAAAAGATACATAAACAACAGCCCCGGTTAGCATCACGTATTTGTCAATATTTTGTTGAAATCGCTTTAACATGAAGGTAAGCCGCGCGTGAGTGCCATGTTGGGGTTGCATCATCATCACCTGTCCACTTGAACCAATAGTGTTAACCTTTCCCAAAATCATTTTCACTCTCACAAAACCAAACTCACCATGATATCATTTACTACATTTGTCCATTGAAAACAACAAAAGGAAGATGGATACCCCTTTATCATGGATTATTGCAACTTGCAACTTGCATCTGCAATGGAATGGAATCTCCATTATTGTTAAAGAGACCACCTTGTTGTTGGACACCAAATGATGATCACTAGTACATTACCTTTCATACCAACTTTTACCCAAAACTTCAGTGTGCCCCCATAGAGATATGCCACATGTGACCTACCATTTTTATAGCTCTCACCTTTCTTGTCAAATTACATAAGAGATGACATAGGACTCTACCAATGTAGGCACTAATGGGACCTAACAAAAAAATTATCATATTTTTCTTTGTTAACCACCTCACATTATAATATATCATTTATTTCTTGGTTCACCACCTTACAATATAATATATCCTCGGACCTTTTGCAGCCTGCCCAATCCTTAAGTTTTAACTTTCCATTGTTGGTTAGGAGGCACGGATGGAGTTCGTTCTAAGATTCTTTTTTTCTTTTGTCTATCCAGAAAAAGTCGGTGATAATGACCGAAAGAATGTGAATTGAATTTATCATTGCCACCGTAAAGTTTGACGTCGTTACTGTCCATAGCACCCAAATCATGGCAGGTTTCATGAACCTAACAAAATGACCAACTGTTTGTTTGGTCAAAATACTAAATGTATACTTTAGGCATAATGATAAGAATATATTAAAAAATATGGGGCACACCCCATATGGTCCAAATGTCTTGCCGTGTCAGCCTTTGCAACCATAATATTTTGATGAAAGCATTTAACAAAGGTCCAAACAACCATTTTCACGGCATAATTTGCGTATCTCGAACTCTTGACCACCAGAGAACCTTTACCCAACATATGGATAAGACGTCTAGCGTACTTTAGGCGGAAATCACTAAAATGGTTGTGGAAGTCCACGTGGCGTTCACGGGTTGGGCATCCACGAGAGCGAGAATCAGTACCATGGAAAATAAATATATATACGTCGCACAACTTTTGCTTTCTGTGGTTTTGAATCTCGAAATATGAGGTCAGTGGTGGGCCCAGAGACGATGACGTGGAATATCTAGCCCCGGTCGCTTTTTTCTTTAAATGTCCGTACATATTTTCAGATTCGTTTCCGTCTTTCGTTGTCTCATGCCGAGTCCAAGCGTTGAAAGGTAGGTTCGTTCGTTTTCTTTTTGCTTTTGAGTGACATTGAATAAGTGGGGACGGGCTGAATCTCTGCTTGCATGTGGAGTGGAAATTTCCAAGTGTTTGGTTAGAGGAGGATTGGACTATACCATTCCTACCTAGGTCTTCTCTCCTCATCATCATGTGGCTTGTCTCCTCCTTCTTGGAAGGTGCTCTTTGTTTGGGATAAGATTCTTTTGATGATGATATCTTGAACAAGTATGGAGGATTTGTTTAGTACATTATGTGTGGAGTGAATCATGTCCCCTGGCATCCTAGGAAATAGGAGAAGGCAACTTGAGAAGAAAATTGTATCGTTGATTTTTCATTGAATTTGGAGCATTCTTGTTTAATCTAAGTACACGTCACAAGCAATGAGGCAAGACACTTGCATGTATGACAAGTTAATGAGGTAAGGTTAATCTAGAGTGCCATTTTTTAAGATTAAAGAAGGCTTATCTAGCATACTACTGTAGTTCTATCAAATCAAGTTTTAGGGTCATGAATCATGTATAATTAAAAAAAAGTTATTGAAGTTTATGGAATTGATTGTCTTTTTATTTATGGAATTGTTGGATTGCCATGGGCTCAACTGATTAGTTCACTATTTTGTTAGGTAAGAGGTTATCAATTCGAATCACACTTGAGACTTACGATTAAGATATAACTCTATTTGCTTACATTAAATAAGACCTATCTAACACTAGTATGTTTCTATCCATTAAACTTTTTATATTGGACATTATCTATGGATAATAAATAAATTTGTTGTTGAGGGTTACATAATGAATTGTTTTTTATCTATGAAGTTGTTAAAACTTTTTTTTAGGTGGGGGAAAGGGGGAAGAGAGAGGGACAAAGAGTTGAAACCATGACTAGATGACTATATATGTCCCCAAGACATATAGCAAACATGATGCTTTTAGAAGAATAATAGAGAAATATAATGATGCCTCAAACACAACTTGAACTAGAAACCTCTTTCCTAAGAAGATAATTAGCAAACCACTTGATTATTGGGGGTGTAAAGGCCAAAGGAAGAAGGGGGGTGGGATGGGGATAAGGGTGGTGTTTTGAACCCCAAATTAATATTAATAATAAGAAAAAATATTCATAGTATATCATATGTTTAACATTGAATAACAAACAAGAATACAACATGGAAAGTAAAAAAGAAAAAAAAATTGCATTTTTAGGGATGTCTACTTAGGTGTACAAACTTAGAATTAAAATAATGCTTTGACAATTTAAGAGAGCAATTCCAATCCTAATAACATTTGCATCACTTTAAGCATTCATGCTTGAATTTAGAATAGCAAAAGAATTCATAGTAATAAGAGAAATCTTTAGTAAAATATCAACTTTTGTAGAATAGGAATATCCAATAGAAAATAATAGCATAAATTGTCCATCATAATTGACCTTAGATCAAGATTTTTTGTCATTATCATTAGCCCACTTCTTAACAATTTCTTTATAGGCTATCTATTTTGATTGATTAATACTTCCTCTAGAAAAAATAGCTGCATAAACTTCTATCTTATCTAGTTTCTTCATTACCATTTGATCATTCTTATCATTGATATTAACATGATTTTTAGATTGTTTTTTTCTTATCTTTGACTGCAATATGCTTTTTCTTTTTCTCAAAATATTTTTTCTTAAGCAAAAAAGGACAAGCATGAGACATTTATCTTTCATGATGGTAAAAGTTGCAAGAATTCGGAAGATTGTAATATGTGGTTTGCTAAGTATAGACATTTATCCTTCACGATGGTAAAAGTTGCAAGAATTAGGAAGATTATAATATGTGGTTTGCTAAGTATAGACATTTATCCTTCATGATGGTAAAAGTTGCAAGAATTAGGAAGATTGTAATATATGGTTTGCTAAGTATGACTCTCCTTGCTTGCTTCTAATAGCAATTCATTTTTATAGTTAAGAAGAATGATTTCAACTAAAAAAATATCTATGGGAACCAAATGGTATGGAAATAGATTTTATATGATTAATGGAACCAAGAAGATTACCAATCTCTTACTCAACTTTTTGAAAATTCAATAAGATATTAAATAACTTGACAAAACATGGAACTTTAGAATATTCTTCAAATTCAACATCAAAATCTAGAGTCCACTTATGAATGATCAACATTGCATGCTTATGTATAAATGGCCCCTTATCTATGGCACTTTATACCATTTAAGCATTAGCTCAACAAGCTAAAAAAAAACAAGAGTAATACTTGGCATGAATGACTTGAATATCATTTTTTTTTGCACCACATCATTTAATTATGATGACAATAACCCAAAATTTGAATGAACACATATTTTGATGTAAAATTAACTACCATTAACCTCCATACATCATCAAGAAGAATAATATTAGGTATCCTAGTTATATCAACATTAGTAGAAAAAGGTATCTTAAATTTTTACTCACAATCTTATCAATTTTCATTATTAGAATTAATAGAAATTTTTGTATTAATGACAATAGCAAAAATTTTGGCATTAGTTGAAGAAAGTGGAGGTAATTTAGAATCCCCTATCAGAGAATTCCAAAGAGAGAAAAATCACATTGTTGGTATCAAGAGAAGATGTAGATATTGGCAAAGCAAATGGATCTTTATATGACTATCTACCTAATGCCAATATCTAAATGCATGTTTTTACCATAACCTACTAGCAAGTTCTTTCAAATACTCTTTAGAATGTAACCTATAACTTGCACAACCATACCCCACTTGCTCTAATTAAGTAAGTAGTAACATTATCCATAAAGCTTACTTATTTACATTAGCTAATTTATCTAGGAATTAGGAGTTAAATTTATAAAGCTATAATGACTCTCACCACTTTAGAGTGAAAATAGGAAGATTGTTGCAAATAATATGAGAGGAATGCACATGTCATCTTTGCCTACAAGATAATGATGAAGATGAAAGACATATTTGCTTGAAATTCTTTAGAGCAAATTTTGTTTAAATGCATATCTTTACCATAACCCAAAGGCAAGTTCTTTGGAATACTCCTTAGAATTAAACTTACAACTTGCATAATGACACATCACTTACTCAAACCAAGCAAGTAGTGGCTTTAACCACAAAATATACTTATTTACATTGTCTATTACCCACGAATCCTGGGTTAAATCTATAATGCAATAATGGCCTATTGCTACTTTAGAGTAGAAATATGAAGACCATTGCAAATGATATGAGAGGAATGCATTTGTCATATTTACCTACATAGCAACGAAGATAAAAGACATGTTTTATTGAAATGCTTTAAAACAAATGTCATACAAAAAATGAAATATTAGAGTCCAAAATTTGGTCTATGTATTCCAACTATGTTAGTGAGACATTGCTTAGTTCATTAGAGCATGCAACTCGTGGTTTGCAAGGTACATGTTTGATTCTAATAGGCACATTCATTTGATTACCTTGGAAACTTGTTATAACGAAAGTTGTACAAAGTTGACAAAATAAGTTACACATATTTAAAAAAAAAGACTTTAGCTTTATTGATAAAATATTAGAGGTAGTAGACATGGTTAAATATAATATTTATATGCAACAATCAATGTCCACAAGAGCACTAGTTAGCAAATTAAGAATGGAACCACTAAATCTTTGAGTTAAAACTACAACATGGAATAATAAGTAGCATGAAGATAGAATATGCCACTTGTGTTTATTGCAAGGAATAGAAAACAAGCGACATGTATTATTAGAATGTTGCAAAACAAATGTATTTAGAGTAAAATAGCAAAAATTTAGCCAATATTTGTCATGTAGTTCCAATTTTGACATTCCTTCCTCCAAATATTAAGGGTTTGATACTTGCCTTTGCTTATAGGTAGCAACTTTGTGATTTGGCCTATGGTGGTGGGGGAGGGTTATTGCCATGGATGGAAAAGGGGAAAAGATTTAGCGTTGAATTATAGAAGAGCAATGAAGAGACTGACCAATGATAGGTGGTCCAAATTGTTAGTGTATTTGAGGTTATTAGTTTAAGTCACACTTAAGGCATTGTTATATTCCTTTGTAATTTCTCTCAAGGATAATGTTGACTATATATCTTGGGGTGTACTTATTATCATTCTTTTGTGTTCTTACACCTTCTATCTAGTAAAACAGAAAAGGAATGATCTAATAGTTTTCAACCAATAATGGGTGGTTTAGGTAGCTCATTGTTTTGTTAGATAAGAGGTTGCCAGTTTGAAATGAACTTGAGGCATTGTTACATTCCGTTATAATTCCTCTTAAGTATTATGTTAGCTATATTTATTAGGATATATTGGTTGTATTATGAGCCTTTCGTTTCCTTGTGTTAATGATAAAATAAAATTTTTTAAAAAACATGGTTTCACTTATATAGGGTACGTGAATTGTGGTTTCAAGTCACATGCTCAATTCCAAGAGATATGCTCATCTAATACAATTATATTACTAAGCTATATGAAAGTATCCTTTTGGTGGGCTTGGGAACTCAATATTGTCCACTATAATCAAATCCATAAATTAGAGTATCCTATGCTTTTAATCCTAGATTAAACTTTAAATAAAGAACACATCCAAAATCCATAAAGTTCAAATAAATGTAATTCATAATCAAAATAAATGGGTTCATGTCTGATGAGTCATGATTGGAGCCCAAGAAACGATATTCAATATCCGATATCATCTCTTCCATGCTAGCCTATAAATACAACACTTGGGTGCATGATTGAGACATAGTTTTAGTTTCCAGTTTTCAATTAGCTTTTTTGTAGATTGTTGATTTTCAGTTCTATTATTTTCCAGTGCATGCTCATAGTGTGATGTTTGTAATTGTAAGGCATCATTATTTGAGTGTGATGTACTTAGGCACGTTACATGATGAAAATAAAGATCGAGATTACTTCCATCATTGCAGCATCCACTTAGATTATTATTACTTTTAATTGTTTCCTGTTTTCCTTAATTAATGTTTCCATTTATTGCTCTTTATGATTCCTGTCATTAAGCAAAATGAGTACGGCTAATCATGAGCGCTTAAGTGTAATTACTTGGCAACCCAGCAGTGTATTGTTTGGTGAGCCCAATGACATATGCTTGGTAATTCTAGTGGTAGTTTCACGAAGTCCAAGGCATGTGCAGACGATTAAGAACGGATACTCATTGCACGTAGGCTAGTTTAGGCTTTACTTTCCATCGTTACCTAGCTTAATCAATTAATCTTTTTATTGTCATTAAGAGCAGCTTAAGGTTAGAGAACACCATCATATGCCTCACTTTGAACTAAACCATACATGACAAAGCTACCACTAGTTTAAATGGGAAGAGAGTGAATTATGATTAGAGCATAACAATTTAGATGCACAACTAGTCCCAACCAGATTGTGTGTGAATGTTTGTGATTTGTATGGTTGGACATAGGGGTACCTTGTTGCTCATCAATGTCCTACCAAATTTGACTTGATTTTGGGGAGTAACAATAGTAGCCAATGCATTTATTAAATAGTCTTAAGGTCCTAGAAGATGTTGGTTTTAAAAGTTTGTACGTAAGAAAAGGTCAAGAATTCCTAAATCTAAAAATAAATTCCTCAACCAACCAAATGAGCTGGTTGGACAAGGATGAATAACACGTCTAGGTCCAAGAACACAAATTTCAAACAGATACGAAGATGTATTCCATGGTGCAGAGGAAGTCTAGGGCCAACCTAAAGACGTATTAATCAAGTTGAGTTGGGGAGCAACCATTCAAGTACACCACATCAAGCTATGTGTTCATTTCAAGACCCGTTGCAAACCAAGCTTTTATCCATATATGCATTCACATCATGCAGATTCCCAACCTTTTATTTCTAGAATAAAACAAATCATTACCCCTAGACTTGTCCCCATAATTCGCTTACACGTAGTCTCCTTTCCAATGATTTTTCCTCGCTAAGTCACAAATCACTCATGTTTCTAAATTCACAAGAAAGATACCACAAAAAGTACGATTACCAATAAAAAGCAAAATAAAAAATCAACATAATGGAAAAATAAAAAAAATAATTTGGCTGCCGTGTTTAAAACAAGCGAGCCACGAAGGCCTATAAAGCACAGATGCCTGATGAGTCAGTGCAGTGCAGACAAGAAGCGAGCAACTTCTGCTGCGCGTCTGCGTGTGGAATTTGCGGTGGCAAAGTTTGAAGTCAGCCCAGCGGACACGGTGTAGAGGGAAAACGCAGAAACTGCGCTTGGTCTGCAAATCCTGGTTGAAAAACACAGAAGTTCTGAAGCGGAGGAAATCTTTGCAGAATCGTCGTATCTTACCGTAGTTGATTCTTGCAAGTGCCGCCAGGATTTCGATTTCTATTGTTCCCTCTGCGACGGCCTCGATTCGCCTCACCTCCGCAGGAATCGATACTTGAACAAGCGCGGCGCCATTCCGGATCGCTTGGCGTAGGGTTTCGAAATCTTCGCAGACAGACATTCCAGGAAGCCTTTTGCGTTTTCGCATTTGTGTGTGTTTTTTCCGTTCTGCATTTTCTCTGCGATCTCGTACGCCTGTATATATCTATATAGCGTGTGCGTGTGCGTGCGTGTATATATCTATACATATTCTCTTTTGCGCTTTTGAAATGGCGAAGATGGATTCGTGTTCGGCGAAGAAGAATCAGCAGCAGCAGGCGCGGCCGAGGAAAGGCAAAGCAGGGCTGCTGAAGTATCAGCTGGAACTGGTGCCGCGCAAGGACTGCGCCGAAGGCCAGCGGCGTTTCGAAATTGCCAAGGTTCCGGATCCTTTATCGTTCGAGAAGGGGTTTTTCCTCTTCATCCGCGCATGCCAGCTTCTGGCGCAGCACAACGATGGCGTTGTGCTTGTCGGCCTTGCCGGTCCGTCCGGTGCCGGGAAAACCGTGTTCTCCGAGAAGGTTCTCAGCTTCAAGCCCGACATCGCCGTCATTTCGATGGACAATTACAATGACGCCAGCCGCCTCATCGACGGTAACTTCGACGGTAAGATGCCACCGAGTCGTGAAATTGTTTTGAAAGATTTTTGTTTCTCGAATCCGTGACTTTGATTCCCAGGAAACATGGCCTTTTTTGATTCTCGAGAGATCTTTGTTTTGCCGTTGCTTTGACGACGAGGCAACAAGTTTTCGAAATTGTGTTGAATTTTCTTTTTGAAAAATCTTCTGCCGTTGTCGCTTTCGTTGATTTCGCTTGAAAGAGATGTGGAGCACATTTTTGTTCTGGTCTCTGTTTTGTTATGCGTAGAGGTACAAGCGCGACAAGGCCCTGTTATTAGTCATTTATGGCGCACTGCTTTTGCAGATTGGCCGACACTACGTTTGCGCGAGTTGGAGTTTTTGGTTACGAGGATTGTTATTTTAAGGCTGTATAGCTGTTATTGTTTGTTTGAGTTTGTGTCAGGTTCCCAAATAGTTATTGGAGCTTTTAAAATTGGAAATATTGACTTTCATCTGCTCTCGAGCATGCTTAAATTTTGGCTTTTTCCTGTTTCCTTTCTCTATGATGTTGTTTCTGTTATTTGAAGTTTGCTAATGCGGGAATAGAGCTAGAATTTGGTTGTTTGTGGTTCGATTTCAAGGGTAACTGCACTTCCGTGCATTGGCTTCTGTTTTTGTGTGGTATTTTCAGCTTTTCTTCTACGTTGCTTTTTTGTGAGTTTTTCTGAAAATTTCTTTTTTTTTTGTGAGTTTTTCTGAGAGTGGCCTTCGTTTGCGTCTTAGAGTGGGTATGTTGACCTTCCTGTTTAGGATGTTCGTATTGAGTTTTCCGCGTGCATGATCGTCTCCTTTGCTGTTTTGTTAATAGTATTTCTCCGACAGTCAAGTTAGAGGACATTTTTGGGGGTTTTCCCCATGTGGCAACCTTCTTGACGGTCAAACGTATTACTTACGGTCAAAGTTAAGGCTGATTTAGTGTGTCTTGTGTTCAACTTCCTGAGCCCTTACGGTACTTTATCCTTTGATCGGATTTGATCTGAATGTCTCTGTTTGTGTGCTATTGACGTCCAACATTTCGGACTTGTATTACGGTGTGTATTATACGCTCTGAATTGTCTCTGAAATTTAACTTAGTAGATTATTTTAAACGTTTTATAACACGAAACTGAAATGTTCATGTGTGGTGTATGATCTTTTATAATAGGGAGCTAGACCTTTTTAGATGACGTTTATTGTGCACTGCAACAGATCCCAGGCTGACAGACTACGATACCCTTCTCCAAAATATTCAAGATTTGAAGGATGGGAAAACGGTGCAAGTGCCTATTTACGATTTTAAGTCAAGTAGTCGCGTAGGATACAGGTTTGTACATTGTTTAATACTGTTTAACCAAGTTTATTTTAACCTGCTTTTAAGTTTTTAGAACTCGTGTTTCTAACACGTCAAATTCCATGGGAATTTTCAGAGAAGTTCAAGTTCCATCATCCAGGATAGTAATTATTGAGGGAATCTATGCATTGGGTGAAAAGCTTAGGCCTTTGCTTGATCTTCGTGTATCAGTTACGGGGGGTGTTCACTTTGATCTTGTTAAGAGGGTTCTTCGGGATATAAGACGTTCTGAACAGGCCCCTGAGGATATTATTCAGCAGATATCTGAAACGGTATTTTCCCCAGAATTTGGTGGGGGTGAAATAATTGTTGTTTCAAGACAGAATTAATTATTACACTGCAAGGAATGTAATCTCTTGGTGAAATCATATTGATAGCAATATATTTTCCTTATGATTATGGCAGGTTTATCCTATGTATAAGGCCTATATTGAACCTGATTTGGAGACGGCACACATCAAAATTCAGAACAAATTTAACCCTTTCAGTGGATTTCAATCACCAAGTTACATTCTGAAGGTACTTTTTTGCTGATGTCTCCAGACTACTTGCTTATGTTAAAATGTTTGATCATATCCGAGCTCAATGATTTATCACATGCAGTCTTCAAAAATTGCTTCTGAAGAGCAAATTATGGCAGTCCTATCTCCTGATCATAAAGTGGCGTCTGAGGAAATTTGTGACATCTACCTGCTCCCACCAGGCGAGGATGCAGAAACCTGCCAATCCTATCTTAGGATGAGGGATAGGGGTGGAAGGTACAGCTTAATGTTTGAGGTATGGGTGTTGTGAAATTAAAAAAACTTAACCTTTCTTTTTTTCTTCAGACCACATCAAGAAGTTTTGGAAATGTAAATGCAGGAATGGGTTGTTGATACGCCTTTTATCTTAATTGCAGGAATGGGTTGTTGATACTCCTTTTATCATATCTCCAAGGATAACCTTTGAAGTGAGTGCTAAACTTCTTGGAGGATTGATGACGTTAGGGTATGAAGTAACAGCAGTGTTGAAGCGCACAAGCAAAGTTTTTTCGGATGAGAGGATCACTGTGAAAATCGATCATCTGGAACGATTTCATAGGAAATATATGCAGGTATGTAAATCTAGAAGTATACTTTGGCATTAACGTTCTGAAGATTGTGTATTAGCTTTTGATTTTGATGACGTGTCTTCGTTGGACCAGGTGCAAGGGAAGGACAGAAGTTTAATTAAGGAGGTTGCCAGTAAGTTGGGGCTTGATGGAACATATGTACCAAACTCGTATATCGACCAAATGCAACTTGAAAAATTGACAGATGAAGTCAAGGTGTCTATTCGTTCTTTGGAAGCTCTGTTTTTTAAAGTTTTTATTTTTTTAACACAATAGTTTTTAAACTTAGGATCTTATTTAACGCAGCACATCTGACTATGCTATGAATTTTCAGGTACTACCAGATGACTTGCAGTCAAAGTTGGATAAAGTTTCCTCCAGTCCGCTTCCTTCATTTTCATGGATTGCTGAGCAGAAACCTGGAATCAAGAAACATTATAGCAAGAGGTATAAATATCGGCTCTATTTCTTTCATTATTTTTCCTTTATATCATGACCTTTTTTTGCATATATTTTTTCATTGTTGGTATTCAGTTACGTTCCAAGGTTGCAATGCTAAGAGGGTTTTGTTTATTTCCAATTTTACCAGCTGGAGCAGAAATACTAGCAATGATATCGATGAAAGGTATAAAATGCAATTGAATTTTCATGTCTGTCTCCTAGATGTTGGTTAACCAAAATGCAGTACCGAAGATTTGAGACACTGCTGGCATGTGAACTCTGCAGAATGGCTTCTGAACACAAAGAGCCTAAGCAGAAAATTGCAAATTCTATGATAGGTTGCAATGGGAATGATAGAAGATATGAAGACAAATGCTTCGACTCAGATCAGGCTTTCCCAGATCAGGTATTATGTTAGTGCCATTCTATAACACCACATTGTGTACAATCAAACGGTAAACCAACACTGCAATTGCATTGTTAGGCCTGTTCCTTGATTTGTGATCAAATTGCAACCCTTGGGGAGAGGATAGAGGAGTTACTTTGTAGAGTAACAGAAGTAGAGAATAGGCTTCCATCGTCACCTAGTCAGGGTCAGCTTCCACGACAAAGCTCGGTTGCTGCCTCACTTGGGAACAGTCTGAATGGTGGGCACTCGATTGCAAATCAAAATGGATATGTGACGTCTATGCCCATCACGACTTCCAATTCTTCAGGCAACGTAGTAGACATGAGTCTTGTTGCAGAGGTATGCTGAATCTAGTTTCAAAATTTCAGATGATCATGCGTTGTGTTGTATGTGTTGTTTGTTAGTTTTTGGGAGTATTTGATGAAAGCTTTTTCTTAAATTCAGGTAAGAAATCTTTCTCGTGGCCAGAAACATTTGGCAAAACAATTGGATGTTCTGGGCAGTCTTGTTCGTGAAAATGTTGAGAGTTATAGAGTACAACAGAGAAACAGCAGAGGCATTTTTGAGGGATTCTTTTCAAGTATTAGAACTAATGACTGGGGTCTTGCAGTTACTGCTTCACTTGTAAGCATAACAGTAGGAAGCATTGTTGGAATGTTTGCATTTCGGACAAGCAGAACATAGCAGCAGACATGATTTTTTTGCATCCAAAGAAGGATGTGAGAGATGCAAAGCATCGTTTTTGTCTAAATTTCAAAATCAAATTTATCCAATTCATCTTCATTGATTTATTGTTTGCGGGATGTACTAGCATTTCAGCATACAGAAGTTGCAGTATGTTACAAGCAGTGTTGATTTATCCTGAAATATTTCTTATTTTTTTACTGGTATAAAGTTACCAAAATGTACCTACACTTGATTATACCAGACAACGAATGTTGCTCTTTGGTCACACTGTAAATCGGATCCTCGGTGTTCTGGGTTGCTCTTTGGTCACACTGTAAATCGGATCCTCGGTGTTCTGGTTAAAGGCCACTCCGTTGTCGGAAGTTATCGCAACACCCCTTCCTATGTGGCTCGAAATTATCTGACATCCCTCTAGTTAACATGATTCATTTTTCTTTTCTTTTGTGCGAGGGAACCACACCATGCGAAGACCCATGCGTGGTTGCATGCATTCAACCAAGGGGTGTGCTTTGAATCCTCATTTTATTTGTTTATTTTGTTTTTTTTTGTTGTTTTTTTTTTAATTTTTGAATTTTTTCAGTGAGGACCACACCATGCAAGGTTGAACTGCCCAGGAGCTTCCATGGAGAGAGACTTAGAGTGGGAGGAAATCCGTGAGGACACACTAGCAACCCGGGGAATAGAACAGAACAACGAATAAAGAATTTTCCTTGAAGTCACACCCGATTCAAACTAGTGGGTCATCCCTCTAGGAACTACATAAGTCACACATTAGTTAAAAGGTTTTTAAGTGAAGGGGTTGCATGTGCACAACAAAAGGAAAACCATGGAATGGTGAATGGGTGAATCACGTGGACTCACTGCCAAGTTTATGAAGTGAAAACAACGTAAAATCCAAGGACAACCATGCAATGGTGGGAGCCAATGGTGGGAGCCAAATAACGAGGAAGACTATTACGGTACCCATTGTAATGATAATCGGCTATGCCGAATTCTGAAGACAATACGACGATGTCTTGAAAAAATAGATAGGTACAAAAAATGAAAAATAATTAAAGAAAATGAAAAGATGTGCAAAGAATGTGCAAACGTCGAAAAACAATAAGTGTAAAACAAAAAAGTGTAGAAAAAAAAGTGTAAAACAAAAAATGATAAAACGGTGAGGGGAGTAGGGAATGGATTAGCAAGGATGATGGTCTCCCCCACGACTGGGTGGAAAGGAGGAGACACAAAAAATGGAGCATGGGTGACCGGTTGATGATGAGGCAGTGGCATTGGTTGTGTGGAGGTCATGGAAAGGTTTTAGTTGTTGGCGGTTGACTAACTATGTTCTGGTGGGATCCCCAGGTTGTGGATGAGTAAGGCCCTGGATGGGAAGGTTTTGGAGACAATATAATGTCCCTTCCATAGTGTCTGAAACTTTGTCGGTTGGGATACATGTGAGGGGTTCCAATACAACACCTTGTATCCACATTGAAATGTGACCTTTCAAATCCTAAGATCATGTCATTTCTTGTTATAGGCCTTGTGGGTTTCATTTGAAAATAGGGCCACAAGTCAGTTCTCATCTAGCACACTTAAATTGATTAATCGTTCACATTATGCTAGTGGTAGGTCAAGGTTGAGGTCATTGGCTGTGGATAGTGTCTAGAGTTCTGCTTGGATTGGAAGTGTTGGCAACTTTCCGTACACTAACTCATAGGGAGAGTACCCTACAGGAAGTTTTCAAGTGGAGCGATAGGCCCATAGGACATCGTTGAGCTTGGTACTCCAATCACTCTTGTATTTGCTAATGGTTCGGGTAAGGATCTTGGTGATCTTCCTATTGGTGACTTCGGCCTGCCTGTTGGCTTGGGGGTGATAGGGTGTTGTAAATTTATGTGTTACCCCTAAGCGTTGCATGAGTTTTCGAAAAGTGACACCTGTGAAGTGAGTTCCATTGTCAGAAATGAGTGCATGTGGCACTCCAAACCTGGTATCGATTTGTTGCTAAACAAATTGTGCGGTGGTGTTGGAAGAATAATTGATGACGGCTGCCGCTTCTGCCCACTTTGTACAGGAGTCCACAGCGACGATGATGTATGCTTTTTCATTTGACAAGGGGGTGATGGATCCCATGAAGTTGATACCTTAGGTGTCGAAGGACTCTAGTGGTTGGATCCATTGTTGAGGTCCCTCCAACCGTGCCATCATCCCACCATATCTTTGGCATCGTTCTCAGGAGCGGGTGAACCATTGTGCGTCCCTGAAAAGTCTAGGCCAATAATACCTCGCAAGCAGGATTTTAATGGTCGTTTGACATCCAGCATAGTGGCCCCCATAAGGGCCCTCGTGAGCATCTTGGAGGACACGCAGTGTATCATCATCAGGGACACACCATTGAACCAAGCCATCTACACACACCTTGTACAGGTGGCCATTGATTTCCATGAAATGCTTGGCCTTATGAAGAAACTATTGTTTCTACCGATGATTCCATTCCTTTGGCAGCTTCTGGGTTGTAAGGTAGGTGAGGATGCGGTTGAACCAAGGAGATTCCTTAGGTGCTTGAGGATCAACAGTGCTTGTGAAGAGGAGTTCATCTGGAAACTGATCGGATAAGGGCTCCTCCTTTTCTGCGTCATCCCATCGTAATCGAGACAAGTGGTCAACAACCACATTCTTGGTCCCCTTTTGATCTACCATGGTAAGATCAAACTCCTGAAGAATCACCAGCCACCTGATTATGCTAAGGCTCACTGTTGGTTTGTTCATCAGGAACCCAATAACACTATGGTCAGTGTGCACAAACACCTCGTATCCGAGCACATAGTGCCGAAATTTGTCCAAGGCGAACACCACCGCCATCAACTCCTTCTCGGTGGTGGTATAGTTCAATTGAGCACCCACAATGCTATGGCTTACACAGTGGATATAATAGGGACGTTTCTGATCATCACATTGTGTAAGCATGGCTCCCAAGGCATAGTTGGAGGCATTCATCATAATGTGAAAAGGTTTGGACCAATCAAGTGCTCGTAGAACCGGAGCTTCTACGAGTTTCTATTTCAGCGCTTGGAATGTAGACTCGCATTCCTTGGTCCAAACGAACGGAGTGTCCTTCTTTGTAAGTTCTACCAATGGCCTGGCTATCTTCGAGAAGCGCTTTATGAAACGCCGGTAGTGACCAGTGTGTCCAAGGAATGATCAAACATCTTTGACGGTACTTGGTTGGCAGGTGATTCCTTGGATAACCCTAATCTTTTTAAGGTCTACATTGATCCCTGTTGATGAGATGCGATGCCCCAACACAATGCCCTCTTGGACCATCAAATGGTTCTTTTGCCAATTGAGCCGTAGATTGGTGTCTACACACCTCTTTAGAACCTGCTCTAGATGGTCCAAGACTTTCTCAAACGTGGTCCCATAGGTGGAGAAGTCATCCATGAAGACTTCTACACCATTGCCGATTTGTTGCTGGAAGATGCTTAGGACAAGGCATTGGAACGTCGCAGGCGCATTGGATAGGCCAAAGGGCATCTTTTTATATGCAAAAGTCCCCCATGGACTTGTGAACATTATTTTGGCTTGGTTCTCTGGTGCCATTTGGATTTGGTTATAACCACTATTACCATCCAAAAACTTGTAGTATCGGTGTCCTGCGATGGTGTCCAATACTTGGTCCACAAATGGGAGCAGGAAGTGGTCCTTGAAGGTCGCCATATTGAGCAACTGGAAATCAATACAGATCCTCCACTTGCCACCTTTCTTGGGTACGATAATGAGTGGGCTAACCCATTTACTATCAGCGACAGAATAGATGAATCTCGCCTTGAGCAATTGTTCGATTTCATCTTTTACGATCTGCTTCAATTTGGGATTCAACTGTCTTTGTGGCTGTTTTTGTGGCTTCATGGAATGATCAATATAGATCCAATGCTGGTAGACCCTGGGATCAACTCTGGTCAACTCAGGATATGACCATGGGAATGCAGCAACCCATTTGTTTACCATCCCCAACAATCTCTTTTTCTGTTCAGGAGCAAGCGCAACATTGATAATTACTAGCTTGCCATTTTGCAAGAATGCATATTCCAAGTGAGCAGGTAAAGACTTTAGCTCCAAGGGCTCTTGTTTGAAGCTCTTAGGGATTTGTAGCGTTTCCCAATCATCTTAGTCATTAACAGTGGAGATTTGTTGATGAACCACTTCCATCTCATCCATGCTGTCAACATAGGCTTGCACTAGCTCCTTAGATGGTTCCAAGCATAATGTGCTGCTATTAGGATTAGCTGTCAGTCACTGGGTGCCCTCTTGGTTAGTGGCTGCTGCATACAGGCACTGTTGAATAGGTGATTCCTCGGTACACCGACTACATGCTTGAATATATATCTGCTTAGCGGACCATAACTGCTGCACACAGTTGCACCCTGAGTCATTGTACGCGATGTATGGAACTCTTTTCTTGTCAATCTTCTCAAAAGGATTTTCTTTTGAAATTTTTAGGGATAGATCTTGGATTCATAGTCGTGCGTCCACTGTGCTTAGCCAGGCTCTTCCCATGATGATTGGGAAGTTCCCCTTACAATTCTCTACATGGATGACCAGGAAATTAGTAGGATAGGACCACCCACAAACAATGGTCACAATGTCCTCCACCAAACCCAAGGGAACGGTGATGGACTGGTCTGCTAACTCGAGCCAGATGTTGCTCTTCTTTAGTGGTGGCAAGTTTCAGTTCTTGTACATATCGTGAGAGATCAAATTAACCCTTGACTCCAAATCCAGAAGAGCTTTGCACTGCTGATTCCCTGCCACCTGAAGATAGATTAGGGGGCTTCCTGAATCTATTAATTTCCAGGGAAGAGAACTTGCTTTGATCCAGTCGGTCACAACATGTGTGAGCATGATCGTCTGGACGTTGGAGTGTAGTAGAACAGAGGATTGCTCGGGCGATATGATGGTAGAGGCGTTGGTAGGTTCGGAGGCACTGGCCACAGGCGTAGGTAAGGGTGTGTTCAAATTATTGGGCTGAAAAAAGGGACATTTGCGTGGCTTGGGTTCTGGTCCACTTAGCTGAGGTGCCAGTTGTAAGTTAACAACCCTCGTAGCGTTTTGTTGCTGTGGCTGTGGCAGTATTTCTCCCTGCATTGATGGAGCAGGTGGCAACTAAGTGGGATGGTGTGGAGGAATGGTAGAAGAAGGTGACGGAGGGTAGAAGAGATGTGGGTTTGTCCCCCTGGGTGATGGAGATGGATGTCAAAAATATTCAGGGGGGTGGTAGTAGCTGGGAAAGGCTGCATGACTGGAAGAGTCTCTTGAGGAGATTGGTTGTTAAACATAGTACCCATAAGGATTTGACTGCTTGTAAGGGTACTACTGCCTTGGAGGTGGCATCCCTCACACTTGTGGTTGTTGCCACTGTTGGAAGTATTCATACGGTTGTGGGGGCATTCCACTTGGATAATATCCTTGTTGCTACTGGTGGAATCGCCTGGGGTTGCCTTGTGGATAAGGCAACCTTCGGGGTGTCTACTGCTGCGCCAAACGAGGGTTCAAGGCATACACCCCAAACTCTTGAAGGTGTGACACCATAAGACAACATCCCTTAGGATGTTCATATTGGCATATGCCACATTCATCGTCCTCCTCGGTGTCAGAGTCTACAATCTGCTCTGCTACAACAACTTTTCCGTTACCCTTATGTTGGGCATGTTTAGCTCCCTTCTTCCTGTGTCGATCATGATCGCTACCTTGTTCTTTAGACTCTTCTGCAATTTTTAGTACACTTTGAAATTTCTCATCCAAAGAATCCCACATTTTTTCCACCTTTGCCAATATTTTAGATGCAAACTTTTGTAATAGCAAAGTCTTCTGATTCACCGCTGCTTCCAGTGGTGACTCGTCCTCCTCATCACAAAATTGGACCTCCCTCTTTCTGAGGGAAGGTTCTCGGTTGAATTCTTTTGCACTCTCCTTTTTCCTAAGTTCGTCTTCTTCCTTGGCCACTTGATCAATGAGGCATTGCAACTGATGGGCCCTTAGCTCCAACAATTGTCCCTTGGCATACACGCCCAGGGTCTTTCGCATTTCAAAATGGAGCCCATCAATGATGTGGCGAAGCTGTGCCTGTTGAGAGTAACCATGACCAGGGCACTGATGTAACAATGAGTAATACCTGCTCATGGCGGCATCCAAGGGTTCATGATTTCCTTGTTTCCATCCTTGGATCTGCCGTCTCAGATTTGCCACTCTAGAGTACGTTTGATATTTGTCATTGAAGATTTCAAGCATCGTACTCCATCTTTTGATTGATTCCGGCTCCAAGGACCAATACCAACTTTCAGCTTCTTTGATGAGCGTGCGAGGGAATAGCTTCAATTGTTGCCAATCATTATCAATGTTTTGCAGGGTGCAGGTGTCATGGAACGCCTGCAGGTGGGTCTGTGAATCACAATTGTATCCCCCTTCAAATTTGGGGATGTTGTTCATATCAACACACTTGATTCGACTATCCTTTATGTGCCTACTTGGAATGCTTTAAGTAGCTAACAATGGCTCATCTGCCTCTACGATCTGGAGCATGCTTCGAGTAGCTAACAACAGCTCATCTGAATCATAGTCCTATTGGGGACCATGATGTCTGTGACGATTCCGGTGACCCCTCCTTTCATGCTAGCGAGAATCACGTGATTGGTCGCATGCTTCCTCACGTTGCCCCTTCTGAACCGATTTACCACCGTCCTTTCACTCCAGCCTTCCCCTGTTATGCTCAGAGCCTGAGCTAGAGGAAGGCGCAGGAGAGGGGGAGGACGGAGAAGAAGGAGAGGCATCACCACCACTCCGGCAGTGATCTCCCCATCTACCCTGATGATGGCCTCGATCATCCAGCCTACCCTTGCTGCATGACCTTCCATCCCCTTGAGGATCGTGGTCACTTGGAGGTTTGTTCTGAATGATTAACTGGATGAACTTCTGCCCCAGGGGAAGTTCGGTCGAATGGGTATCATGAAAGAAGGGATCCCCATCGTCTTGCGGCCATTGCGAGAATAAGGTGTTGCTAAATTGCTTCCCCTTCTGCTGTTCATATCTCTCTGCCTGCTGCTGATCTCTTGTTCATTGAGCCTCCGTGGGACGATAGTCCCGGTAGTCATGGTCCTCCATGACATACTCTGCCACCCGCTCCTGGATGCCCAATTTGCCTAGATTGTGATATAGCATTGCAGGAGCTGCTCAGTCGGGCGATAGCACGATGCTACCCTTCATGTCCCGCCATCGGAGATGCTCATCCTGATGTAGGATGAATGTGAAATCAGGGACATATTCATCGGGATGTTTGTACACTGCCTAACATTCTTATGGCATCGGCGGTTCGAATACATCGCTCCTGTGAGAAGACATATTGGATGTTAGATGGTTCATATAATTAGTGTACCTTACTATTTACTTAAATTTTCCTAGCGTGCGTAAATATTTCTACCCTGGTCCATTCCAACGACTTAAATGATAATTTCACTAAGGTCAGATGACGCATGTAAGAATAACAGTTCTCGGCAATGGCGCCAATGATGAGCGGCTAGGTACCCCTACGCCCAACCATACGAATCACGAGCGTTCACGTGTGACTCAGTCGAAATCTGTAGACTGCAAGCACTTAACATACACCAGACTTCTAACCAGTGAAACCTTGGGTTAGAATAGTCGTTGTCATCCTAATCTCACTTGTGAAGTTTTGTTTACGATAGTTAAGTGAGACTAAGGCTAATGATTTTTATGTCTTTTTAATTATCTTTTCGATGACTAATTATCTTGGAAAATAAGGATAGAATATTAATTAATCTAAAATTATCTTAATCTAAATCTTAACTACTCCTAACATAAGTATCTGGTCCCATCTTCCGAGCAAGTTCTGAGCATCTCCCAACACTTCTGGGTTACCAGACGTTAAGCATCACTGGGCTTACCAAGTGTTTGGGTTACGTTCGAGATGGTCGTACTTATGGCCTTAACGAACTACGAATGAACAATAGCGATGGAAATTATAATAATGAAAACTTAAGTAATTAACAAGTAACTAATAAAGCATAAACATATTAAACTATTGAATGCATAAAATAACTAAGTCCAAATGCTGCAAGGAATGCTTGAATAGTTCGTCTTTATTGCCATCACACCAATGAGCTCAGATACATCAACGCTTGAATAAAGAGCCAATCACTTTTCTTACACCTGCTGCGAGCACTTGGAAAATATTCTATCTCATGTGGGAACAAACTACAAGAGCTTCGCTACAACTACTCAAAAGATGCCTAAATGAGGTAGAAGGCCCTCTTATTTATAGGTCGGGAAAGGTGGCTGCGTAAATGGGGCCACGTCGACGCAGGATGGCTACGTTGACTGGCCTGCGTCGACGCGATTGCGTATATGCGGCCCTATATACGCATTGACTAAATGACGCTTCATGAGTAATATTAGGGTGAAACAAGGTTGTCCTCTTTCACCAACATTTTGGTATTTTTATTGATAAACTCAAGGAGTAGATGCAAAATTGTTTTGGTAGATACTCTATAAAAAAATCTTATTTATTAGTTCTTATATCCTATCACCTATGATGTGAAATTAGTTGATGAGCGACAAGGTACCCCTACAGCCAACCATACTAATCACAAGTGTTGAAGCACGATCCACTCAAATTTTGTAGACTTTAAGTTCCTAAGTACATTGATTCTAAGATGTGAAATCTAATTGTGACAATTATTGTTTTCTTAACTACACTTGTGGAGCTTAATTGTTTGGTTAAATATAATTGAGGCACATGATTTTTATTATTTTATATTTTATTTGTCTACAATTAACAATAAGTTGAAACTTAATTTATGAACCAATTTAACTAATCTAATTGCTAATTAATAACCCACTATCCTAACATAAGAATTCGGTCCCACACTGCCATGCTCAGGTACAACAGTGCTTGAATAAAAATTCGTATACTTAATGACTTCTGCTACGAGCACTTTGGAAAATATTTAATCTATGGAGAAAAGAAACTGTAAGAGCTCTCCTATGCTATGACAAAAACTATATGGAAACCATGTGCGCAAACACTATATTTATAGGCTGGCACATACTCCACAATATCGGATATTTGACATTGCATCTTGGGGCCCGATATTGGATACCTAACATCGTGGCTCCGATATTGGAGCCCTGCAAAATACGATTTATCATTAGTTTAGCAAGATTGGACTCCCATTATTTTAGAATTGAAACAGGTAGATGGGAATATATCTCAAGAGAAGAGAGAACCTATTATTTATGCAATCAAGTGCAATTGAAGATGAATATCACATATTCTTGGAATGTCCTATTCTTGTGCAAGGTCATCACAAATGTCAAATTATAGCTAATAGTTTAATTGAGCTTTTCAAAATAGCATTGAAGAAACTTAGTAACTTTATTAATGAAGTGTTTGCTACACATAATATGTATATTTCTTCTATTCAATAGATCCTATGAGTCTCCAAAGGATGTCAGTTTTAGATTTTCCATTGTAAAAATATATTTAGAGTTTTTCCCAATATTTTGAAATAGTTGAGTCATTGCATAGAACCATGCTACATTGTACATGATAATGCGTATGTGTACCCTACATGGTTACATCCTTGCAATTAAATGCAACGTAACGCACACCTAGTTGACCAAAGGTGGTTGATCAACTCTAATTAATTTTATTCCTTAAATTATTTCCAATCTTTTGCAAAGCCTCCTTCAAAAAATGCACACTTGTCCTGACTTGTGCGAGTATGATTCCAAAGGTAACGGGTAAACCATGATACTGTCGTAGACTGTACTTTCAAAACTTCTATGGCCAGACCATTTTCTCCTAATTTACGCATTGAGTTCACAAACGTTTAATCCAAATTACTGAGGGTAATCCAAAGGTTCACTCAAAAAATGTTTTTAGCGGACAATTTTGAAGTGATTTTCCTGGCAATTCGATTTTCACTGTCGTAACGGAATTCAACTACTCTAGCCGTTCCTTCCAATCAAACACAAATTTGCAGCCACGTAATTTTCAAAAGTCAATAGCCGCATATTATGTTCCGTTTTGAATTTATTGGCTTCCTAATTCAATTTATTAAATATTTAAATTTGCTCTACAGTAGTGATCGTCTGCAGATAATAATACATGGTGTTGGATTTCAGGAAAGGGATTGAACAATAAGCAAAAATCTATGAATGGCGCAGGGATCGGCGAAATGGATGCGAGCCTCCTTGCCGTGACAGAACGAGAGATATCGCGGAAATCCCGAAGAAAAATTTGAATGCCGAAGCACGTTTGAAGATCTTCACAAGCAAAATGAAAGGACTAAGCGTTTTGATTGAGGATGTCAAAGACAGGAGTTTACTGTACATCATCTTCAGCGCTGGCCTTGCCTACGCTTTGTCGTGTAATTTTAATTCCTTAATTAAGCGCAGCACGATGCTGTTGGTCGCTTTCAACTCTTTGAATTTGCTCCTGAGCTTGCACGATTTAGTAATTTTATGTTTTTGAAAGAAAATGATTTCGTTCTCAATTACTTTAGGTGTCCA
Organism: Gnetum montanum; assembly: GCA_015680685.1. Taxonomy (NCBI): domain Eukaryota; kingdom Viridiplantae; phylum Streptophyta; class Gnetopsida; order Gnetales; family Gnetaceae; genus Gnetum; species Gnetum montanum. Next base: position 507,047 of record MNCI01002498.1, on the reverse strand, counting down.
TGTGAATTTAGTCGAGTGTGAGAGAGCTGCTTTTGTGTTTGCCAGTCGAAATGTTCCTGTTCTTCCAAGATTTTGAAGCCAGCCAATCAGATCATCTACATTGTTTTAAATTATTGTGGACCTCGCATGAATACCATTTGAAATTGGTTGATGTATCCTTTAAACTCACAATGCTTGCTATTTGTCCTTAGTTTGCTGGTCCATTCCCTTTCTTAAATCATCCAACTTTCTTCTTTTGCTGTAGCTATGACCGTTTTCAGTCCAAAAGTCGCTTGAATTGCTTCTGCCTTGCGTTCTGGCTTGTAGTTTCTCTGTGTTTCAAGGCTTCAATCATGTATATAAACCTTCATGTACCGGTTTCATAATTAGTTGTTTCAGAAGCTAAATTTTTTTAAAGGAAGTAAAGGAAAATATATTTTTATTAATTACAATTTTTTAAATTGGAGGGTATCTAGATATCCTTGAGATGTTGGGAATGTGATCAAGGATAGGGGTTCGAACTCAAGTCTTGTACAGCCAAATGAAACGTCATTATATCAATCATGAACTCATTTATTTGAATTAGATTCATTTAGGAGATCCGATTCTCTCTCATGGTTTTGCAAGGCTTGAATCAGGTTACTCCTCATCAATTTCTTATCCTCATTGTCATACTCTCCATTCTTAATCACTATACTAGGCAAACATCTGATATGCCATTTCGATCTTATTCAATGTCAGCAACTCTTAACTATTTCGAATCAAGTCACTTCTTTTCTCCACACTCCTAGTTTTGTTTTATTACCAGGGTTGAGCAGGTTTTTAAAATGATCAGGGATCTCAAATCATTTATTAACAAACTCCACATCAATTGTGCCCTTTCCAATGTATTGAGATCTTTCTGCTGCGATTTTTTGAGAATTGAACTCATCATCATCATCCTAGCCTTGTCCCAACAAAATGAGGTCAGCTACATAAATTCTTTTTCACCATTCACCTCAATGAAGAGCTAGATCTTTGTTTATTTGCAGTTTCTTCAAATCATCTTTGATTGTGTGACTGTTGTGCATTGCATTTGGGGAATGCCTTAGCATCTGCAAAATCTGAAAAAGAAACTCATCTATGAGATTTGGGAAGGTTTTCCAGCTGGCTGGCAACCTGATGCTAACTGTTCTCCTTTTATATTTGGGCTTGGGACTGGCATTGGCAGAGTTTTTTTGATAATTGAACTGATAAGTCAAAATTGTTAGTTTAGGTCCACATGTTATAGCATTGCAGATTCATTGATGCATAAGGTAAAACATCTAATTTGTTTTGATGTCTGTGCATTATGATTTACCAAACTGCATGCCAACTACAAGAAATTTTAGGTTCATAGATGTTACATATGTTGGGTTATTGGGTTCAAGACATTGATTATTAGAAGTATTCAACTTTGGCTCAGAGTTGTCATATTTGGAGCAAGTTAATCGTTAGTTATTGAAATTAGCACTGGTCCAACATGTAAGTAAAATTCCAAAAGGACGACATGGTAATTGGTAGGAATGCAAGGGCTACATGGTAATGGTAATATTGGAAGCATGCACTAGATTACGATGATTAGGATAAAAGTCTCCCATTTCTGCCTCCGCTGTTTTTCAAATATATTTGGGGTAGGAGGGGTAAGAACCAATGATGTTGAAAGATAGAAACTGAATGTGTTTCTTGCCAGCCGCTGTGAGAGAACTTACCAACAATTTGTAACAATTTAGTATAACTATTTTAGATTATTTGACTGAATTTAATAGAACAATGATTAATAGTACCTTTGACTGTTTTTTTTTGGCCTTCTCTTGAATTATTCATGATCAATGATTTTCGAATGTGTAATTTCTCACGCTTAATTGTCTGTCTTAGGCCAGTGACAAGCCAGTCAATTCTGCTAAATATTCCACTCTCTCTTCTAATATTCTTGGTGGTCAAGTATATTTTCTTGGAGGTAAATTTTCAGTTAAAGGTCCCTGTTCCCAAGGAGTGTCATCTCTCTTATTTTTGGTGGAAGCAATTTTCTGATAAGAGTCTACGTCAATTCTCTTCACCTGTCATAAAAGGATGGAAGAGGCGGATAGATTCAGCTGTTATTGCAGCAGCAGTTGATGAATTTATCCAGAAGATTGTGCATGAATTTGTCTTAGATTCTTGGTATTCCTTAATCACTCCAGACTGTGAATTTCCTGATCAAGTTCATTTGGTAATAAAAGATGTATGCGGGGAGATATATCAGCGGATTAAGCACATAGGCCTTGTTGATTTACTGATGAGGTGATTTGAGATTTGATGCTAAAAAAATTCTAGTTGATTGCATACGTTCTTTCATATTTATTTTCTATTCTTTTCTGGTCTCTTCGTTTTATGCATGCATTCTTTGCTTACATACATACTGTTCATGTCCAGTGATACAATGGCTTTGATTGGAAACCATATAGAACTCTTTCAAAGGAACCTGAAGGTCATAGGTGCTGATGCCATGGCTTCCTTGTCAATTGAAGCTAGAGATAAAAAGTTGAAGCATTTCCTAATTGAATCAAATGAACTTCACCCTGCACTTATGTCTCCTGAGGCTGAGTACAAGGTGATGTTGGATTCTCGTAAAATTTGCAAAGCTCTGTAGTCTAGTTTCTGAAGACCTAGTGATGTATTGTAATATGCTTTAATTTCTGTGAATTAAAATTTCAGTTCCTTAAGAGGTTGATGGGTGGCTTAGTGGCAAAATTATTGAGATCAGAGGATGCTACAAGTCCTCTTGTTAGATGTTTCTCCCGGGAGATACTAGCTAGTGTTCTTCAGCCGATCATGAATTTTGCAAGCCCAGAGTGAGCTCAATTATCCCTTGTTTCCTTTGTTTTGAGCTCTTTATGATTGATCAAGTATGAATCCTTTCTAAGATGTAATGGGTTTTTTTCCCTTCATTTGTTGATTATCTAAAAATATGCTAATTTTATTTTTTCCGTTATCTGCATATTTAAACTTCTGATTAAAATCTAAACTATTTTGTTCATCCTTGTGTCCTTTGAACTGAAGTTGAAATGTTCTCATACCCAATACCCCCATTCAGAATGTAGTTTAATTAAAATAATTGTTGTTCAATTGCAGCTCACAACATACTCTTTTCATCAATTTTATCAAAGTGAAATGTGTGGTTATAGCATGCAATTATTTGCAGGCTTTACAGGTTAAGCAGCTTTGTTTCTTGTGCTTTGTTACCAGGGCAATATATTTAAAGGATGTAACCCACAGTTCTGCAAGGAAATATATATTTTTTGAAATAGTTAATTTCATGTTGTAAGAAACATATAATTTCAAAATAAATAATTGGTTCTAGCTTTTTCAAATACATTGGATATCATGTACTTTCTATGATACTCTAGTTAGGGTTAAAATTATATGCCAAGGATTCATACTCTATTTATGATATTCTATATTTTACCCGCCTTAGGATTCATTGTAAACTCTGATAGTAAACTGATTGTAGTTTCTAATTGTTCCTATGATTCTTGAGTATTGTAAGTCTTATTAATTGCTTATGGTTTTCTGTTAAGCATACATAGTCATAAATAGTCTAATTCTGATATCAATACTAATCATAGATTATTGTAGATAGAGTATAACTAGTGCTAGTTTTGGTTCTAATTCATCTTCGTAATTCTTTGTTATCATATTTGGGCTATCTATAGCACTAGGCTGAGTTCATGGGAACTTCTTGTGTTTCAATGGTGTTGCTCCTTCCTTTGGCAATGCTACAACTTTTGCATTGTCCAAAGTCTTTTGGCATCATGGGTTTTTTGATATACTTATGATGTTGCTAGGAATTGTTTATGCTTAGTCTTACGTGGGCTGACCCATGTTACGCTTGTTCAACAATTTACAACTAGGCTAAAACAACTATCTTCAGTTGTCTTTTCCATACGTACTTGGCTTCATGAATCCTTTACTTGTGCCTTCTAGCTTTTGGACTCAGTATGCTTACTTTCTTCAATCTTTGGTCCTTGATGCTCTAATCCTCTTTTTGGTGCTAGTCATATTTGGGACTGACTTGATATCATCAAATCAACTCTTATGAACCGGGGTTGATTTCTTCTCCATAGGTACCATCTAGAAGAGCTAGGAGTCTTTGTTTTGGAAGATACATTGCAGGTGTTCCTTCTTCTTCTTATGCTTGTCTTTATTACGACAAGAAGCTTTCACCTTCTTTTGGTCTTACAAACCATCTTCTAGATCCTTTCTTGGTTAATGATCACATTTCCTATTGTTCTATGATGTCTTGTGATGGTTCTTTATTACAAGGTGTGATCCAAGGCTTCTTTATACCTTAGGAGTGGTTGTGTTTCTTCATGGATCATCGTAATCCTTTGTAGCTTCTTTTGGTTATGTTAATAAAGTAATGATTGTATATTGATTAGAGATATATTCTAACCCTTCTCTTCAAGGATTAGTTTTTTAACTTACTTATTTCCTTTATGTTTACAAATTCACGAGTGGACCCATTCTTTAGAAGATATGTTGTAAAACATTTCTTTTCACTTTCACTTTTCTCCCTCCATAATACTTAGTTACAATTTCTTTCACCCTTTACTTATGGCTCTATAAACGTGCTTACTAAGTTGTTAAGTTGAACTTTTATTAATAAATAGTATTTTTTCTCCTCAAAAACTGTATAGATGGGATTCACAAAATGGGTCCTACGGATACTAGGTTATAGGATCCCATCCATCTCTTTAGTTTTAATATGAACTAGTCAAATTGATTTCTCATCTTGATTTCTTGAATTTGAGGCTTCCTTTTATGGTAAAATGTATTCCTCTCCCTGCATCATGTGGGATAATTCTTTGCTTTTCTTTAGTTTGCTTTCCTAACATGTATATTGAATGTTAATGGGACCTTTCCTCTCTAGTTGTAATTAGTGGCAAGGTACAAATGTTTGACTCTTTGAAAATGCCTAGGTCTCTTTGTATGATGGAACTAGTTGTTTGAAATTTAAAAATTTCTTGGGATTCTACCAAGCATAAGTGCGAAATGGGATTGTGATTGGCTCATAGCCTTTTATTGAAGTAGGACCAACCCTAGTATTTTATGGCCTAGAGTTTCAGGATAGGCCAAAGACTATTTTAAAGTTTTGAAAAGATGTCTTAGTTAAATCATGTTCTCATTTTAGCACTCTTTTATTTCTTTTTGCCTTTCATTTATATACACCTTTTATTCTTTATTCATGTGGTACCAATATTTCCTTATTTAGTATGTACTATATCTTCAAGAGAGATCTTTTGAAAGTTTCTTCATCTAGACTTTAAGTTGATGTTTCTCCTTGTTGCTTTAGATGCTTGTGACTTCTTTTTTGATGTGCACCTCATCATGTAGCAAAATGGTGTAGAATGTCGTTGATGTGATGCTCCCTTGGATTCTAAAATCCAAGTGCTCTCAAACTAAAACAAGCCAAATTGAACAAGAAAAGAAAATCACAAGCTTTATTCTTGCTCAAGAAAATGAAAGTACAAACATCAAGGAAGCACACAACTCCCAAGGATAGACAAGTAATCCAATCAAACCCTCACTCCACACTCAAAGCAAGTAAGTCATCAATGATGATCATTCACTCACTCATCCCATCATGGAGACACATACTTAGTGCCACAATGTACAAGAACTCTCCCTCTCTCTCTTTCCCCACTCTCACACTCTACCCTTACTCTCTCTTCACAATGGCCAAATGGCTCACAAACAAGAGTGTTCAAGAAGAGCTCAACTCTCCTCTCTCAATTCACACTCTATCTCTCCTCTAGAGGCACACTAGAGGCTTCTCTTCACCTCACACTTGGGAGACTTTTCTTCTTATCTCCACCTTGAGACCAACCTTTTCTCTTAGGACTAGCCTACCCAAACTTAGGCCTTGATGCCTTTTTATAGCCATCTTAGTGACTCTTCATCTTCCATTGGCGCCCAAAATTCAAATTAATGACTATTGAAGTCTACTAGAGAAGATATCTTTGGTCTAGAAAAGATGCTTTTTCCAAGACTTCAGCTTGCACAAAAGATGTCTTGGCTCTTGAAAGATGTCTACAACATGGAGAATACATCTTATCACAATGGAAGATGTCTTTTTGGCTTGGAAAGATGTCTTTCAGCTAGGGAAGATGTCTTTCTAGCTAGCCTTGTCAAGCCCAAAACATCTAGCATGAAGCTCAAACTCTCCAAATAAAGTTGCCATCGGCCCCGAAACATCCTTTACACCTCAAGATCATGCCAAAGGACATCCAGCTCATGGGAAACATGCCTCAACTCCATAAATAGGCACAATCAATGAAGAGATGATAGATTATTCTTGGAGATGTCCACACTAGCATCATTCCCCTAAAAATGTTGAAAAAATGAAGGCAAATACATTAATTGTTATATTTCCTTTTATGTTGCATTTGATGTCGGGATGTGTTTTATCCCACATGTATTAGGATTGGGGTTTGGTCCTCATGTTTCCTCATAAATAGGAGGCTTGGTGTTTTATCCCACATGTATTAGGATTGGGGTTTGGTCCTCATGTTTTTTCATAAATAGAAGGCTTGGGGTAGCCTTTAGTGTGTGCTTTGAAGTGAAAGTATTGTATCAAGGTTTTACCTTGGAGACGTGAGTCTTGTTGGTGTTGATCTGAGATCTGTTGGAATAACATATTGGGTGTTTGGAAAAGTTACAAGGATGGCTTGTGTCCTGAAGATTTGAGAAGAATAGAAGGCAGATCAGCATTGTTGTGGAAGGAGGGTAAAAAGGGCCCGAACCACATAACTCTGTGTTCTTGTGCTATTTTTATTGTTTTCATTTTGCTTTCATTTTGTTATCACAACAAATGTTTCCTAGAGTTTAGAACATTTTGAGAGTGATTTATAGTGTTTCTTGACCTGCTACAACGCAATATTTTGCCTCTAATGATTTATTTAGATTTGTAGGGTTCTAATAATTTCTCTAGAGCATTTGTAGTGTGTTTTCAGATCTAATTGTTTTCAGATCTGATTATAACAACTGGTATCAGAGCTAGATTTAAAGAGATGGAGAGGCTGCAAACAACGGAAAGATTGGTAGGAAGGAACTAGAACGTTTGGAGCATTTTGATGAAGGCTGTTTTAGCACAAAAGGAGTGCCAAGAGGCCCTAGAACCCTCTCAACCAGCAGGAATGTCAAATGCTGATTGGAGGAAAATTAAGACTAGGGCATTATCTTTCATTCATCCAACCCTAAGCAATGGGATTTTGGCCTCAATCAAACCTGATATGGATCCGCATGATCTGTGGCAAACACTGAAGAATAGGTTTGACAAAGTATCAGGTTTGAATACCTTTCACATTTATCAGAAAGTTTTTAGATGCAAGAAGAGATATGATGTGTCTTTTCAAGATCATTTGGATGAGATGATGGGAAATCTGAATAAGTTGGAGGAATATAAAATTGTTATTCCAGATTTAGTTAAATCCTATGCTTTGTTAGACTCCTTACCTAATTCCTGGTCTGCAATTGTGACATCTGTTACTACTTCTATGAGTATTTCATTTATGACATTTGAACATGTTGTGTCTACCCTTCAGGATTCAAAAGGAAGAGTAGATGAGTCTTCTAGATCTAGAAATGTTCATGTAGCAGAGAAAAGAGGTAGAAGTAGGAGACATTTCCCAAGTAGGGGGAGAAGCACGGATAGAGGAGTATTACATGGTAGAACTCAAACTCAAGAGTGCTGGTACTGCAAGAAGAAAGGTCATTTGAAGAAGGATTGCTTTGCATGGAAAGCACAGAAAAATAAAGGAAAGAAGAAGTCAGAAGAAGGAACATTAGAGGTACATGTAGCTAATGAAAATGTTAGTTTTCTAATTCAAGAACAATGTACAATTGTGGTAGATGGATGTAACAGTGACATCTGGTTGATTGACTCAGGTGCCTCCTTTCATATTTGTCCAGATAAGTCTTGTTTTGCATCTTATCATAAAGTTGAATCTAGTTTTGTATATGCTGCTAATGGAAAAGCTTTAAAAGTTCTTGGAATTGGAAGTATAAGTCTGCAACAAGCAGGGATGCCAAAGGTGACAATAGATAACGTTAGACATGTTCCTGAAGTTACAAAGAAGTTGATTTTAGTTCCACAACTAGATGATTTAAGTCTGAATTTTAGTAGTGGAGGTGGACATTGGAAGATTTCCAAGGGAATCATGACCATTCTGAAAGGAGAGAAGGAGGGTAGCTTATATACATTGATGGCAGATTCATGCAACTCTATTGCAACACTTTCTGATACAAAAAATTCTGAAGTGTGGCATAGACGTCTTGGACACATTGGCTGGGCAAGCTTAAAGGTACTTCAAAATCAGACTCTCATTCCTGTATTTTTTTATGCTCAAATTGATTGGAAAGACTGTTTAGTTGAAAAATCTAGGAGAGTAAACTTTCGTAGGGATTTGGACAACATAAAGAAAAATAAGTTAGAATTGGTTTATTCTGATGTTTGTGGTCCTATGACTCCCATTTCTCTTGGTGGATCTATTTATTTTGTGACTTTCATAGATGATTGTACAAGGAAGGTTTGGGTTTATATGCTGAAATCAAAAGATGAAGTGTTTTCAGTTTTCAAAACATTTGTTGCAAGAGTAGAAAATGAAATAGGTCTGAAAATAAAATGTTTGCAAATTGATAATGGTGGGGAGTACACTTCTAAAGTATTTGTTGATTTTTGCAACATCAAAGGAATTAGGCACATTCGTTCCCCTCCTGGTACACCAAAGGAAAATGGAGTTGCTGAAAGATGCAACAGAACATTGTTGGATTGTGCTAGAACAATGGTTTCAGGTGCAGGCCTACCTAAGACATTTTGGGGAGAGGCAGTTATGACTGCTGCATATTTGGTGAACAGGTCTCCACATTCTTCAATTGATAATG
>MNCI01002498.1:462752-480743 GCA_015680685.1 Gnetum montanum | reverse complement strand
CTCCCGCCTGCTCCGGTTTGCCGGTGAATCCCCCGCGTCCGGATGAAAGCGCGCGGAGGTTCGTCGGATATGTCTCCAAAGCTCCCCCCAGGAGCTCTCATAGCTGATGCCCAAGATGAGGTATGGGCATTGCCCCCCCCTAAGCCACTGGCGGGCACTGTGCTCGTGTGCCCGGTCAAGTTGGCATTGTCTCGGACTTGTCTACAGTTAACAAGAAGAAGCTCATGAGTTGTATATTTTATTTAACAAGGACCTAGAAATAGGTTTCTTTGAGTTCTTTCATGTTGTTTTTGTTAGATTAGATAACAATGCTAACATTATTAGCCACTAGATTTTTCTAGAAGTTTCTAGGTGAATGGATAATAGTCTAGGTTCAGTGTATAAATTGAGATGAAAGGTAATGAAATTGATTTCTTAAGTGATTGCCCCAGTTTGATAGGGTTTCAGTATTTACTTTTAGTTTCTCACTTTTCATGATGGCTTTGAAGATGTTTGGTTTTGTTTTCATTGTATTAGTCCATTGTGCTAATATTTATTGCTGATTTGCAAATTTGTTATTGTTAATGGGCCTAATAGCGGTATTAGAGCTTGCATAATTCAAAAGCAACAATGAAGTTGGTAGCATTTTTGCAAAGCAAAATAATGCTAATCGTAGATCTAGCTACCAATTCCTTAGATTCAGGCTTTGTGCAAGGTGTGCATACACAAAAGACAACTTCATTGTTAGTCTACGAGGGTTTTCTGTAGATGAAGGTTTTACACTAGTAAATAATAGGCTCATATGTAGCAGTGAGGTGAGCTATAAATGCAACATGCACGTGTGATGGCCACAATGAAGACAAGTATGGTCTTTAGATTAGATGAGCAAGGATTTCAGCATGCAAAGCAATTCAACATTGAGGGTAGTGTATTTGTCGCTTATGAAACTATGTTACTGCTTGTGATGAATAGGGTTGTAGTTGTGGTAGGATTTGCCGCTAACTTGGTCAACAATGTAGCAGTGTAGCAGGAGCCATAGGAGTACTACAACATGTTGGTGAAATCAATGGCATTGTAGGTTTATGTAGCACAACCACAATTGCAAAAACTACAGATGATGATAGCAACATTGACAATGAAGGAGAAGGGTGTGCTTTGGTATCAAGGACAACAACTAACATTGGTGGTTTCAACTGGTTGTGATAGCTGTATGACCAAGTGTAGTTGAAAGTCATGTTAGTAGTAGTTACATGTGGTTGCATATCAAAAGGATTTGTGGCTAGATCAGTGAGATCCATGGTTTTGTAGGATGAATTATTCTTATAGGTTATAAGGGCCTGCTCAAGGTTGGTCGTTCCCCTAATACTTTTTCATAGTTTTATGGTTGTAGAACATTAGGGGATATCCGTTAACCTCACCAATATTAGGCAAAACCTCACCAACTTGGTAGTTCAAAAGAACAGTGGAGCTCCACCCTATTTCCTCTCTCTACCTTATATCATCATTCCTCTCTCTTGAAGAGCTAGATGTGAGCCTGATTTCATGGTGGTCATGTTTATATACGTAGCTTGGATTGGGAGTTCTGGTGTAGATCCTTGCTGAACCTTATACTGATCATAAGGGATTTAGGGATGAGGCATTTGTTGGGGATGCATCATTGAAACCTACAGATGTCATTGACATTTCTTGTTGTGCTTATTCTTGTTGGAGCCTAGTTAATATCTCATAGAGGCATATGCTTATCTTGTGACCAATGTGTTAGATGTCTCCTTCCTTTGAGTCAAAGTCAAATGTGATTCTTTGTTGTAGGTCTTCCGCTCTAGATTTGAATGGATCCAAAAGAATTCTCTAGGGTGTTGGACGTTGCTTGGGGTAGTATGGCTATATATGGGATCAGATCATCTTAAGATTTGCATTGTGAGTGATCTCTCTCTAGTATATTATGATTTTGAATTTTGGTTTGTGAGGTTTTTATTCTATGGTTCTACTAGTTGGTTATTATTATTGATATTGGATCATGAGGGTTTTTGCTTCTTGTGGTTGATATGATTCACTCTTTTATAATGCCTTTGTGGCATTTATCATGCTTGAAGCCTATGCCATGGTTTTTGATGCTTGTCCTAGGTCAAGTCAGACTAGATAGAATACATGGGCTTATCTGAACTCTTGTTCCATTGAGTTTCCATTACATTTTCAATACCTGGTGGAGGATGGTTCTTCTTTTGTTAGGTTGGATGGGAGTTTTTTTTTTTTTTTTTGACAATAGACATAATGTTGTTTAGGGAACTCTCTATCCCAAGTATTCAGGGATTCATCCAGGATGAAGCCTCCTCTTTGCTTTACCACATAGTCAAGATATGCTATAGTTGCTTACATTTTAGGGCAGGGTATGGATGAGATCCTTGTACTCATGAAAATTTACTGATTTTTCAAGGAGCTTCAATTTATGATTTGGGGATTAATGCTTTGCCCCTACTTCCTTAGAATGGATGGGTGGACCAATTACCAATCTTTTATAAGTAGACCAATTAGTAAGCGAATTAAATTCTTTTCCTACCTTCAATACTTTTGTGTTTATTAAAAACGTTCCATTTGTTACTGTGATATCTTAGATGGTGGTCTACAATATTTGAAGATTTTTTAAGTGATTTCTTAATAAGTGTTACTCACATATCAAAGGAAAAACTCCAAAATGGCAGCTTCATGGCACTATTCTTAGAGCAAAAATGGGAAATTGCATCTGAAGTTATATAAAAGGATCATCCCACTAACCAGGGTCCTGGAGCCTCAATGCTCATCCAAAGTTATATACTAATTATATTTAAGATAGCTGGTTTTGTAAACATTAGTTGGGGTCCAGTTGTATGGTTTAAAGAGAATTATTGACTAGGCTTTGGTTCCAGGCCATGATCAGAACTTGCATTAGTCAGACAATCAATTAATGACTAAGTTCCAATGTTAGTTTTTCTAAACAACTTGGTTGATGAGGTGCCACAGTACAGCTTTAGAGGGCAGGTTGTGATTATCTTGCCCTAAAAGCCTCATCGATAGTTTGATGAGGCTTTTAGGGCAAGTGCACAGGTTGTGGAAATTGGTCCACCGGTATATGGATTCATTGTAAAGTTCCAATATCATGGCCTGCCTGATGAACACACACTCTTACAAGAGAAATGATAAGTATTCCCCTTTGGTGAGATGTTCATCTGCATGAGAGGCTTCTGGCGTTTGCGAGTTCAAAAATGAATGTTGACTCTTTTCTCTCTCTCTAAATTCACTATAAGATTTTTTTACCAAACTTCTTGAATCTTATTTAGCAGAGTCAGACGCTACAATTTGTCAATTAATCTACAAGTTTGAGATGTATGGTTCACCAATTTATATTTAGAGCAGCTCAAGACACATCAACACAGCTAGTCAACTTTAGTTTTGAGTCTCTTTTCAGTACCACCTTCTTAGAATATTGAGATTAGTTGAATTTCTAGTTCAATACGCTAGAATCCATGGTACATCAGAGTTTGGCATCAGTATTCTACAATTGTTCTTCTTCATAGTCTCTGTGCCTTGACCAGTCTCAGTTCTCTATAATCTCAGGAAAAACGTGATCAATTCAGTAACTCTTCTAAATAAATCTTGTCATGATGGACTTGCGTTGGCTTGGTATCTGTTTTCAATTCTTTAATGGATCAGTCAATTGACAATGGCATATACAAATTCATGGCTACTGTTATTATAGTGTTCCATCCATTGACTTAGATGATCTAGTTCCTTTGGTGGTAGGTTGAGTTAGCCTTAGCTAAAAATTAAAAATCATAATTTAGTTCAATGCAAGCAGGAAAGTGGCCCTTTACCTTTGTAATGCTGTGTTATATGGGCAAAGTCCTTATGTAGATGATGGATGCGAAGGCTTCCTAGCAAATCAGTTGAAATTCAAATTATTAAAACATATAGAGAACATTCACATCATTCTTAATCTTCTAGATTGCATTTGTTCCGGGTGAAAATTTCTTTCCTTTGATTCCCCTGATGGAGGGCAACATTCTCTCGTTGTTTTGTTGGACAATTGCTATGTACGCTGATAAACTTGCTTCCAAATGTAATCCTCACATACAAGTCCTGATATCATAGTCTCTTCCTGCATTTCAGTGTTAAAATTTCTATTGTTGTTTTGGAATTTGGAAGCTTAATGCAGTATAATAAATTATCCCTAGTGAATACATGTTAATACTGAGTTCATGCTTGCTCACCATCATTCTGTGTAAGTCCTGCTATCAAGTTAAAAGTATCTCTTAAATTTTTATTTATCCCTAGCACATACCTCGAGTGGGAATATTCTATTTTCAAATAAAGGTATAACAGGAGGAGTTCAAATGATATTATAGTTCAGTTGATACAGTGACAACAAAGGCTCATTGATTTGTTCCTCTCAATGTTTGGCTGCATATATATTTTTAATTGAGTTTTACAATATTTGATCTTGCAAATGTTTGCCACGCTCTTGGGGACTTCACTATCTCAAATCTCTTTATATGTCCTCTGCTTGCCTCCATCAGTGAAAGAAACATATCAAAGATGGAGAGTACGTGTTGTTGAATAAGAAATTATTGACATCTTTGGTCCCAAGTTGAAGTCAAGTTGCTTTGTATGTATGTATGTATGTATAGAGCATTTTCAAATATGCATTTCTTTTTCTCTGGCCTCTATGGGGATTTGTGCAAGGTCTTAGTGGAAGAACCTCTATGAAAGATATGAGCAGGGCTAGATGCTAACATATGACATTGTCTTGTTTTAGTTGGCAATTCATATATATGTGTGTGTATCTTAGTAGCAGCATGGAATGCTTGGCTGGTTAGTTTTATTGCTTATAGGTAAGATCAGTGGATAACTGAATATACCTTGCCAGGGTGGATGATATCTAAGGGTTCCACTCCACCAGCTCAAGTTCCTACCATAGATGTGAAGTTCCAGCGCAATAGGTTGCTGAGTTGAGGAGGCTGCTTGTTTTCTAGGCCTTCAAGTGGAATAAGGTGTTCTAACGATTCTCCAAGTTGGATGGTGTGGTATGACTCTTTTGGAGTGTGCAATCCCTAGGATGGTCTTACAAGCCCATTACTGCAGCAAAGCTTGGCAAGCCTAAAAAAAATCAAAGGGCACCAATTAGCCATTTTGATGACTATGGCTAGGTTGTGGGTGGGGAGCATTGCTATTTGCATAGGTACAGGACTATGTAAGATGCAAGAGCGCCTAGACCTTGAAAGAGTAGTCCTAAGGGACACCTCTACAATGCTAATCTTTTTGGTTAGCTAAGTCTCTCATGTTATTGTGATGGACAACTACATAACTTTACTTTTAGTTCTTTTTGTGTCATTTAAAACCTTTGGTTGGTGGGGTGTATTAGGATTTGAGGTTGGTACCTTCCATTGAACTTGATTCCATGGAAATTTATTAGTCTCTAGAATTGTTTGAGTTCAAACTTGCCCAAAGAAGTGTACTCTTGTGGCACATCCTATGTTTTCGCTTTGAGGTTGTCACTTTCTTCATACGGGGGAGAGTTGTAAGTAATGCCTTGGGGTTGTTAGTTCCCTTGTTTACTTCCCATGGTTCGAGGGCTATTGAACACTTGGGGACATCCATCAATGATGTTCTAGTGTTAGGAAAGACCTCACTAACTTGGTGGTTCCAAGGAGCAATGGGGCTCTGCTCTATTTCCTTTCTTTACCTCATTGTTAGATTTTCACTATGCTACCATGTTAAAGTTTGTTAGCATTCATAACACAATGTTGATGCCTTAGGATCCTTTACAAAGAGATTTACTTTCCATAACTTATAGTAATATCAATATCATGGAGATATAAGATCATAGCTCTCTTCATAATAGTGACTATTCTTCCATAATTCTTGGTAGTTCTAAGTATCATAAGTCTTATTGATTGGTTGCTTACAAATCCTCTTATGATGAACAAAGTTATGTTGTACTTGATATTCGTTTCTTATTTTGGTAATTCATAACATCATCTTTGGGCTCGTATCTCCAGGTTATGCCTTGCTAAGAAATTCTTGTATTTCAGGGATGTAGCTCTCTTGGTAGTGCATTTCATATTCTCTTCTTCATTGTAAGTTCTAATATACTTATGATTGTTGTCCATAATTGAATTGTATTATGAACTCTTATTCTTGGATTGGGTTCATTGTACTTTGTTAAGTTCCTCCTAAACTTAACTTCACAAACTTCTCTCATACTTCATTAAGTCATTATTGACTTAACTTCACTAGACTTTATAGAATACTTTGTTGTAAGTCTCTTCTTCTCTTTGGCTACATCCTTACAATGCCTGCCTTTGCTTGTGACTCATGATAGGTCTAATGGGAAATTTCTTGGTTGGTTAGTCTTACATAGGTTGGGCCTTCTTAGGTTCCTTAGTGATCTATAGCTTGGCCGGTTATGGACTACTAACTCAATTGTGGCCTGCCCCTTCTTTGTAGTCTTTCTACTACTTTTCCATTGTAACCTTTGGATGGTCTTCTTTTCCTCTTTAAGAAACTAGACTAGATTATGTATGGCTTACTTTTGGATCTTCTTGTCCTATTTAGGAAATTGGATCCTTTTGCTTCTTTTGTTCAAGTCCCTTCTTCTACCTTTTGGTTCTGGAGCTCAATTTCTTATTACGACTCTTGTGCTTTGTAACACCTTCTATTATTACTGCATACTTCTGTTTGGTTTTTTGTAATTTTATGAATTGTTATGGTTCATACTGCCTCAAACCTGTTTACTGATGAACAACTGCAGGTACTCCGGAAATTGTTGAATGTCGCCCAAAATAGCAAGGAAACCGAGGCTACTCCTAAAGCTCCTACTGCACTTGTTGCCCAACAGGGTAATACTAGCCTTGTCTCTTCCTTATTGTCCTACGAGGGCTCCTTAAATGGTTGGATCATAGATACGGGAGCCTTCAACCACATGACCAGTTCATTAGAAGCATTCTGCATGTATGAAGACTGTGTGGATAAAATTAGAATCATAATGGCTGATGGTTCATTGAGCTCAGCTATAGGCCTGGGTTCATTTTAAAATTCGTGCTTTATGTTTTGAGTTTAAAATGCAATTTGCTCTTGGTTAGCAAGCTAACCAAAGACGTGAATTGTGTTGTGACCTTTTTTCCTTCTCATTGTGAGTTTTAGGATCTATCATCGAGGAGGATGCTTGGCAATGCTGAGGAGTGACATGGCCTCTATTATCTTCTTGGTATTGGTTCTCTATCAAATTTTGAATCCCCTACAACCTTATTTATCTCTTCTGAGTCTATTCCTGATTCTGAGGTAATGCTTTGGCACAAAAGACTAGGACAGCCAAATTTTACACATTTGAAACATTTGTGTCCCCGTATGTTTGCTAATAAAGATCCTTCATCTTTCAAGTGTGATAATTGTATTCGTACAAAACAAATTCAAACATCTCATCCTCCTCATCCTTATAAACCTTTTGTTCCATTTCATCTTGTTCACAGTGATGTGTGGGGTCCTTCACGAGTACCAAATTTAACTGGGGGATGTTGGTTTGTAACTTTCATAGACGATCACACTTGTGTATATTGGGTGTACCTAATGAGAGATAAATTTGAAGTTAGCTCACTGTTCAAAGAATTCCATAAGCTTGTTACAAATGTTTTCCAATTGTCAATTCATATTCTTTGTTCAAATAATGGTAAAGAATATTTTTCTCAGGAGCTTAAAGCATATTTAAGTGAGCATGGAATCTTTCACCAAAATTCTTGTGCCTACCCCAAAAAAATGGGGTTGTAGAATGAAAAAATAGACATCTTCTAGAGGTACCTTGATCAATTATGTTTACTAGCCATGTTCCTCAATCCTTTTGGGAAGAAGCTGTTCTCACCTTTGCATATCTCATTAATCGAGTACCATCTAAAACTCTTCAATACCAAACTCCACTAAGTCTTCTCTTATCAGCCTTTCCTTCTACACAAATTCTCAACACTCTTCCACCTTGTGTCTTTGGATGTGTCATATATGTACATAATGCTCAACCAAATCATGGGAAACTTGATCCAAAAGCCCTCAAGTGTGTATTCTTAGGGTATTCTCCTACACAGAAAGGGTATAAATGCTACTACCCTCCTTTAAAATGTGTTTTTGTATCATGTGATGTCACATTTCTCAAACACCAACTCTTTTATCCCAATGTTACTCTTTAGGGGGAGAATCAACCTACAGAAAAGCAACACTGGGATTCAATCATATCCCTACCACTTGCTATGCCTGAGTTCTCATTAGAAAATCATGTCACACCTCATGTCAAATCAGTCCAAGAGTCAGATTCAAATCTAGGGGGAGAATCACACCCAAAACCAATTTTGAGATATTCTAGATGGCCACAAACTCTTCAACAAAACCAAGAGCCCAAACCGGTGATAGAACCAAGTGATGGAGGTATACCGGAGTAGTTTGAGGTCATGAATGATAATGAAGAGATTGATGACTTGGATCTTCCGATTGTGTTTAGAAAAGGGGTGAGGTCATGTGTAAAATATCCCATTTCTAATTATCTCACATACTCCCAAGTTATCATGTAATTACAGGGCATTTCTTTCAAAGGTTGATGAGACACAAGTTTTGAGGGATATCTTTGAGGCTTTGGAAGATTCCAAATGGAAGGAAGTTGTGATTGAGGAAACGAAGGCTTTGGAAGACAATGAAACATGGGAAATAGTCCACTTACTTGAAGGGAAGAAACTTGTGGGGAGCAAATGGGTGTTTACTATCAAGTATGGTCCTAATGGTAGCATTGAAAGATACAAGGCTAGACTTGTGGCACAAGGGTTCACCCAAATGTATGGGATAGACTATGCAGAAACATTTGCTCCTGTGGCAAAACTCAATTCTATTAGGGTTTTATTGTCTTTAGCTGCAAATTTGGATTGGGGGTTGAATCAACTCAACATAAAAAATGCCTTCCTACATGGTACATTGGAAGAAGAAGTTTACATGAGGATGCCACCTGGTTTTGAATCTCAAGAAGGTATGGGTAAAGCATGTAAATTAAAGAAGTCACTCTATAGACTCAAACAATTTCCCTGAGCTTGGTTTACTCGATTTAGTGGTGTGATGAAGCAACTTGGATATGAGCAAGGACAAGTTGATCATACTTTCTTTGTTAAAAAAGGGAAGCATGGTAAAAGATCAATCCTTATTGTTTATGTTGATGATATAGTGATTACAGGAGATGATGATCATGAGATCGAAGATCTCGAAAGGAAGCTCCAAGCAGAGTTCAGAGTCAAAGATCTTGGTCCATTGAAGTATTTTTTGGGAATGGAAATTGCTAGAAGCAAGAAAGGGATTTTCATCTTCCAAAGGAAATATATTGTGGATTTACTCAAAGAGACTAGCAAGATGGGGTGTAGACCAACATGGACTCCTTTGGAATGAAACTAGAAACAAAAGACTCCTGAAGAAGATCCTCCTATAAATCGAGAACGCTATCAATGCTTGGTTAGTAAACTCATCTATTTGTCTCTCACTAGGCTAGATATTGCTTTCAGCATAAGTATTGTTAGCCAGTTCATACATGCTCCTACAAAGAGACACCAAGATGTTGTAAATCAGATTCTAAGGTATCTAAAGATATGCATAGGGAAGGGACTATTGTTCAAGAAGTGCAGTGAAAAGGACATTGTTGGTTTTGTTGATGTAGATTGGGCTGGAGCTGTTGAAGACAGCAAGTCTACTACAGGGTATTGTACCAAGGTTTGGGGAAACTTAGTGACATGGAGAAGGAAAAAACAATCTATTGTAGCACGTAGTAGTGCATAAGCTGAATACAGAGCTGTAGCACAAGGAATTTGTGAACTCATTTGGCTACAAAGGTTGATGGAAGATCTCAAGATACCCCAAAGTGGTTTGATGAGGTTGTTTAGTGATAGTAACTCTACCATTAGTATCGTCCAAAATCCAATTCAGCATGATTGTATGAAACATGTAAGAATTGACAGGAATTTCATAAAAAATGAAGTTGACAATGGAACAATTGCTCTGTCCTATATTTTTACCAAGATGCAAGAAGCTGATATTCTCATGAAGGCTTTATGTCGACCAAGCTTTGATTCTTTTGTTAGCAAGCTGGGAATGATAGATATCTATTCACTAGCTTGAGGGGGAGTGTTAGAAAGTTAGAATAAAGTTGGATCAACTTACCAAAATTAGTTGATTCTCAGAATCAATTTCTATCAGTTATTTTCCAGATTTCTTGTTTCTTATTTAGTAGATTTCTTATTGTAATTCTTCCCTATAAATTGTTGCAATTGTTGATTCAAGATGAATGAGAAAGTGAGAGAATTATTTTTCCAATCTTTTCTTCTCTCATTCCTGTTCATTACGAACATTGTTATTCGTTGTTATTCCTTTTTTGTTCCATAGTGCTTCACTTTATTCCACTTGATCTTCTTATCTTATTCTATCTTCTTATCCTTATGTTACAAAGTGAGAACTTGCGGTCTTTTATCCTTTGTAAGGAGTTGTGACTTTTCATTGAACTATCATGACCATTCATAATTGCTGATAGATTAAGTTAAGAAACTAATGATTGTATCTTAACTTAGGAATATACTTTAACACTCTTCATTATTTCTTTCTATTGGAGAACTATGTGTGAGCTTGATTTTGTGGTGGTCATGGACATATAGGTAGCCTAGACTGGAAGTTCTAGTGTAGCTCTTTGTCGAACCTTGTACTAGATTGTGCAGGTTTGGGGTAAGGTGGCCACTAGGGATGCATCATTGCAACCTAATGATGTTGTTCTTAGTGTTGTTTGTTGTGCTTATCCTTGTCAAGGTCTAGTTTATATCTCCTAGAGGGGTATGTATTTTTCGACCTACTTGTGTTGGATATCTCTTTCCTTTAAGTCAAAATGGGAAATTGTTCCTTGTTGTAGGTGTATTCCCTAGTTTTTCCACCCTAGATCCAAATGGATCATCCAAAATTCCTTGGGGTGCTAGACATTGCATAGGTACCATTGTTAGGTAGGTTCATTGCTATTTCACAGGACAATTTATTTTTGCAAGTTTGTTGCTATTTCGTGGGATGACTTATTCTTGAAGGTTTGTTGGTATTTTCATGGAACATGTTGTTCTTGTGAGTTTGTTACTAGGTTTTATTGATGGATGGTTTGTTCTTGCGAGTTAATAGCTAGGTTTTATTGAATGATGGATTATTCCTACAAGTCTATTGCTAGGATGTAATTTTGTGCATATATTTCTCCAATGTAGCATGTAATTGAATAATGCATGTTTTGCTATGGATCTAGGTTAAGGATGTGTATTCTTAGGTTTGTTTCTCATATTGGCATTGAAGCCGTGGTTCTGAGAGTAGATAGCAATACCAACATTATTAGCCACTAGACCTTTCTAAGTTTATGGGCAATTTGTGAGTAGTCTCAGTTTAATGAACCTTGGGTTCATGTATAAGCAACCACATGTATAAATTGAGATGAAAGGTAATGGAATTAATTGCTTGAGCATTTGCTTCTGTTTGGTAGTGGCTCAGGGCTTTTAGTTTATTACCTTTCATTATGGTTTTGGATGTGTGGTTGGTTTTTTTTCATTGCATTAATATGCTATGCTAGTATTTGTTTCTGATGTAAAATTTATTATTATTAATGGGCCTTAGCAGTTTTCTCTGAAACATTTATTTACTAAGGCCTAATTGTTATCAAATAAAACACTGATTTGTTTTTAGGTGCATCTCTTAAAAAGTTTTCACCTAAAGTTTCCAAACTACAAGTACTGATTGTATCTCTTAATTCTTTTTCTTTTACATATTGATATGATTTGAATGCAGGCCTAAATCTTATCACATTAACACGCTTTTCTTGAGACTTGCTATGTGCTATGGCTAGTAATTATACGTGTCATTTGCAACAGATTTATTAATGCAATGATTGAGTGCATCGTATTTTCGAAAGATGACTCTTTCTCCAAGACAAATAATAACTGCAGCAAATATCAAGAAGGGGAGCATCACATAGATCACTCCGTTGAAGACAAGACATGCCCAGTTAGAAAGCAAGATAATTTCAAAGAAGATATAAACTTTCATGATGGTGGTCAGGTTAAATATGATTGCTGCAATCTTCCTATTATGGGAAAATGTGAAGGCCAAGAAAGGAACGCTTCATTGGACAAAAATTCCACTCTGATGGAAAAGCCTGCAACGCTTCTCAATAACAAAGATGATTTATCTAAACAGGTTGATATTCATAAAAAATGTGATTCTGTAAAGATGAGAAGACTGCCTGAGCCATTCTTCAAAGGCAGTCTGCAGAAGAAGGATAATACAGAAGCTCCTCTGACTTCTCTAACTGAGAAACATAAACATGAGGAAACTAAAAGCTTGAGATGTCAGCATAGGAGATCAAAAAGCCTTGATGCTGAATGTAGGACTGTTCAAAATAATTTGTCTCTGATGGAAGAGAAGATGAGAATATGCACAAAAGTTTTAGGGGTTACAGGCATAGATAATATTAAAGGTGGCATACACCATGGTGATCAAACAGAAGAAAGAAGGGTGCTCGCAGGGCATGTGCCATCTCAAAAATTGCGGTGTCAGGTTTGAATATCCTTGACCTCTAAGCATCTTATAAATGTGCTCAAAGATAAATCTAAGTCTTGTAAGCTGCTAAATCTCAGGACTTTGCAGGTAATAGGAGTTCATTTTCAAAAGGTTGGATCAAGGCCCATAGCCATTTACTCAATTGCTGTGACAAATTCAGAAAATAAAACATGGTTGGTTGACAGAAGGTATTGATAAGAGATCCATAAATGTTCTGTCTTTTGATACCAATGTTATGTTGTGCAACAACTTTTTAAAATAAATAACCATGGCCTATTTCTTTTGCATAATCAACGTTTGCTTTTTAATAAGTTTAACATTGTTTAAATTGACTTAAAGCATTACATTCTTATGCCTTTGCATGTTGCTTACCAGGTTTCGTAATTTTGAGCAACTACATCATCGCCTTCGAGAAATACCAAATTATAATCTTCATTTACCTCCGAAAAGGCTTATCTCCTCTAATAATGACGATGTTTTTATTCAAAAGCGTTGTCATTTGCTCGACAAATACTTGAAGGTATTGTTCTATAAAGTATTTCTGTATAATTCTAGGAGGAAATGCCTTTGAGGTTTGTATGTTTTAGGAGCTTCCCATCATTAATTCTCATACGATATCAATTCTGTTCCTATTAATAAAAAACGGGACCATTCATTTATTCTTATTTTTAGTAATGATCTAGTTTTTATTTTCTAACCTTCCTATATTCATTATACCATTTTTAATTGTTTCCTGTCCACCTGTTTGACATTATTACTGAGATAATGATATTAGACAAGATTTTTATAATTTATTGTTTAATTATAATATTTTCATACAATCGTATAGCAGATTGAGTTCTTGATTTTGGGTTTCTGTTTTCCTCTTTGTTAGATACATTATTTTATAGATATCAGCATGTGCTGTTCATGATTTTTGAAACATCTAGTATGCTTTTTATCAAGCATTCTTGTAGTCATGGAACTTTCTGTGACAACATTTTCTGAGCAGGAGTTATTGCTGATCCCTAACATAGCAGAACAACATGAGGTGTGGGATTTTCTTAGTGCCACTTCTAAGGTAATTACTTTCTTTATATCTCAAGAATAATCTCAGTGTACTTCAAATCTTATTTTATTAATATAATCTCTTTTTACCTGTTCAAAGAACTCTGAATGGCTTTTAAACTCAATATTTTACAAATGATTAATCAACCGTTAGTGACAACCTGATCATGTAACAAATCTAGTTCCTTCATGAAGGCCAGCATGAGGCTGTCAGTCACTGTCCACTCCTTAAATTGGCTAATCAGCTTGCATGGTTTGGTACTTTTTTTTGAGTCCACAGTTTTGTGCCCAATTTCTTTGGTTGTGTGTATTTAATTTCTAGAGTAAATCATTTTATATGGCATCTGATCACAGTCTATCTGGGTAATTTATCTAGCATGTTGTTATAAAGGGACTTAGCTTCATGATTTCTTGAACTTTTATTATTCTCTGACAGATGTTAGCTTAGTCACTTACTGGCTTTTACCATCTGGAAATCTAATGACAGGACTATACTTTTGGTAAAACTACTTCAGTGATGGAGATGCTAGCTTGTAAGTATTTTTACCTTTGGTTGTGATATATTCATGTTATCTTTACTACTAAAATTTCTTTCAAGCATAGTATTATTGATTTTCTATTCCTCCGGTTTGCATTAATTGCAAAATTTGTTATACTCTTTCAATTTTTTCATTAAACTTCTTCTTTGATTAAGAACTTTATTTACTTTTGATGTTTTATGTTGAGGCTTAGCCACATCTTTGTTTTCCTGAGTGCTACAAGATTTAAGTAATTTTAATGACATTTTCAAATTTTTCATTAAACTTCTTCTTTGATTAAGAACTTTATTTACTTTTGATGTTTTATGTTTTTTATTGGGAAAAAGTCGGGAATTAAGTTATAATTAAAAAATGTACATCATGACGGGGGTTGAGAGGCCGTCCCAGCAACCAAAAGACAGAATCCAAAAACGGAGAACCCGGCCAAAAATCCCTGCAATGACAGAGCAGAAAATAGGACCAAAGGGTTTATTGCAGCAAAGACCCAATTCATAGCCATTATTCTCATTAAACCCCATAACTTTGCAGCCCAGGCCCTTAATATATTTATAAAAACGACAGGCCATTAGGGGAAGCGAAGGGATCAACAATTACAAAGTGGCCTTTCTTGGCCATGCACCCAACCCACTATATTATGCTCCTCCTAATTGATGAAGTTGGCTGCCTGCTGGAAAGTCTGATACTTAGCCTCCCTTTGCTAGAGAAGGTCTGCATCAAGTCCATGAGCTTTATTAGGATGCAGAGAAACTAACATTTTCGTGATGTAGGCATAGAGGACTTTCCGGGGGTCCTGCAATTGATGTCCAGCCCAAGATATTGGGCATTTCCTCGCTTGGAACTAGTTCTTGCTGTTGTCTTCATGGTGGGCAAGATATCGGTCTCATTTTCTTACACTCCCGCTCCTCCTGATGCCTCCTTTGCTGCTCTTCTAGTTCTCTTTTCTGTTCTTGTTCCACTTCCTTCCGAAGTTTAGCTTGAATCCTATCTCTTAACTTATTCTCTAGTCTAAACTGCATCTCAACCTCTTTGATTTGCTATTGTTTGTGGGCCTCCCACTTCAAATGAACCTTAATATCTTCAGTGGGCTGAGAAATTTTGGTGGCCGGACAGGCCTTAGACTCCTTTCCTAACTGGCTCTTAATCTCTTGAATTCTTTCTGGTACCTTAGCCTGGAAATCCGCCTGAAGTTCAGCTAGAAAATTACCCTAAGTGTTGACTCTAGATCCTTGATCTGGAGTGGCGCTTTTGTTCCTTTGTGGGGTAGAGGAAAATGGTTGAGCATCTAAAGAGGATGCAATGGTGTTTTGGCATGCATCACGCCATTGATAAACCCAGGCAACTATAGGGTTTTCCAAAGTAGGAAGAGACCAGGGTGGGACATTGAGGTGTCCTCATTCTACCCTCCAAAGGGCTAGAATGAGCCCATAGTGGTTTTTGGATTGTCGGTGAGCAAGTGTGGCCAGGAAATATTTCAAAAGATTAACTTTGCGACCTAATTGGAGACAACACATGAAAGTGAAATGAAGGTCCTTGTGCTTTCAAACATTACCAGATTGGCCAGAGAAATGTTTGACAAGTTTAACATGTTGCCATAGGGGTGACAGATGGGATTCAGGTACCTGGTCATTAGTAGTTTGGGGAGCTAGCCCTTGGCAATTCAAGGGATTGGCTTTTGTAAGAACGAAGTGGCGTCATGTATCCCAAAAACAGAGGGAAGAATTATCTCACCTGTGTTTGGGATGTCCAAGTATCCTACAATAGTGTCCTCATGGAGCATAATTCAGACTCCCTAGAAGGTCATCACATCCCCATATCATCTATTGTAAAACTACATCCCTTGGAAGTTTGGTTCTCTGCACAGCTTTGAGAGAAGGTCCCCCATCCCATGGTAGAAACCATTGACTACAGATCCTCATTTTTTCTTGAAATCCAAGCAATACAGCTTAAAAGTGGGAGTAGCCTTGCCTTCGTAGCAATGCTTGCTTTCCTCCATTGCTTCCATGCAGTTGCAACAATGGATGGCAGGCTGGGAATTGAAGCAGAGTTGAAAATGTGGGAGTTTTTGGCCTTCTAGAGTTCCCACACAAGCGGAGTGGCAGGAGAGTTGCCAGTCAGATGCTCTCGTTGCTGCAATCCACTAGTAGCCCAAACCGCTTGGCTGAAAGGATAGAGTTAAAACAGGTGTGCCATGGTCTTTGGTTTTACTTGGCAAAAGGCTCACTGAGCGTTGATCTTAAGGCCTTGTGCTTGAAGGAACACCCTTGTGCGAATGACACGCTACTTAGGCAGCCATGCAAAGACTTTGCTTTTATTGGACACTCTTCCCCACTAGATGCCTTGCTAGCTTGGTACCGTCCCATACATTGTGTTAGTAAGTTGCATTGTTGATATGTTCATGGAAAGTAACCTGCATTGTTGATATGTGCACAGGGAGATTTAAATTGGTAATCATATAAAAATAACAACAGAAATTTTTCTAAATCAGAGTCTCCCGCATTGGCAGACCATAGCATGCATTTAGTCATGATTTTAATCCATGCGATATCATTGTTATTGTAGTTATTCAGAAAAAGTAGAGAAACTGAATTTTTATTCCCCCTGATTTTTGAGTGTTACAATGAATTATACATGAATATGGACACTATTTTTAGAAGGAATAATCAGAAATCCCTGATTATGGGGAAAAACAAATCACCATAAAACCAGGAACCATAAAATCAGGAAATTTTCCAAAAAAAAAGAGCTGGATTTGGGATTACAACAAATCCCATTAAATTAGGAAACTACTACTAAGAATTACAATTGTAAACAACCCTTAAAAATTGATTTGGATTTCCACATTCCCCCTCAAGCTAGGTTGTAGATGTTGAGAAGACCAAGCTTGGATCGAAGTTCTCTGAAGGTAGTTCTAGGAAGAGCCTTGGTTAGGATGTCAGCTATTTGATTTGTGGTAGGAGCATAATCAATTGAGATCATCCTTGCTTCTATTCTTTTTTTTTGATGAAGTGCCTATCTATCTCCACATTGCTTGTTCGATCATGATGTACACTGCTACGGGCTACTACAGATTGTTTCTTGCTCCTCTAGGTGGCAAGATTTCCAAAGACAAAGGTACAGTATCTTGATGTTGATCTTCTATCAGTCTTGGAGCTTGCTCAGTTAACATCCATAAATATCTTGATATCTCTGGTTGATGTCTTCTTGAAGTACAGACCTTCACTAGGGGCACCTTTTAGATACCTTAGAATTTGAAACACTTTGCTCATGTGTTCTTTACTTGAGTTGTTCATGAATTTACTAACAACACTAATTGAGAAAGCAATATTAGGTCTAGTATGAGAAAGATAAAGAAGTTTCCCAACAAGCCTCTAATACCTCCCCTTGTTCACTAGTGGACTTTTTTCATTAGAATCTAACTTGCTGTTTATTGGAGTGTCAGTTGGTTTACATCCAAGCATTCTAGTTTCCTTGAGTAAGTCTAGAACATATTTATGTTGGAAGATTGAAATTCCCATTTTTGATCTTCCTATTTCCATTCCAAGGAAATATTTGAGATTTCCCAAGTCCTTTATCTCAAATTCTTGAGCAAGGAAGTTCTTCAGGGTGGTTATTTCTCTTTCATCATTCCCAGTTAGGATGATATCATCAACATAGACAATAATGATGGATGTTTTACCTTCAGAAGAGTGCTTGACAAACATAGTATGATCTATTGGGCATTGTGAATAGCCATGTCTCTTTATAGTCTTTGCAAATTGATCAAACCATGCATGTGGAGATTGTTTAAGACCATGAAGAGATTTTTTTT
>MNCI01002498.1:435861-461787 GCA_015680685.1 Gnetum montanum | reverse complement strand
TGGCATTTGAGCTTAAGGGTCTCCTTAAAGAAGCGGGGGAGGTTGACCGGGCTACCCAATTTGAGACAACGCAGGAAGGCAAAGTGAAGGCCTTGTAACTTGGAAGCATTGCCAGATTGGACGAAGAAGCATTCAATCAAATCAGTTCCTTGGGCCCATAGGCGCGACAGAGAAGATCTGGGGACCTGGCGGCTCTGAGTCTGGGGGACGGGCCCATCAAAGAACAGTTCCACGTCCTGGAGGCCACGGGTAGAGGGCAAGAGGATTTCCCCAGCGATCGGGGCCCTTAGACAGCTGGCAATCGAGGATTCTGTGACCCAGATTTCACGCCCGCGGAAGAAGGTACGGTCGTTGACCCAGTTGGAGAAAAACGCGTCATTTGCCAGATCAGGGTCCCTGACCAGCCGCTGCAGAGGCTCTGACCAGCCGCACTGGATCACCAACTACCAAAGTGCCTCGTCCACCTGGAACGTGGCGCAGTCCGACTCGAAGGTGGGCGTAGTTCCCATGGTTTCCTCGATTTCTTTCCACGCCGCGATAGCCTGGGAGACCAAGTGCTGTGGAGGGGGGTGCTGCTGCTGTTGGAAGACGGCGTTATTCCGTGCCTTCCACGCTACCCATAAAAGTAGCGTGGCTTGGGAGTCGCCCGTGAGGCATCTCAGGGGGGGCATAGTCGCTGCGTGCCACGTGGCGCGCATGCAAGGGCACTCCGCCGCGAAGTGCTGCGTCGTTTCCGCATCGGCACCGCATGCAGGACACGTAGCAGTGCTTAGAATCCCGCGTCGATGCAGCAGGGCCCGTACTGGCAACACATCGTTTTGGAGAAGCCACAGGAAGAATTTAATTTTT
Source organism: Gnetum montanum (assembly GCA_015680685.1). Classification (NCBI taxonomy): domain Eukaryota; kingdom Viridiplantae; phylum Streptophyta; class Gnetopsida; order Gnetales; family Gnetaceae; genus Gnetum; species Gnetum montanum. The sequence goes on along the minus strand of MNCI01002498.1, from coordinate 460,938 downwards.
TCGGGCAGGTGTCCCTGCCATATTTGCCGCCAGTCGTCCAGCCGAGGGTACTTGGCCGTTAGGAGGGCCCGCAGCTCGAGGCTCCCCCAACCCAAGGTCTACATTGTGCGTGCGTGCCGGCAGAGCCCTTGCCACGGCCTCGAATCCCGCGCCCCGGAAACCCATGGCAGATATTTGGCTTTCATGATGCGGATCCATGGGGTCAGTTCTCCCTGGGGGCACGAAAATCGAAGCAGTAACCGTTGTTGTCCTATTATCAACTCGTCCTCGAATGATGTGATACCCAAGCCCCCTACACTTTGGGGGCACGCTACTTGCTCCCAACGGACCAGATGAATTCTGCGCCCCCCCTTGCCCCCCTCCCAAACGAAGGTATGGACAACAGTATTAACCGCAGAGATGACCGCGTTCGGAGGGGTGGCCACGGTTGCCACGAACCGCATGATTGCTGTGAGGATTCCAGTGGCCACCAACAGATGCCCTTTGCGACTAAGGAATCTGTTTGTCCAATGGCTCATTCTTCTCTCGATTTTTTCGAGCAGCGGGCCCCATGCCGTGGTCCGTCCCCATCTGAAGAGGGGGATGCCTAGATATGTGTTGCTGTATGTGCCAGGCAGGATATTCAGGATGTGTATTGCCCAGTTTTTAACCTCTGCATCCACATTAAGGAAGTGGGCGGAGGATTTGGTTCGATTGATTTCCAGCCCCAATTTGGCCGCAAGACGGGACAAGGCAACGTTGATGCACTGTGCCTGTGGGACCGTCGCTCTACTGAGCAACATCGTATCGTCCGCATAGTGTTCGGTCCGGCATGCCACGTCGGCAATGTTTAGACCGTCCACTCCCGAGGTGCTGCAGTAGTGCTACATTAAGTCCATGACAATGATGAAAAGGAGGGGTGAGAGCGGGTCCCCTTGCCTCAACCCCCGCCCAAGGGAGGAGAGGCCCCATAAATGCCCCCCCACATCAAAGGAGAAACCGGCTGAGGACTGCATGTGGATGCAAAGGCGGATGAACTGCAAATCAAACCCTTTCCGTAACATGATGGACTACAAGGCCTCCCAGCTGAGCGTGTTGTAAGCCTTGGTGATGTCAAGTTTGAGGCAAAGTCCGGGAAAGCCTGTATTCCGAAGCGAATGAAACACCTCCTACAAGAGGAGGATTTGGTCCTGAATGGCCCGTCCTTGCACGAACCCCGCCTGGTTGATCCCCACCAACTTGGGCATGAGCGGCACAAGCCGACTCACCAGCAGCTTGGAGAAGATCCTGATGAGAACATTGCAAACCCCAATGGGGCGGAAATGTTCCGGGTGGTGTGCGTTAGATTGCTTTGGGATGCACACAATGTGGGAGCAGTTGAGTTCCTTTCGAACCTGTCTCCTGGCTAGCATAAGATTGAACACATCTATAATATTGGGTCCCACAATATCTATGAATGTATTAAAAAATTCAAGGCTCCAACCATCAGGACCAGGTGCTTTGCTGCTTGGCATGCTAGTGATCGTGGCCGTGAGCTCCGACCATGAGAAAGGGGCCAGCAGCCGAACGTTGTCGTGCTCGCTCAGTACACGTTGTACGGGAACCGAGATGGGTGTGGTGGGGCGCCTGGCCCAAATCCCGTGCCAGTATTGTGTTAGCTCGTGCGCAATTTGTTGTGGATCATCAATAGTCTCGTCGGCCTGGTTGCGGAGGCAACGGGGATGACAGCCCCCTCGGGTTTTGGCCATAGCAAAGAAGAATCTGGTCTGTTTGTCCCCCTCCCTGATCCATCGGATCCGGGAACGTTGTCGCTAGTACGTCTCCTCTTTGAGGTCAAGAGATTGAAGCTGCCGCAGCGTGTGTAGCTCCTCCACGTGTAAGTCCTTACCTGCTTCCTGTCGGGCCTGGATCTGGCCTAGCTGGGCACGGAGCTTCCGCAGGCCTGTTCGGAAGGAGAATTTTGCGTCCACAGGGAGGGCCCTGATGGCCCACTTCAGCCGGAGCAAGGCACCCTTGAGGAAATCCCATGGGTCCCCCTGGCCGGGCCGGTAGTCAACCCAAATCTCCTCCACCAGTGGCCTCAGCCACGGTTTGGCTAACCAGGCCGCTTCGAAGCAGAAGGGGCGTGGGGCCTTGGGTTTTCTATCTAAAGAGATTTTTTTAGTTTGCATACTTTGTTGACATTTTCTATAGACTTGATACTTGGTGGAATGTCCATGTAAACCTCCTCTTCAAGATCTCCATTCAAGAATGCATTTTTGATGTCCAATTGGTGTAGATGCCAATCAAGATTAGCTGCAAGGGATAGAAGGACTCGGATGGTATTTAGTTTGGCAATGAGTGCAAAAGTTTCTTGGTAATCAATTCCATAAGATTGTGTAAAGCCCTTGGCCACAAGGCGAGCTTTGTATCTGTTAATACTTCTATTTGCCTTGTATTTAATCGTGAAGATCCATTTACATCTGACAGTATTTTTCCCATTCGTTAGCTCAACTAAATCCCACATTCCATTCTTCATCAGAGCATTGATTTCATCATCCACCGTTGATTTCCACTTTGGTCTTTGAAGAGCCTCTTGAATATTATTGGGGAATCTGAATATTTGAAAGGTTCATAGTAAATGCATGATATCCAAGTGACAACTTTTTGTAAGAAACAAAGTTCTGTATTGGGTGTTTTGTACATGACCTTACCCCTTTCCTTAATGCAATTGGTAAATCCAAAAGTTCATTAGAATCAGGAATTGAATTAGTGTTACCTGGATGTGAGTTATTTTGGATTGAATTCGACACATTTTCATGAACAGTTCTTGGGTAGAATTGTTCTTCCATATCCTTTTGAGTTGGTTTCCTTCTTGAGTACACAATGAGCTCTTTGTTTACAATCTCATGAGGAGGACTCGATAGTGGACTGAGGTTTGGGCTTGGGCTGGATTGAGTGAGTGTCTTGATAGAAGAAGGATTTGGTTTTGGATCCCAAAAAAGATATTCCTGATTTTCACTCTCCCCCTAAATGTTGGTTTTGGGATAATAAGGCTGTGCTTCCATGAATGTGATATCCATTGAGTGGTAAAATTGTTTTGTACTAGGATAGTAGCACTTATACCCCTTTTGATTTGGTGAATATCCTAGGAAGACACATTTGGTGGCCTTGGGATCAAGTTTGCTATGAAATTGTTGGGGAATATGAACAAAAACTGTACAACCAAATACTTTGAGAGGGATTGATGAGATGAGTTGGGTTGTTGGAAAAGCTTTCAAAGGACTTGACAAGGATTCTGGAATTTAAGAACTCGTGATGGCATTCGATTGATGAGATATGCAGTAGTAAGAACTGCTTCTTCTGAAAAAAATTTTTGGAACTTGATAGGAAAATAGGAGGGCTTGGGCAACTTCCAATAAATGCCTATTTTTCCTTTTAGCTCTCCCATTTTGTTGTGGGGTATAGATATAAGAGCTTTGATGGACAATTCCCTCTTTAGACAGAAAATCCCTAAGAACAAAGTTGAAATATTCTTTTGCATATTGAAATATTCTTTTGCATTGTCAGTTCTCAAGATTTGGATTTTTGTTTTAAATTGTGTCTGAATCATGTTCATGAAAATTTTAAAGATTTGGCTGACTTCAGATTTTTCTTCCATTAGAAATATCCAAGTGAGTCTTGTGTGATCATCGATAAAGGATACAAACCATCTCGCCCCTATCACATTTTTTATTTTTGATGGACCCCAGACATCACTATGAACCATAGAAAAGGGATGAGATGCTTTGTATGGTTGTATTGGATAAGAGTAACAAACAAGTTTTGAAAGCTGACAAATTTTTTTTTGAATAAAATCAAGTGTTATTAATTCCAAAAAAGAGCTGTACATGAGTATAGCCTGGGTTAGGGCTGCTACCCCATGCTCGGCGGATTGCACCGCCACAAAACCCTGTGCTGTTCTATTTTCTAATAATGCCCCCTCCCAAGGGCAAGGCTAGCCCACACTTGCAAATTATTTACAAGTCCCCTTTTCGCGAGTCCTTGCCCACCAAGTCGTCCCTGAGTCCTTGGCCAACACAGCTCACATCATGCTGTCCTTCCCATTCTGTTCTATATATGGATTCTACCCCTATGTCAATCCCATATACTCCTTTGTGATTTGCAAATGTGGGCTGATGTCAACCTCGGTTCTAGCTTCGGAGGTGCCAGTGCTAAGCGCTAAGTGTTGCCGTTTTTCTTGAATGAGTTGTGCAAGGCCAGTCTTGTGTTCCGAGATGATGCTTTCCATCCATCTTAGTGTCTATATCTACATGAGTGTGGTCTCTTGTTGCATATTTTCCCATTGCTTTTGCCACCACTCCCTTTCTTCCTACCTAGCTTGTTCTGCTGCTTTACTGCATTCCACGGTGATGTCCCATCCATCCCCTTGTTGCAGGGGTGTCTCCTTTGTATTGAGCTCCTGGTTCTGTGTCTCTCCTATGCATGTTGTCGTTGTCCTCGCTGCGTGTTCCCTCCCCTGGGATCCCGTCTAGGTCGCTTGCTACTTACCTCGCCATCTGGAGTAAACGAGCATGGGTTGTAGGGACAGAATCGACATTCCTACAAGCCAGAGTGCCATGCTAACCCCTGGGTGTCTCCTAGGTCATCAACGCTGCAGAGAATCCTAGAAAAATTGAGGGATGTTAATGGGCGTCTTGTGCCTGATGTGCTTCAGAAATGCGAAGTGGACTCCCACCAGTTTGTGGGAATATTCGGACTGGATGAAATATCGTTCAACCAAGACAACAGCTTCCCTCTGCACCCCTTGTAACACTAGTCTCCGAATGTGCCCATTGTTCATCCTAGGGATGTCCCCTTGGAAGAATTCGGCTATGTCCGATTACGCATGTACAACTGACACAATAACCATCCCCTCAACCTCGATACCCAACACATCCGCCAGCATAGGCACTGAAATAGTGATTCGCTTGCCCTGAAATGTAGTTACATTGCCTTGCCAATTGTCATAAAACTATGTTGTGGGTAATCCTTGTACCCCTTCCAGGCTTTGTAACATGTTGTCCCAGCCCATCTGCTAAACTAGAGGCCATAACTCAGCGTGTTCCTTGAATTTTGTGACTAAGGGCTTGAAAAGGAGTCGTTGTCCTATAGCCACAAAAGCCTTAGTCCAGAACTGCTAAATGCCCCTGGCCACCATCCTCAGTGACGGTAGCTCCATGCCACTGAATGCCACTGAATATCAGTGAGTTTTGGTGCTTCCACAACACCCACAAAGCCACCATAGTGGGAGAGTCCCCGTGGCAGGCAAACAATGGAAGATGGGCAGTGTGCCAAACAGCTGTAGTGAAGAGGCATCTATATATAAGGTGGTGTAGTGTTTTTGTGTCTATAAGACACAAGGGATAGGTGGGCTCCACATGCAACCCACGTTCGTGTAACGTGGCATGTGCTGGGAGCGCATGGTGCATAATTAGCCACCTGAACGTCTTGACTTTGAAGGCGACCCTTCCAAAGTTTCCCCTAGGCGGGAGCAGATGGGTATTGATGTTTAATGATTTCTTGAGGGTGTTGATCGAGCAACCCTAGCAGTTCTATCTTGCAAATGTGTTGGCACAGGTTTTGCCATAGGTGAGAGTTGCCTACGCTTGTCTCCCAACAACGATATTTTTTGTTAAGTAGTTGCACCCACAGCACTTGAGTTTTCACTTGGTTCAAGAATTTGCAAAGAAGCTATTGCAGCCCTAGCTCAATCTCATCATTAAACTTTAAGAGGCCGATCCCACCCATCGATTGAGGCTGAGTTGTCATGTCCCATGACACCAAGTGCATTCTTTTGTCCCCTTTTTCCCCCGACCATACAAAATTGCAGATGATGCCATCAACTTTTTGTATCACTCCCATTAGTAGCTTGGCCATGGAGGCAGTGAACTGGGCCATGGCCATTAAGATTGTAGACGCCAAGATCATCTTCCCCTTGCGCGAGAGGAAGCGGTTGATCCTGTGGGAAGTCTTTGTCTGGAGCTGTTCCAGCAACCCCTGCCAAGCCTTATTTCGCTGCCAGTGAAAAATGGGCATGTCCAGATACTTATCCTCAGCATGCCCTAGCAAGATACCCAATGTCTGAATAATTTTTGCTTCCACCGTGTTCACGGTGTGCACCATGTATATGGCAGATTTTGTAGTGTTAATTGTGAGGCCCACCTCCCTTCGCAATTGGTCCAACACCCTCAACAAGGCCTCTACCTGAGGCATTGCTGCCTGGGTAACCACCAGCGTATCATCAACAAAGTGGACGTCCAAGCAATGCACCCCGTTGATGTCCAACCCTTGCACCCCTTCCGCCATGCAGTAGGACTTGAGAAGGTCCATTACCAATAGGAATAACAGAGGCGATAATGGATCTCCATGCTGTAGGCCTCTCCCAATGCCGTGGAAACCCCACAACCACCCATTAATGTCCAAGGAGTATCTATTGTCCCATTGGATTTGGATGCACAAGTTGACAAATTTGGCATCGAATTGCTTCGCAAGCATGATCGTGCGGAGCTTAGCCCAACTGACCAAGTCGTACACCTTAGTAATATCAAGCTTGATACACAATCCGGGGAACTAAGTTTTCTGAAGTGAATGCATAATCTCCTGTAGTAGCAGGACCTGGTCTTGCAGTAATTGCTCCTTGACAAACCCGGCTTAATGCTCAATGATCAGCCTAGTCATGAGGGGGGCCACTCGATTAACTAGCATCCATGAAAAGATCTAGAGGAGTGTGTTGCACACTCCAATGGGCTCGAAGTGCCCAGGAGATGTTGGGTTTGGGACTTTTGGTAGGAGGACCACTTGGGAGCAGTTAATCTCCTTTCTCACTTGTTGCCAGGTGAGCATGCTATTGAAGGCATCTAGCAAGTTTTCTTCCAAGAGCTCCTCAAACTCCCGAAAGAATTCGATGGGCCATCCATCTAGACCCTGGGCTTTGTTTGTAGGCATGGCTTTCATGGCCGTATGAAGTTCTGCCCTCAAAAACGGCCTGAGTAGTTGCTGGTTCTCAGTAGGAGTTAAGATGCAAGGCACTAGAACCGAGATGGGCTTAGTGCGCTGCCATCGCCATATATCCTCCCAATATGTCTATAGTTGAACAAGCCCTTGCCTCGTGCTCGGCCGCTCTCCAGGATCTAAACACTACAATAGGTGTTGCAACATGCTCTTGGTGGCTCGGTGTGCTTTCGCAGTAGCAAAGAAAAATTTGGTGTGCCGATCTCCCTCCCTTAACCACGTTACCCACGATCTCTGTTTCTAGTAGGCTTCTTCCTCCCTGTATAATTCTTGGAGCTCTGTAAGGAGAGCCTGTTCTTCTTGGTCAACATCTGCCCCCTCCTATTGTTGCTATATTTCCCATAGCTGTTTTTGCACTTGTGATCGGTAGCCTTTGAAATTGTATTTGTTGTTGGCTGCTATGTTCTTGAATTGATCTTAGCCCCTCTCTTGAGGAATTCTTTGGGCTCTTGTGCATTGGTGTTTTTTTGCCATGTATTGTGCACCAAATTTCTCAGCCATGGTTTGTTGAGCCAGGTTCGTTCAAACTAAAATGGCTGGGGAGCTTTATCCACCATGGTTTGGATCCTGCAAATGATAGCCCTGTGATCCAAGGCCTGTCTTTCCTGGCTTTCAGCCTAGATATCAAATTCCATCATGAGGTTGTAACTAACCCAAACCCTGTCAATCCTTGAATGGACCTAGTTTGGCCCCCGTCTATTGTTGCTCCATGTGTATCTACATCCTATGATTTCCAGATCAACTAGGTCATATTCGTGTATGAATGCTGTGCAGTCCGCAGTGCTCAGAGGGTTCGAGCAGTCTCCCCCAGACTTTTCCTAGCAAAACATCCTTTGGTTGAAATCCCCGATCATTACCCACTTTGTTGTGTTGTCAACAATGGCCACCATGTGCTTGAACTCCTGAATGCGAGCCTCCCAACTTTGTGCACCGTAAATGTTGGTGACCCAGATACCCGTCTGTGGTATGTGCACCATAAGGCTCTAGTTAGACACATCCACCAACTCCACAGCATCCTTGGTCAGGACCACCAGTCCTCCCACTCTCCCTCTACTAGGCACCATGTGTAGGTGGTAGCCTTCCCCCACTGTAATAGCTGCTTCTCTGAAAGTTGCAGCTTGGTCTCTTGGAGGTAGACCATGTCGCAGCCTTCCTCCTGCATAATCCTTTTGAGGGTGTTTCTTTTATATGGGCTACCTAGTCCTCGGCAATTCTAGGAAAAAATCTTCACGGGGATAGACAAACGCTTGTGATACACCTCCTGGAGTGTGCGCTACACTCCCAAATCCAGGTCTAGCTGCGTAGACTTTTTTCTCATACTGGCAGCATTCAGGTGCCCAACCTTAGGGATGGGCTAGACGACTTTGGCGCCCTGCACGTTGGCCCCCTTTGGGCCCAAGATGTCTTTCATTTTTGGCTTGGTTGACCCTTTGCCAAGTGTGATCCATTCCCCTAGTAGGGGTAACTCTGGTCCATGTCCTCCCAACAGCTCCTTTTTCTTCATCGAAGGGGTATGCAGTGATCCCGTATCTCCATTGCCATGCTTAGTCGGGCTTGGGAGCTCCATCTATGCGTCCTTGGTTTGTGAGCACCCCTCACCCCTCTCTGTATCCTGTGTGACCAAGACCTCATCCTTGGCCGGCCTGCTCCTTTACGCTTGATGCACAACTGAAGAGCCACCACCCCCAAGCACCGAAGGCCCTTTCTTTATGGTATGGCCCTTACGGCCCACCAAATTCCACCCCTACTGTGACTCTGGTTGTGTGACCCTACAGTCCGGCTTTGAACATCTTGGGCCTGCAACTTCCTTTGGTGCTGTTGACTTGTTCTCAAACTGCACATAGGCCTTCTCGCTTGTTTCAGTGTCTAAGATGAGCTAGTTGATCTTGTCCTTCGACCTTAAGGATTGCCACACACAGAAGCGTGCATATCCCATTTGATCCATGGATGCTGTGAAGGCGTCAAACTTGATAAATTCGTCAAACAATTCGGCCAACGATTTCAAGAATTTAGGAGACCAATATTCCAATGGCAGGTCATGGAGCCTCACCCACACTGGAGCGCGCTCGAAAAGCCCTGCATCCCGGTGTGCTCTGGGGCGCCAGGGAGCAAGGGCCAGTCCCCGGGCCCTATAGAATCATGGCCCCTCCACAAGGATCCTTTCTTGCTCCTTTGCCATTTGGAAGTTGAAGAGTAGTTGCTTCTCTGTCAGGCTCCACATAGACATTGTCCAGCCCCCAGATAGCGTTAACCCATCTCCGTATAAGATCCATCCTGGGCCGCCCTCTTTCAGACACAAACTTCTCGAGTAGGCTTCGTTCCAACCTTTGCAAAGTGCCCTCAGGATGGTGGCCCACCTTAAGATGCATAGTGGCCCCATCTTGGGAGTAGGCCACGAAATCCCTGGTCCCTTCCTACACATGCGTTGGAAACGGCTTGTCAGGCCTTGGCCCCCTGCCATCCGAAGGGTGGGACTTCCCATTGTGTCCAGATCCTCCTTGCGTTCTAGAGCCCACTCTCGATCCCGTACATGCACCAGCTCCCACACCTACTTTCCCTCCAACTCTAGCCTTGTGGCCCATGTTCGCCCTTGCGTCTGCGCTGCCGCTTGTCCCCGCTCTTGTGCATGCTCCCTTTCCCGTGCCCATGTGCGCTCCCTCTCCTGTGCCTATGCGTGCTCCCTCTCCCGCTTTCGACATTTCAAAATTTTTTGTCTATCTTGATTTCTTAGTTTTGTTCATGCAGGGTCTAATTACTAAACTGAAAAAGTAGCTAAGAAATTTCACAATGAAGAACATTTGAATTTTTATTGAATAGTGATGGAAAGAGTCTTTTGAGATACAAAAAACTAGGATGACCTAGTCTATAATGCCATAGTAGAATTTCATTTTCCTTATTTGATTTAAATACAGAAAAAGATTGTTTCTCACTGATTGTATGTGGAGATTGTCTCTTAAGTTGGTTGCCTTCTTTGAAGATATAGAGTCCCGCACACACCTCAGCATTGCCAATCATTTGTCCCGAAGTCAAATCTTGAAAACAACAATGATTGGGAAGAAATTTAGCAACACAATTCGTATCTTGAGTGAGTTTACTAATGGATAATAAATTGCAAGTTAGGTTAGGGACAAGGAGCACAGATTTGAGGGTTAACCCCCTAGGTAATACAATAGAACCTGTACTAGACACCTTAGATAGAGAACCATCGACAATATGAGTAGTATGGTTCTTAGTGCATGGTGTGTAGTCTTGAAGAATTGTAGAATCTCCAGTCATGTGGTTTGATGCTCCGGAGTCAACAGTCCAAGTGCTTAACTTATCATCCTTTTAAACCTTTAGAGTAGTGAAAAAGTTACCTTTTTGAGCCATTGAACCAATCCCTATGACTGAATTAGAAGTGTCAGGCATTTGCTGAGTGAACAACTTTTGCAGTACTTCAGTTTGTTCCTTATTGAAGGGGTGTCTTGATGATTTTGAAGGAGAGGAAGGTCTTTCTTTTGTTGCTACACTATTACCCTTGCTTTCTTTCTTAGATCGGGAGTGTGATGGTTTCCAATCAGCAGGTTTCTTGTGGATTTGCCAGCAAGTTTCTCTAGTATGACCAAGCTTCTGACAGTGATTGCACTAGGGCCACCCTTTTTCGTTTGGGAACTGGAACCTTGTGCGGCTAAAGCCGAACCTTCGTTGGTTGGATGGTTCGAATGGAGCATAGCTTTCTTCTTGCTTTCTTCTTGTTGTACTTCATAGGCAACCTTACGGAGACTTGGTAGTGGTTTGATTACTAAAACACACCCACGAACTTCGTTTAGGTTTTTGTTTAAACCTAGAAGAAACTTGTAGATTTGTTTCTTTTCAACGATCTTTTTATACTTGTTGGCATCATTTGGATAATCCCATTTTGTGGTCTCATATAGATCTAATTGTTGTCAATATTGATTTAATCGATTGAAATATTGAGTAACAGACAAGTCTCCTTGGCGTAAGTCATGAAGAATCCCTTCTATCTCAAATGCCTCTATGGTGTCTTCTTTATCGGAGTAGGTTTCTCTTGCAGCCTCCTAGATCTCTTGGGTTGTTTCATAGAGCATGAAATCTTCTTCGATGTCGTTTGTCATCAAGTTGATCAACCAAGACATAACCATGTTATTTTCAACCTTCCAACTCTGGTACTCTGGATCTTCCTTTGCTGGTTGAGTAGCTACTCCAGTGAGCTAGTTGTCTTTGCCCTTGTCACACACGAACATCATAACTGAATGGGACCATTGAAGATAATTCTGTCCATTCAGCTTGTGGCCTGTTATGAGGATAGCATAATTTTCTGAACCACCACTAGTGCTCAGAATTGGGTTGCTATTAGGAGCGGAGATGACATTTGATGCTGTTGTGGATGTAGCCATGAGGACGGACAGGGATATAACATGGAGAGAAATGAATCGCTGTGATAGGAGAATGAGAGCCAATGTCTGCTTTCGCTGGAAGAGAGAGGGAAAGAAAATTCAACGTCGTTGGTGATGAGCACAGGTCTGATGCCCGTCGGTGAGAAGGAAAAATTCACCATCGCTGAAGGAGAAGAGAGTGAGATGAACGGAAGAGAGCTAAATAGGAGAGGACCAAATGGTTGAGGACAGAATTGCTCAGGAAATGCTCTGATACCATGTAGTTATTTAGAAAAGTAGAGAAACTAAATTTTTATTCTCCTTGATTTTTGAGTGTTACAATGCGCCCTTTTTATACATGAATATGGATACTATTTTTAGAAGGAATAATCAGAAATCCCTGATTATGGGGAAAAACAAATCACAATAAAATTAGGAACCATAAAATCAGGAAATTTGCCAAAAAAAGCTGGATTTGGGATGACAACAAATCCCATTAAAGTAGGAAACTACCACTAAGAATTACAGCTGTAAACAACCCTTAAAAATTGATGTGGATTTCCATAGTTATTGTTGAATCTATTGAGCAAGGAGTGATGCCTCCTCACGATGCAATCTTCAAAACTAGGCACCCCTACATTGTTGGGCTTTCTTGGTTTATCTACTTTTTCTCAATAAACCAAATGAATCTTGGAACCCCTTTTACGTTGGACTAGATGAAGCTTCTGATGAGACTATTGACCCTATGAATGACTTGTTTGGGGAGAGATCAAATAGAGGTGAGATACCTAGTGATGGTTGCAAGCATCAATGAGGCCAAGAAGATTTTCCCCTTACTTGTAAGGAAGTTAGAGGTCTAGTGTTCTATCTATTTTGTATTTTTTGTAGTGACTTGGACCCTATTGAATTTCTTCTCTAGGCAAAGATAGGAATCCATAGATATGAATCTTGCAATGAGCCAATTTGAATTCCTAGAAGCTGACAAATCCTCCCTTTCATTGTCCCTTCTATGTAAACAAAGCGGGTTCTAGATTTTGTCTGATTAATGTAGAGTCCCAGTTTCTTCCCATGTAATCCAATGCTTTCTTGATAGCCATAGCTTTTAGGATAGTGGCCTTGGTAGTGATAATAGTGTCATTAGTGTAGTCGTGGGCAATGCAACTAAAGCCCCCAGTTTGCATCCCTTGGACCCTTTCTAACATGCAGTAATCATTAATGGTATCCATAGCAAGAATAAAGAAATATGGAGAAAATGGATCTCCCTATCTAATGCCTCGTTGAGGGGAAGAAAATCCCTTGATTTGGCCATTCATTTCAAAAGAGAGAGCTCTCAATTTTTGCATTTGCAAGTGAAGCTAAACAAACTTATTGTGAAATAATTTCTTGATCATAATATCATGAAGAGAAGACGAGGTAATAGAATCCTAGGCCTTGGTTGTGTGTAGTTTGAGAAACATACTAGGGAATTTTGCTGAATTGGCACAATGCATCAACTCTTGGAGGAGATGATTTGATCTTGAATGTAATGGCGTTTGATGAAGTTGGCTTAATGCATGCCCACTAAACTAGGCTTCAACGGTTCCATTCTATAGACCATAATCTTGGAAAAGGCCCACTGCAAACTCCGATAGGTTAGCAATTTGAAGGGAGCATGGGGTCTTATGGATCAACACAATCCTGGACCAATTCATCTCTTTTTAAACTTGCCCCCAGTTTAGCATAAGGTTGAAAGAATCTACAAATTTATTGACAATGATGTCAAAAAATTCTTTGAAGTGTTCAATAGGCCATTTGTCTAGTCCTAGTGCTCTCCCGCTTTTCATGGTGAAAATAGCTGCTACAATGTTGTTCTTAGAGATGGGTGTTAGGAGCCTCAAGTTATCCTCTTGTTCTAGGATCCTTTTGATAGGAATAGAGATGGGGGAGGTAGTTCCCTTGGACCAAATATCCTTCCAATAGTTCTCCACGACTTTAGCAATGTTAGCCCGGTTTGAAGTAAGCTCCCCTTCAACTTGCAACTTGTGAATTTGCCTGGATTTTTGTTGGCTTTGGTTGTAGTGAAAAAGATTTTTGTTGGCTTTGGCAGCAGTGAAAAAGAATTTGGTATTTTGATCTCCATAATGAATTGATCTAAACTCTTTCCTTACCATTTAACTTGGCTTTGATACCATGAACAAAGAGATGAAATGAGATAGTTCTCTTTATTGAAGTTTATGAAAGATTGCATACAAGGATTTATCGACCTTATTCCGTATTTCAGGAAACAAACTAAAAAAGAAATCCAATCTACTAGAAATTAGAAACGATAAAAATGGAAGCTACAAATCAGGGAAAACAAACTCCACAAAAACTGCAATTAATCCTAGAAAATCAGGAATTTACTTGGTCCACAAAATCAAGAATTTACTCGATCTTTCCAACATTGTTTGGTTGATGTAGAGTCTAGTGTTTGCACAGTGAATAAAGCTCATAGTTTTTCCTTATTTCACTGTTGATGCCTTAAACATTAAAACAACAAAAATATTTATTTAATTTTTGTTTCATTGTGCTTTGATGATTCTCCCTTATCCAAGGAGGTCATAATTGTACGACATGGTGTGAGGCCATTGAGGTTGTGATTAAAAGCCATTTATTGCTTTTCATGTGTAGTGTTGCACCTATCCCATAAGGAATTGTGACATGAGCATTGCGCCTATCCCCATAGGGGATGGGGATGTATGAGTGTTTATTGTTGGTTTGTTTCTTATAATTATGATTATGAAATCCATAAAAATTATAAAATATAAAATCATAAATACTTTCTCTATTCCCTACTGTCACAACATAGGCTTTTTCATTGTATGATATGTATTATAATCTCTTTTATATTTATTGAATGCAACGATATACACAAGTGTTCTTGGTAATCTACTTAACATCATCTACAAAGCTTATGATTGGATCACACTGTGTTTTGTGTGATAAATCCCATTGATCAAAATTGGTGCAACCTCTATCATTGGTGTGGTTGTTGGGGAAGGTGTTGATGAATTGCTTGGAAATGCTTGTACATTTTTGATCTTAACATTTATTCAAATCAAGTGTGTTTCTTACCATTGTGTAGAATTTGAACGAGAATGAGATGGTAGATAATGCTAAAGGCCCACCAAAGACCTTTGGTAGAGGAAATATGATAAAACGAAAGAGGGCATCTATCATATTTGAACACTTGGAGGATGTGAGCCTACCACCAATTGTCTTGACCTATCATCTAGATAAGCAAGGGAGGTGGTATGATGCTCATGGACAGTTCTTTAAGAAAACAACGGAGGTTGCAACACATGATCTCAAAGAGGCCTTGATCATATTTGGCTAGAAGATAATTATGCATTTTATGTGGCTTTAGAGATAAAGTACAACGATTACAAATCTCATTCGAGGCAAGAGCTTTGAGACCAAATGGTGGAAGAGGATGCTTGCTGTAGCTTTGCATTTGACCATTCAGATGAAGAGGAGGATGATAAAGCAGATACGATGGCCCATGGTTAGGAACCACTTATCACAATGCAGCTAGAACCCATGCTGATGATCTCCTCCCTAGTTCTGGTATTTGCACTTGTCGAACTATCTGGCGATGATGATGCCCCTTTGTTTGATTGGGGTGATTATCATGAACTAATGAAGTTGTCCATATTCTACAGGAGCATGTTCATGATAACTATATTAAATGGATCAACATGACCAATGTCCCAACATACAAAGGGTTTACCAACGATGATTCCTAACTCCACTTGTAGGCATTTGACAATGGTTGCTACCTATAGGGCATTATCAATGATTGGCAGAAGTTGCGAGTGTTTCCCCACACCTTCATCGAGCACGTGGAAACTTGGTACAAGTCCTTGCTCCCCAAATTAATTCAAAGATGGACAGACATGTCTGAATCTTCAATGCCAAATTTCAGACCTATGCTTGCATTCAAACATCTAGAAGGAGATGGCCGAATGGAGGTATGGAGCATGTGAATCACTACACATTGCCATGGAGAGGTACCTGAAAACTGCTCACCATTGTTTGAACCACAACTTTAGCTAAAGAGAACAGCTGATGCATATTGTGAAAGGCCTAAGGCAGGAAACAAAGGAGCATGTGGATATATGATGGGCTAGATACACAAAAATTTTGTGGCCCAAATCAAAGTGCTTCTTGACACCATTGCAAGCATGGAAGGTGAATGGTGGAATCAAGAATTAGTTGAGGAGTACAATCATGATTCTATGCATAGAAGGGAGGTGAAGAACATTGAGGTACATCTAAACCTCCCACTGTAGTTGAGGTCTTGGCACAAGACCGGGTTATAATCAAAAAGGCCTTGATAGACTTGATCCACAAGAAGGACCAGGTATGGAAAGTGATGGATGACAAGATGATCGGTACCCTTAAGGACATTGAGGGTAGGGTGGCTGAAGTAGCAACGAAAGCAATTGAACTACATGAGCATAGAAAGAAGTGTGATGGTAAGGGCAAGGGGAAGCTTTCACATTCTAAGAGCATCAAAGAAGATCTAGATAAGGCTTTCTCATCGTCTAGTGATGAGGATCCCATGTGAATATTGCGTAGATCCTCATCACTTGTAGTGCTGCCTAGTCATGGCTCATATGATTGGTGAAATGGGATGGAGCTAGGATGCCTCTAAATCCCAAGTTCCTTAAAAAGCAAACAAGGACTCTATACCTTGGCTGATCATACTATAGTAGAGGTGCATATATGCAGCCCACACAATAGTTTCAGTAGTGGCAAACTCCAAATCTTCCTACTTTGATGTAACAATAGGTGACACTTTTAGACAACCCCTACTTTCAAGGCCCAGGCAAGTACTTATTTACTTCCACAGATGACAACTTGACAATTCCTACCTATATCAAGCAATCTTGCCCTACAAACTCTTGAATAGTACCAATAGCTTCTACTTCCTAGTCCCATGCAAGGTGGGATACCCAGTCAACTGCAATTGGAGCAAATCAAATTTTGTGATATTGCCTATTATGCTGATCTTGTTTCCATGTATGCAACTAGGCAATATTACCAAACCCTTGTTGATTTGGTTGCGGGGGTAATTTGGGGTTCCGTGGCAGAAAATTCTATCACAAGCATAGAGGTGAGCACCGTGGAACTAGGTTCACTCCATCCTCTTTGTCCTTTGGAGAGGATAGCAATACAAGTAGGATGGGAGTCCATATTAAGGAGGTCTAGGTACCATTCCTTGAACGCTGCAAAAATGAAACATCCACTTCAAGGAGAAGTTCTTCAACAATGTCTAGTAAATCTAACATGGTAGCACCTGATGGCAGTGGTGTCATTACCATTACCATGTCCAAGGTAGCCACATGGGTAGTAAGAGGTGGTCATTTGCTTGAAAAGAAATTAGATTCCAATAGTCCCATGGTGGAAATTCAAATTGGTGAAAAAGGTCATTGCCTAGCTCTTTGCGAATTTGTTTTGGGATTTAGCATCATTTCATTGTAGTAGTATCTTGATTGGGAACTTCCTCCTCTCAAGAGTACTAACATTTGGCTAGAGTTGGCAAACCAATCCTACACATACCTTGTGGGACACGTAAATGATGTAACGATAACAATGGTGGAATGGTAGTACCTTGCAAACTGATCAAACTAGAGAACAAGGTGGGAGATAGCTTCCCTATCATCATGGGAAGGGCTTAGTTGAGCACCATTGATGCTAGGTTAGTTTTCCAGGGCCTTAACCTTGAAATTGGTAGGAAATATGCAATTGGGAAGACATTACAAATGGACTTCATGTGATCCTTCCTAGTCATGTAGCAAACATGGTTGCAACTGTTGTGTCACAGAATATCTCTGTGTCATTAGAGATGTTAAGTGCCTTGAAGAACGTCTAGTTCACGAAGCTATGAATTAGGTCTTAGAAAGACCAATTGATTCCCTTGCCTTATGTGATGCCAAATGATTTGATTTGGAAGCAAAGAACACAATGGAGGCTACTAGTAGTGCAGTATGATCCTGAATTTTGGGGCAACCTTGATTGGTCGTAGAATGTTCCTACACCATTGCTAGAGCTCAAGCCACTCTTAGAGGGCTTGGAGTACTTATTCCTCATTGATGGTTGTGCTATTATCATAAATTCCACTTTGATGACTATCCAAAAGATTGAGCTCGAAAGGGTAGTTGTGAAGTGGAGAAAGACTTCACTTGGTCCCATGATAAACTCATGGGAATCAACTCCTCTATCTGTTAGCACCACATATACATAGATCCAAGCATTAGACCTTAGTGGATACTTCAACGAAGACTCAATCCTAATATGCAGGATGTGGTGAAAAATGAAATCATCCATCTCTTACGGGTTGGTTTTATTACATCCATTTTTGACAATTAGTGGGTTAGTCCAATTATAGTTGCACCAAAGAAAGGCAACGAATGGAGAGTTTGTGTTGACTAGAAGTTGCTGAACGTTGCCATCTTTAAGGACCATTTCCCATTGCCATTGGTGAAGCAGGTATTGGATAACATCTTTGGCTAGGAGTATTATAGCTTTCTTGATGAATACTCTGGATCAATTAGATCAACATTGCACCAGAAGATCAAGTAGAAACTACCATCATCTGTCCATGGGAAACCTTTGCCTTCAAGTGCATACCCTTTGGGTTATACAATGCACCGACCACATTCTAGTAGTTGGTTATATCTGTGTTCCAAGCTTACATTGGCAAGAGTGTGGAAGTCCTTATGGATGACTTTTCTACACATGGCAAAACATTTTGTGAGGTCTTGAATTAGCTTGAAGTTGTTCTACGTTGCTATTGCTTGGTGAATTTAAATCTAAATTGGAAGAAAAACCAGTTAATGGTGATTGACAACATTGTTCTCAACTACAAAGTTTCTAAGGAGGGGATTAAAGTACATCTTGACAAGATCTGCACCATCGAAAATATGATGCAGATTCCCACGATGGTCAAAGAGGTGCGATCTTTTCTTGACCACATTGGCTATTATTGTAGATTCATTAAGGATTATTCTAAAATAGGCAGGCCTTTATTTGAGCTCTCAAAGAAAGATGTTCTGTTCTTGTGGAGCATGGAATGTGAAAATGTCTTCCAATGTCTAAAGGAAAGTGATGAAGTGTTCGGTTGATACGTTGCTTGGGCCGGGTTAACGTAGCCTCGTTGATGCGGTCTCATTGATGTGACCCTGTTTATGTATCCATCCATGCGTTAACGTGACCCCGTTAACATAGAGTCTATCTCTTGCTATAAATATGTGTGCACCCGCAGCATTTATGGCATCTTTTGGAGTAGTTGTAGCCAAACTCTTGCAGTTTATTCCCGTAAGAGTTAGAATATTTTTCCAAGTGCCCGTAGTAGCTGTGAGAAAGGTGTACGGCTCTTTATTCAAGCGCTAATGTACCTGAGCCCATTGGTGTGACCGGCAATAAAGACAAGCTTTTTGAGCATTCCTTGCAGCATTTGGATTTAATCACTTAAGCATTTTAATAGTTTAATGTTTCCATGCTTCAATAATTTCAGAAGCTTTAATTGTTATCATTCTACAATTATTGTCCTTTCATATTTTATGAGAACCATAGGCACGACCATCTCAAACATAAATCAAACACTTGATAACCCAGTGATGCTTGATGTCTGGTAACCTAGCAGTGGTTAGGGTATGCTCAGGATGTGCACAGAAGATGGGATCAGTTACTTATGCTAGGGTGAGTTACACAACTTTTCTTTCCTTACAATTAAAGAACTAGACCTTAAAAGATAAAAAGAAAACCAATAAAAATCATTTGCCTCAATCTCACTTAACCATCACTTTAGAACAACACAAGTGAGGTTGAAAAGACAACAACCGTTCTAAGTCTTGCTGGCTAGAGTTTGGTGTATGCAAGTGCTTACAGTTTGCGGAATTCAACCGAGTCACGCGTGAACGGCCGTGATTCGTATGGTTGGGCATTTGGGTACCTCGCTGCTCATCAAAAAGGCTAACCCAAACTCTGGTGTTGTAAAGTCCTAATTGGGCTCAACCCTTCCATAAAATGATAAGCGCTTATGACTTTGCATTGGGTGTTGTCTTGATGTAGTTTAATGAGAAGAAGAGGGCCTACTACATCCACTATGCTAGCCAAAGCATTGTGGGACCTCAATTGAACTACACCATCATTGAACAAGAACTAATGGATTGCAAAAATTTAGGCACTATGTTCTTGGGTGCAAAATCTTCATCTATACTAATCATAGTGCCATTTGATTTCCTATAAACAAACTCGATGTCAGCCCTTGGGTGATTTGATGGCTGGTTCTTTTGTAGGAGTTCGATCTTCACATGATCAATCACAAAGGAGCTAAAAATGTGGTGGTAGATCATTTGTTTTGATTACGAATTGGCAACAAAGGAGAAGGTGTGTTTCTTGATGACTTTCCAAATGACCACCTTTGGAAAGTCATTTTCAACTCAAAGAAAGAACATGACTACCCATGGTTTGCCGACATTTTCAATTACCTGGTGGCCTAGAAGGTTCCTCTTGGATTCCTCTTGGGTGGGACAAACGAAAGATCCAATGATTCCAACACCAGGTAAAGCCTTACTTGGTTGTCAAAAAGCATCTTTATAAGAGATGCCCTGAATGTCTAGTAAGGTGGTGTGTTCTGAAAGAGAGTGAAGGTGCTATCTTGGCTCACATCCTTCATGGCATGTGTGGTGGGCACTATTCTAGAAAGAGGATTGTGACAAAGCTACTGCTTGTGGGCTATTTTTGGCATGTCATGTTTCATGATGCTTAACATTTTGTGCATTGCTGTGACAAGTGCCAACATGAGGGAGGTATGTCCTCATGTATAGAGTAATCATAATAGTGGATCCAACCATTGGAGCCCTTTGATATATGGATGATTGATTTCATTGGTCCCATTTGTTCACCTCCAACGACAAAACATACATCATTGTATGTGTAGATTATTGCACGAAGTAGGTGGAAGTTGTTGCTGTTAAGGATTTTTCATCTACTACTGCAACGAACTTCCTTTAGGGCAATGTACTCTATACGTTCAGTATTTCTTGAATCTTGATCTCCAATAATGGCACACACTTTACTAGTAAGGGTTTCAAGAATTTATTTGATTCTTGTGGAGTTAATCATAAATTGACTTTGCCTTCTCACTCGTAGGCCAATGGCCAAGTGGAAGTTACTAACCATGACATTGTTAGAATACTTAAAAAAATGGTTAGTGGGTATAGAAGGGACTAGGCTAATAAGCTTAATGATGCTCTTTGGGCTTATCGAATGACATGAAAAAATCCTATTGGTTACACACCGTTCAAGTTGATCTATGGACAGGTTCCATGACTACCCATTGATCTTAAAATGAAAACCTTGGGCAGTGTTGTGGATTTTGATATGACTTTAGATTTTGCACAAAAAGAGAGGTTGAGCAATTGTAATCTTTTCAATGAGAATTGCAGGATCGCCTTGATGCATAACAAGTTAGAACATTCCTATACAAAGGCTCGACATGATGTTTGTGCAAGACAATTTGATTTCAAACGCAATAAGGTCCTCTATTTTAATCCATCACACTTGTCCCATTTGGGGAAGTTTCAATTTTAATGGGAAGGACTATATGTTGTTCACACCAATCACTAGTTTGGTATAGCACATATTAACCATCTAGACATGCCAGATAAGATTTTGTTGCTCAATGGTAACACCTGAAGTAATATAGAAGCAATATAGAGAATATCTTTCCCCTCTGAGAGTACATAATAATCAATCTTGTATTTTACATGTAGATGTCTATTAGGTGATAGACATGGATTAGTTGTGGGGGAGGAATCCTCCATGCCATGTCAAATTTTCTTTTATCTTTGTCATTTTGTTTGTGTGTCTTAATAAAGTTGGTGTGTTTAGTTGATATATTTACATTTTTTGAAATTAATGATTAATCATTCTTGATCTTTTCATTTATTTAAATGTGGTTGTATGTGTGGGGGAAAACTAATTAATGTGCTTTATGAATGCTTACCCAATAAGCCAATGGAGGATGAGTGAATTACAGATGTGATGATGATGTAGGAGTGCCAAACGTGTCTAACGTGGAGCCTTGATTGATGGAATGTTCACTCAACAGAATTTATCCACCCACTTTTCCTCTATCCATCATTGGTGAACCAGGCTTAGATTTAGCAGGGAGCTAGGACTCACACTATGAGTTGTTGAAGCTAATGTTACTGGAACCATGGGTAGGTGGTGGGTCCATACCTTAGGGTATGACCTTTGGAATCCTAGATGAGTTCTTGGTCACTGACAATAAAAAGGTGTGCCATTGAGGATCCTTGTAACCACTGGATGGGTTTTACGGTGTGATTGGACTAAGGTGCACATGCTTGCCATGCTTGACTACCCTAGTTAGAAGAGCTTTGTGATCTCATGAGCCTATGTGTGCCATGGTGAGGGATGTATTCTCATGTTCATGCAAATCAAAGACTCTAGGTGGTGATCCTGCACTCTAGTCATTTCCATTATTTCCACATATCCTTTAAAAATCCTCTTCTCATGAAAGAAAGAAAAGAATGATGAATGAAAATGAAAAGAAAGGATGAAAAAAAATGAGAGAAAAATTATGAAAAAATGACAATAATAATAATGATGAGAAAAGGAGGTAATGGGAAGAGCAATTTAACTTCAAGCCTATCAGTCTACACAAATTGGTATTCTTACCATCCTAGACCAACCCTATGATTGCTCAAGTTAAGATCAAAATGAGAGGTTGAACCAATAGTCATGCAAAGCCTATTTCATGTTCAACCCATTGCTTGGATCACTTGACTCCCAAATGTAACAATCCAAGACAATCTCTTGCTCGTCCCTAGCCATAGCCATGAAGGCCTAGAAGTCTCTTTCTTAGTAAACTTTGGTAATGTCAAATGTTGCTTCTACTCAATTCCTAAATCCATTTGTTCCTAGGGGTCAAGGTCATAACCATTGATTCAAATCATGACCATGTCCATCATTTCCTGGTCATGCGATTGTAATCAGTATTGGGATTGTGATCAGTTAGCATAGCTAGAGGGATCGATGGTTGGTTTCTGGTAAAGTAAAATTTGGGGAACTTGCTGTTGATATGTGCACAGATGGAGGAAAACCAAACTAGAATCTTGACTTTTGGATGTTCTTTGGCATGTTGCCTTGGTTTGATTTCACCAATGGTTGGACTGTAGAATAAGCAAGGCTAGATGGCATTGGTAGCAGCAAGTGTGACCTTGCATGTAAAAGGGGGACTTGGAGGTCTATCCCCACCATGTGGATGACTAACGGTGAAGGGATGCAGTAGCAAATCTCTCTTCGGATATAGGACATGCTCATGTGCTTTCATGACCTAATTGAATGGTTGGCTAGGAATCTGGTGATGTTGCACTCTCACCTTCCTTCTCTTGCCATCATGCATTCTCCATCTATTTCTTTCTGTTCTTGTCCATTGTTGTGTGTGGTAGGAAGTTGATTGGGCAAAATGGAGGCTGAGATTTGGCCATACAAGGGGAAGGACTTGCGTTTGATGTTGATGTCTCACTAGTTGTTGGGAATCCATAGGTGTCCCATCAATGAGCTTCTAAAGGACAATAAAGTAGGTGCCTGCTATGGGAAGGATCCACTTGTGAATCCTTGGTGGCTTGGCACCATAAGCAAGTGAGCTCAAGCTTATCTCCTAGGATGGTAGTGGTTGCATGGCATAAGACACTTGATTGGTCTTCTGTTTGTGTGGTTGCAACTCAATGAGCCTAATGATTTGACCAAGACTATTTTTTCCTAGTTCTTCTCTTTGCCTATGTATTTTGATTATGGATTGGATATTTGATTGAGTTATACTTCATGTTTTTGCATTGCTTGATTTGTTTAGTTGATGGTATCACACGTTTTAGAGCCTTTTGGTTTATTTAGGGTGCAAGGCTAACATGTGCTTATCGATTCTTATATTTATGCCTTTATTTGTTATGTTGGTGTTCTTTTGTATGTGCATTGAATTCATGTTGTCCAAAGCTAGTGTCTCATAACTCAGTCATGGGGAGAGGCATAATTGGGTATGTATTCTTTGATGCTTTCCTATGCCATTTATCATACCCATGTATGTGTTTAGCATTCAATTGTGATTTTTTTATTCATGTTTTCTTTAGAGATTACACTTATTGTTGTTCTTATGCATGATTTTTTTAATGGTGTTTTAATGCCTAAAGATTTCGCATAATTTTTAGCATTGTTGCAATCAACATGTTAGGTAGGTGCACCCCTAAGACCCATGCAAGAACTAGTTAAAGGATCATAAGCCTCAATTTATGGATTGGTGGAGAGATGACATCCTTCGACTCCACTCAAAGAACAGTAGTTCAATCTAGAACTTGAGAAACTTTTTTCAAAAAGAAGATTTGGGGGTGAAAGGATCACGTTTCCGAACCACAAGTGAGGGACATGTACAACAATTAGTGCCCGAATTCAAGCCAAAAGATCTGTTAGAGATCATTCCATCAAGCTTGAGTCATCTTCAGCTTTGCAAGCATCCTAGGGGACTCTTCTTGTCAACCATCATCCCTTGGCTCTTCTTTTTAAAGTGGCAATTTTGCAATGATTCTTGTGTCAAAGTTATGTGTACATTTGTAATCCTTCAACATTGACCTTGTCATGTGTCTAGCCCCAATCCTTGTGTCTTGGGTGTTAAAGCTATGGGACTAGCTTTACTCAGTTGTGACAAAATGATGAGACATCTAGTGGAAATTTGTATGTTTATTGTAAGCCTTGGATTTGAGAAGTATTTCATGTGCCTTGTGTTTGTAGTTTAATGTGTTCGGTTGAGGTTCTATGTTTCTCGGGTTTGCACCTTTGCCCCCTTGTGTCACACTTCAAGGTTGTGTGCATGTTCTAAGTTTCTTAGGATGATCCTAGCTTCATTTGGATGGCCTATGATTTTCTTGACATGCTTGCTTGAGTTTAGGCTTTCATCCAAAGTTGGTTTGGCAAAGTGTATTTTTGGTTTTTTGTTTTGTTTTTTGTTGGGGGTTTTGGATGGGGATGGGGGTTAGGGTTGAGCTAACTCCCCTATGTCAGCATAGCCCTTGGTGCACTGATGCACCCCCTACCAAGCTTGGTTTGGCCTTCTTTGCTAGTAGTGTGATTGGGATTAGCTTGGGCTACATTGATAGACCTTTGTTGATGCCTAGCCGCTAACCAACTTCCTTGGTTATTTCATGAAAATTATAAATACCTGGGATGAGCTTTCATACACATCTTAGTCATATCATATAATAACTTTCATTCCTTTGGAGCTTGTGGCATCTAGTTTATGTGAAGAGCTCTTTTTTTCTTGGGTAAGTTGATTTCCTTCTTTGTTTATGTATGTATTTTGAGCCATCGCTTTCACAAGTACGGCTAGACTCTGTTAGAGTGCTAGCTTGCTTACATAGCTTAGAACTATTTAGTCAATGCGGAGTCTAGTGTTTGCATAGTGAATAAAGCTCATGGTTTCCCCTTATTTTACTATTGATGCCTTAAACATTTTTTTTGAGGAAATAGTCGGGAGTGTATTACTGAAAATTATAGTACAAGAGATTACAAGTATTGGGACATCAACGATGGGCCATGAGTGGTGGGGTAATACCCCAAAATCAACATGCCAGAACTCCAGATTAGG
>MNCI01002498.1:409022-424080 GCA_015680685.1 Gnetum montanum | reverse complement strand
CCCCCCACCAGAGACCTTTGGCCATAGGAACTGGAACGAGGAGCTTCAGCAAGCCACACAGAGGGCCGCGGATGAGGCATGGGAGGCTGAGAGAAGGGAGTGGGAAGCCAAATGGCACGAAGCCCTCGCACAGGCCCTGGCCGACATGGAAGCCTAGTTCTCTGAGCGAGAGCAGGAGCGGGTGAGGTAGCAGGACCTCATGACTGAGGTTGCCAGGGCCCACCTAATTGATGAAATCCGGGCCCAAGTGTGGGAAGAGTTGATCCAAGAAGATGTGGCCTAGAGACAACGTGAGTAGGCAGAGCGGGCAGAGCAGGAGTGGCTTCAAGAGGAGGAGGACCAGCGACAGCGACAGCTCGACTAAGCCCATGAGCACAACACCCGACAGTGGCTAAGAGGGGGGCGGTGCCCATACCTCATTCTTGGCATCAGCTGTGAGAGCTCTTGGGCTGAGCTCAGACGCCATATCCACCGAACCTCGGCGCGCTTCCATTCGGATGTAGGTGCCTCACAAGCGGACCGGAGTCGATGGGAGTCGACCATGCAGGGTATCCAGCAGGTGGCTAGTTTCATGGACATGGAGGATCACCGGAACACGCTGGATATCCTCCATGAGCTGGAGCGCCCCAATTGCGGCTGTCGACGAACCCATAAGGGGTTTGTCGACCTCGGGTCGTGGGGGGTGCTTGCCCCCTAGGTTGGTGCCCCCCATCTCTGCTGTTTGGATTGTCCCGCCGGTTGGGGGAGTGCCCCCCTTTGTTTTCCTTGGTTGGGANGAACGAGGAGCTTCAGCAAGCCACACAGAGGGCCGCGGATGAGGCACGGGAGGCTGAGAGAAGGGAGTGGGAAGCCAAATGGCACGAAGCCCTCGCACAGGCCCCCTCGCTGTTTCCTTAAGTTAGCTCCATGGTCAGTTTTTGTTTTTTGGTTTTGGGAGCTATTTTGTCTAATTTTGGGGATTCTTCCCTACCATGGGGGGGCCATTCTTGATGGCCCACCATTTGTAATCTCTTGTACTATAGTTTGCGTTTCTCAATAATATAATCCCGACTACTTTCTCAAAAAAGATAGTCTCAGAGAATGCATAACCTCATGCACCAACATGATTTGGTCTTGAATGTGCTATCCCTGAATAAAACCCTCTTGATTGGGTCCTACTAGCCATGGCATAATAGGCCTCATCCTAGCCACAAGCATCTTTTTAGAAAAGATGGAGAAGGGTGTTGCAAACCCCAATCGGCTGGAAATGCGATGGCTTCGTGGTGTTATTTGACTTTGGGATAAGCACAATATGAGAGAAGTTTATTTCCCTGTGCACCTGATGCCATCTCAGCATAGCGTTGAACATATCAAGAATATTCTCCCCAAGGATATCAATGAAAGTTGTAACAAATTCCATCGACCACCCATTCAGACCCAGTGCCCTACCCAGCTTCATTGAACCCAGAGTCTCTTCCAACTCCCACATTGAGAAAGGGGCCAAAAGATGACAGTTATCCTCCTTGTGCAGGACAAGAGCAATCAGGACAGATAGAGGCCTCACCGGCCTGCTCTTCCAAATGTTAGACCAGAAATCCATCAAAGTCTAAGCAACACGTTGACCGCCAATGATTTCTTGTCCTTGAAAGGAAAGATTGGTAATCTTCTTAGAGAATTTTGTGGACGTGGCAGTTGCAAAGAAAAAAAATGTGTTTTGGTCTCCTTCTTTCAGCCACTGCACCTAACCCCTTTGCCTCCAATAAGCCTCAACCTCCCTATCCACCACTTGAATTTTAGCTAACACCTCACATTCAGCCTCTTGCAAATCCTCACCAGCTTCCTACTCTACTTGTATCTTCACCAGTCGTTGCATGAGTCTCCCTTGAAGAGATTTGAACGAATACTTCTCCTCAACATTGATCCGTCTCAAGGCCTACTTGAGTTGGGTCAGCCCTTGCTTCAAAAAATCCTAGGGCTCCATCTTCTATGAATATGTTCCCCTGATATCCTCCACCATTGACTGCAACCAAGGCTTATGGATCCAATAATGTTCAAAGCGAAAAGGGATAGCCTTCCCCATAGAAACATCAGCTACACAACATAGAATCAATCTGTGGTCAGAAGCCATGCATTCCTATCCTATTGCCACCACCCCCTTTGTCATGAGGTCATGGGACCTGATCCAAGCACTATCAATCTTAGTCATGATTTGCTCACTCCCCTTCCATCGATTACTCCACGTTAACTGACATCCACAAATCTCGAAGTCAACCAAATCATGTGCTTCAAGGAACTGTAGGCACTCTTGGGCACCAGGGGGATCTTGGCCACCCCCCATTAGACTTCTCCCACCCCTAAAGCCTTTGATTGAAATCCCTAACAAGAATCCAAAGTCTTTGATCTTGAACCAGGGAAACAATTCTCCAAAGCTCATGCAGCCATTCCTCCCAATGTTGAGCACCATAAAAATTTGTTATCCAAATTCCAGAATCCATGAGGAGTACTGTAATGCTCCACATGGAGCAATCAACAACCTCAAAATGCTTGCGTAAGAGCAAAGCAAGTCCTCTAGCTCTTCCCTGACTAGCAACAGCTTGAACTTGCCACCTTGGCCACCTGAGTCAATGGGCCTCTTGTTGCTGGAGCTTGGTTTCCTATAAGTAGACAATGTCACACTTTTCTCGATTCACACTTTCCTTAAGGGTATTTCATTTATAGGGGGTACCTTGCCCCCTACAGTTCTATGAGAGGATCCTCATGTCTTGCTTGCTGCACGTTTCTTGTACACCTCCTTGAGGGTTGGCTGCACCCCCAAGTCAACCTCCATCTATGTCTTTTTGGCTTGGGACATAGAACTCGACGAATGCCCCACCTTGCTGGTGTTTGGTGAAACCAGGAAAGGTCTGTCTTTTACAGTACCCCCCTTGTGGTAAGGGACTCCCCTTAACCATTGAAACCCAATTGCCAAGCGAAAAGAGAGAGGGGGGAGGGGGGACCGAAGTCCATCCTTGATGGGCAACCCCAAGGATCCCAACGACCTTGGAGATCTCGATGAACTAGGCGAGACTAGTGAAATGGACGACTTGGCCTCACCTCCCCCTAGAACTTCCTGTGACTTTTGCAGCTCAACTGGCAAAATAGGCAACCTGGCCTCACCTCCCCCTAGAACTCCCTGTGACTTTTACGGCTTGACCCCCCAAATGGGTGACCTGGCCTCACCTCCCTGCAGAACTTCCTATGACTTTTGCGGCTTAATTGGATTGCCCTCCTCTGACACAATCACCTGCACCCTGTCATCATCCCCTTGTGTGCTTTGTCTTGAGACCTCCATCTTGATAGCGCTCTGAACCTAGACTATCCTGGGTAAACTCATGTTTGACCATCGGCATTATGAGTAAATGTGTTAAGCCAAAATGCTAAGCAATATTTCAGACATGTTAAACCAACTAAAATATTTTTCAACACAGATGAAATAACAAACACAAAAAGGGTTTTGAGGTGTCAATTTTTGTGTGTTTCCTTCCTCTAGTAAATATGTTTCATAAATGATGAAATGCAGTATATGTAAATATTAACATTATTTGTAAGACAACATATTTAATCCAAGTAGCAACAACAGGAAACACTTAGAAGTTGTAACCTCTTGGTTAGCAAACTACCAATGTTTATGTAAGAACGATTCTTAGGATTATGAAAATATTACTTGCCAACGAACGTTTTTAATGTTGTTATCAACCAAATTGGTGCTATCTTGGTGCTAGGAGTTATGACTTGCTGCTTATACAGGACATAGGTTGAACCCTGATTGGTTATATTGTGATAAACAGATACTGGAAAAGAAATGACTGAAACTGGATTCTCTCTAAGCATAAAATACTTTAGTTTCAGTTACATTCTGCAGCTATGTTTTGGTGTGATCATTAGGATCCCAAGAATAATCTCATTTTTCTTTAAATTTTATTTTACTAATATAATCTTGTTTATTGGTTAAAAAATGTGAATTGCAAGTTTTACTAAACATGCAATGTTGTATCTATTTTTAAAAATATGGAACTATTGAATGCTGTGAGTGTATTGCTGGATGAAAAACCTTCTTGCCTGTAGGTTGGATTCCCTTCTTTGAGTTCAGACATATTATTAATTTTTGTTAAAATTTCTTATTTTTAAAGAAATGTATAATTTGTGAATATTAACTTTTATGGCTTGTCATTATAATTGTTTCAGTGAATGTGGATAATGCAATGGTTGACATACTTCGTCAATTTAAAGGAGTTTCTGGTGGTGTTCGACAGAGCATCTCAAATCCTTTGACTGTTTCAGAAAAGAGAAGCAATTTAGAGTTTTCCCCATTGATTGATAAAAATGCTATAGCATGTTTAAGTAGCCAGGGCACTAACAGATCCATGCTTGATTCTGAGGAAGATAATAGAGTCAAATCAAATGGAGATGGGACCTTTTTGACAACCCATGATGGTTGGATATCTGACACACAATTATATGACAATTATTTTTCCTTTCATTCAAATTTGCCCTCTGTTAAAAAGAATGATAATTTACTTCTCAATAGAAGCTATCACTCTGAAAATACATGTGACACGTTTGGATTGGAGGATGATTTATCAATGACGGGATCCTTGATGGGATCTGATTGGATAGACGAGGGAAATGAAACTCCAATAGAGGTACATCCACATAATTCCTCAACTTCATTTTAGAAGGGGAAAATTGTTTAGCATGCGTAAATTGGTTTGTGTGTAACGTATAATGAGCAAAATGCTATCTGAATGATATTTGTAGAATAGTTTATAAAGCATATGTTTATGCCTTTATATATCTTGAAAATGTACTATTAAAGAATTTACTTTGTATCATTACTAAAGATTTTTGAATCACCTAATCCTTTCTTGCAGCTATTTGCTAACATAATTGTAGTTCATCAATGCTAGTTGAAGTTGGTAACAATTAGTATGTACCAAGCCATATTTGATTTATGAATGTTTTCTGATTCTTGCATTTTATTTTCAACACACCTCTAGCAGGCTCCATCACAATTAATTGCTTCATTACTAAATTTATCAGAAAAGATTTTTCAGCTTGAAGAAAGTAGTTGGATAAGGTAACTCCTGAAGCATTTCTATTTATGTACGTAAAAAGCATTATTCATAATGCAGACGTAATTCCTTCTTAGCATATCTGGCATGCTTGTCTTGTATTCAAATTTTGTGAATGTGCCAGCTGATTGTCAGAAATGATTCTTTTGTTTGATTGAAAACTGAAATTTTTTGTGTCATCTTGGAGTATTCTGGAAATGTCATATGTCTATTTACAAAGTTCCATTGAAATCCTACATGGGAATAGATATTTATGTTTAAAAACACATTGTAATATTATATCTAAATATTTGTTAGATCTGGGATGTCTACATGTCATAACAAAAGCACATAAGAAGTGAAAAACTTGTATTAACTGAATTTTAACATCTTATGTCTTAAATTGCTTCTATTTTATTCTGAAAACATATTTCTGCAGCGTACAACACTAACATCAAAACTTATGTATAGGAAATTTTATTTAAAGAAAAATATAAAGGTAACAGGAACATATATATACCTCTAGCAATGTTTCCAAATAGGATCTTAGGATTTTATGGCATGGAGGCCATTTGAACACCCCCGCCACAGTTCTTATAGCTGGCTAAGTTTGTTGGTGCCCTAGGCTGAAGAAGCGCAGTAGCTGATACAGTATTTTAGCCTGGATTCGTGAGTTACCTTTCTTTCTAGTTACTTCCGTATGCTCTACAGGTTCCGCGAGTAATTTTGAAGATTGCTTTAGTGTGCTGTCCTTTCTTGCAGAGGGGTTGTGTAGGGAGTGTACCAAAGCTGTCTCATCTCAAATTTTTCTATTGAATTATGAAGGTGTGTTGGGTTTGTTAATCAGTTTTTCTAGAGGGTTTGCTTTACTTGTTTGGCATGGGGTTTGGGCACTGCCGATCCCTACTATGGGTGGCGCTACCTATCATTGTTATCCTTGCTCATCATCCATGGCACCCTCTCCACCCTCCTCTTGAAGCTTGTTTGAGTCAGTTTTGAACCCCAACAACGATGACTTTTGTCACTTAAGCAACCCATTCCCTCCAGCCAACTCCTCCAGCCATTTCTTAGTAGTGTTTGGTGCACATTGCAGTTTTGAGCTTGGTTCATCTCGGCTCGGGCTTGATGTGGAGTGATTTTGACCCTTCCTCTTAATGCCTAAACGCCAAGTTCATCCATTACCCATTATCCTTGATTAGGGATCTTCTTCAAGCCATTTGCCATCATGGAGTGCCTGGATCCTAGAAGTCTCCTTCAACCCTTCTAGCTCATCGGATAGGTCCCAAGAGCTTTGGTCTATGATTTTGGCTAATGCTCTGGCTACCCCATGGCACCTTTGGCTTGCTGCTGCTTCTTCACCTGGATGCTTGATTCTTAACCTGCTGATGGTGCCTTTGGCTATTTACTAGGCTTCTGATTTCCTCTGTTGCATTGAACACACCACTGCTGGCTCTTAGCATGCTCACCCATGGTTGCTTATGCTTCCTTTGCCTTGAGTCTAGAGCTTACATGATGATTTTCCTAGTGATGGATAGGTTGACCTGCATTTGTTTAACACATCAACCACTTGATATGATGGCCAGTTAGCGAATTGCTCCTTCTCTAACCTGTTATTATGCAATATGCGATAGGCTTACAGCTAGTTTTTGCTCTATGTAAATGGTGCATTTTGCCCCCCTGTTTTGCCCTTTCCTGATGTTTTCAAGCGTTCTGTTTTTGCCCATGCTAGAATATTTGATGTAGATCGGTTTAGTTTGTTTTTATATAACATCGGTTCCACCTTTTCCTCAAAGAAAAAACAAAAACAAAGTTCTTGGGTTTGATAGCAATAAACAGTTTATCTTGACCATTTTGTATTACGACCACAAATATAGTCACAACACTTTGGAGGAGAACAAACGCGAAACTGCATCCGTTGACCACAGACTCTCAAAATTCCCATGCAAAATCGGGATCGTAGGAAGACTGAGATTGTAATATAAGTAACCGTTATAGGAGAAGGACATCTATATCCTTTCATATTTAACTGTTCTTCTTTTGTGTGTGTTTTTGGTTTTGTTGTCAAAAAATTATAATGAATAATCTAGGAAGGTTATGAAACCAGAATAGTGTTGATGTATCTCTTATTTGTACATAACCATATTTCTGTTCATCCCAGGTGTCATAAATCCAACACTATTGATTTCTCTTAAAGAAGCGGGTTCATAGCAATGGGGCTTTCATGGAAGTGAAGGAGCATGCAACATAATCAAGCGTAGAGGAATAGAGGCAATATTCTGGGAAAAGAAATTGAATGGAAATAACTAAAATTCTGAAATAAATTTTAAACCAGAAAGGATCTGGAAAACTGCAGACATAAATTGGCTCGCTTTTTTTTTATTGATGCAATTTTGAAATTGTTTACAATCTGAAGCTTGGACTTGAGTTAAGGCATGGACTGGATGTACCCTTGGCTCGCCTTTTTTATTGATGCAATTTTTGAAATTTTTTACAATCTGAAGCTTGGACTTGAGTTAAGGCATGGACTGGATGTACCTTCAATCTTGACGAATTAGAAGATGAACTAAGGCATTCTCATGATCCTCAAGGCATAATGTGAATTTTTTTTTGAGAAAAAGTCAGGAATATATTATAGGCAAAAAAATAGTTACAAGCATTGCAGTGGGGTTGGGGAACCTCCACAACAAAAACCCTAGATGGACCCTTGTGCATTCACTAATTCAAAAAATGAAAACAAAATTGGCCCATCCTTGGGTCCCATGCCTCTAAAGATCCATTTCAAAGCTAGAACCTAAAACCCCAAAATAATGAATGAGGCACTTGTGCCTAAACTAGATATAGATAGTCATTAGATTGGATGGGGAAGTTTGGTGTAAGGGCACCATGGCCGCTCCTGCATGTGGGCCATGTCTAAGATATCTCTATGGTGTTTAGAGGTGACAAATGTAGCTGCTTCTTGGAATTCTTTTTACTTGTCCTCTCTCTAAGCCTTGGGCCTTAGCATTGAGGTGTTTGTCCTTATCCAGGTGAAGTTTACTAGAAGTGGTCCTAATAAACTTCCTCAGAATAGCCTAAGAGGCATTTCTGTTGACCCCCATGACCATAGAGGCGTAGTTTCCTATCCACAACCATTGTTTGGCATTGGACTTGTGGGCAGTGTCCTGGCTTCTCTTTATTTGTTCCTCTTCTAGGAACGCGTAGGCCCCTTGCATTGCCTCCTCCTTCTCCTTCTTGCAGATCTGTTAATGTGTTTAGTTAATAGTTTATTGTTTTATTCTTTATATTTATAAAATGCCTACAAATTATAATATTATAAGAATTATAGAAATACCATGGCAACACAGGTTTATTCACTTGTATTATATGTACTATTAGATTTTTATTTATTGAATGCAATGTATCCACAAGTAAACATTGTGATTCGTGTTCCAATCATCTTCGGTGTTTATGACTAGTTTGCTATATGTATCATTGATAGACCTCTTGTGGTCTTAGCTTGGAGAGCCCTTATCATTAGTACTTGTGCCTTATTTTGCCATCTCTCTAAAGCTTTCTTTGTAGTAGGTTTCCAAGCTTGTTTTGAATTTATTATTACATCAATATTTTCATTACCCTATTTTTGTAGCCACAATCTTGATGAAACCACCCTTGTTATTTAGATTTTTGGATGATCTCTCATTAGATCTTATTATTTTTTTATTATTCAAATAGAATGTTAAACATTGATACATTGCTTTAGCTTCCAACGACAAAAATTAGCTTATAATAAAGTATTGCATATGGAGCTTGAGCTTTACCTTGAATTCATCTAACAAGAATTGTTGTTAAAATTTTTAAATTTTCTTCCATGATTTCTAGCACACTAATTTGTTGTTCATGCCTCTTTTGTATTGCCCAACATTCAACACCATATGAAGTAGCATGTCTGTGTAAATTTTTTTTGTTGGTTTGATTGATATTCTTTTATCACATAGAACACCACTAGCCTATCTTTGTTTTGACTATCATGCCTCAATTCTATTTCTTATATGTTTATCAATTTCACCATTTGATTGGAGGAATTTTCTAGGTAGTAAAACTGTTTGCGGTAAGCGAATTTTTGACCTTGAAATGTCACTTCTATTTCATTATTGTTTATTTTATTGAAATTGCATTCCATATATTCTATCTTACTTATGTTAATTTTTAAGCCTTTTGATTCTAGAGCATATCTTCACTTCTCCATTTTAAAAGCAATATATATTTAACTGTATGCACCAACAAAATATTGTCTACAAATAGGATACACCAAAGGATTTCATGTTGCATTTGTTAATTCATCCATAAGAAGGAAAAATAACTATGGGCTAAGTGTAGACCCTTGATGTAGACCTATTGTGACTAGGAAATCATATGTTTTTCCACAAGATGGTTCTAATTTTAGTGTTAGCTCCTTCATACATATCTTGCATCACTTTAATATATTTATTAGGGATGTTTTTTCTTTGCAAGGCCCACCATGTAATATCTCGAGGTACTTTGTCATATAATTTTTCCAAGTCAATGAAGATCATAGGTAGATTTTCTGTGTTTCTAAATTTATCAATCAATTGTTGTATCAAGAAAATATCCTCTATAATAGATCTCCTTGACATACATCCAAATTGATTTTTTGATACTGTTGAGTTAAGTTTGAGACACTACTTTGTGACTCTCTCCAAAAGCTTGATAGTATAGCTCATTAGCTTGATCCCTCTATAGTTTGCACAATTTTGCACATCTCCTTTATTTTTGTAGATGGGAACAATAATGCTTTTTCTCTAATTGTTGGGCATTTCTCTATCCTCCAAAATTTTATTAAATAATTGTATCAGTCAAAAAACTCTTGTATCCTAGCCTTGTCCCAACAAAATGGGATCAACTACATGAGTTCTCTTTTACCATTTTACTCTATGAAGAGTTAGATACTTGTCTCTTGGTGGTTTCTTCATATAATCTTCAATCATTTTAAATTACATGATGTCTTTTTTTTTTTTTAAATACTGTCATAAAACAATCTGATTTCTTATATGAAAACAGTGACATATGCACATTAACCTTTAAAAAACATGTACAAAAACACTAATATGTCAACAGTTAACAAAAACCGTATCAGCAAATGATGCTCTAGGTTTCCTCCCTCCTGATGGAACATAGAATAACGAAATTTTAGATCTGAGGATGTACTTAACAATCCACTCAAGATTGCTCCAAGGGTTTTGAGAATGTTAAGCAATGAATGAACAGAATTCAGGTTCCAAAACCAAAATTGAAATACTATTCACAAGTTAATTCAAACAATAAAGTAAGATCAAGTTATCAAAATTAAACATAGGCCGTGGACGCTCATTTTCCGGTAGTTTGACCAACGCTATGAATGACCCTTAAATCAAAACAAAATCTTTATTGGTGTGTTCAGGAACTCAAATCAGCAATTCACATAATTAAACAATTGCAATTTCAGATTCAAAAAATTTATGAAGGGCATTCAGGAATGAAAGGAAGAAGGCTGCAAATATTTGAAGAGGAATGGAAAAGGACTTGTCACCTTCATCTACTTCTAGTTTCTGTTGCTCACCGGTAGCTACAGGCTTAATCTCTTCTTAGCACCAAAAAGGAACTGAGGTTTCTGTCCTTTTCCTTTCAATTGCAACCTCTCTTTTCAGTTAGTGTTTCTTTGTTCAGTTGTGGTATTTTTCCTATGCCAATGCTCCCAGGCTTGCTTTCTTCTTCTTGTTTTTTCTAATGAGAAAATGACAAACCCTGGATAGATATTGGCCAGGTCACAATAAAAATTTTGGATACATGTTCCAAATAACAATAATGGTCATTTCATAGTGCTAGAGATATCATGCACCTATGAATCATCACACAAAATACAATTAGTCCAGGAAATAGATTTATCATTGGTTTTCCATTGAAAATTCCTTCTATAATGTGCTAGTTCTTGCCACGACATTAAGACTTTTGTCCATTATGATTCTAGGTGACACTGTTTATGGTTAAAAAAGCTGCATGTTCTAGGGGGCTCTTATTTACCATTTTATTAAACTACAATTTTGTTAGAGTTT
Source organism: Gnetum montanum (assembly GCA_015680685.1). Classification (NCBI taxonomy): domain Eukaryota; kingdom Viridiplantae; phylum Streptophyta; class Gnetopsida; order Gnetales; family Gnetaceae; genus Gnetum; species Gnetum montanum. The sequence continues at coordinate 412,922 of MNCI01002498.1, read as the reverse complement.
GGTTTTATCTCTCATGGATAACATTAATACACTAGTATCTTTCTTATGTTAACAAAATTTCATTTATAGGCATACACCTAATATAAAATGAATTTATTTAAGATTTCACAAACAGTTTTTGTGAGTCGAGAGTACTATTCTATTCATTAATTCATCTGTCCTCAAGTGATCTTAATAATAGAAATTTTCCTTGGCTAGTCTTATAGGTGAGATTTGGTTCTTTTGAATACTAGTTTTGTTTTCACTGGTCAACTACTGATTTTCCCAAGACTCTAAGATTATAGTCTTCATGAGTTTTATTCACTAGGTTTGTAGTTCGGGAGTGGAACTTAAAATTGGCAGGGGTGTTGTAGTTCAAAAGAAGTGAAACATAGGTATACCTTAAGATATATAGTTCAATTAAAACTTTCTATAACTCAGCATTACTTACTGGAATCAAATCCATAACCTAGAGCTTCCAAATCAAGTGTCTTAGCACTAGGCTAACACCTCATTGTGCCTTCATGTGTCAACATCTTTGTTTCATGGTTAACCTTAGGTATACAACCTTCACTGGGTCTTTGTATGGATCCAAATACTTCTTCCATTTTGTGTCCTCTTCATCGTGTGTGTATGTATATGCTCGTTTAGTTCATGACACATGCTCATATATTTTGTGAATTGACAGAATGATCAAGGCTGAGATTTTTTCTACAAGTTTATCAATCATCAGAAATTCAACTTGCTTTTAGACCAGCATAGACAACAATCAATTTAGATCATCCTGAATCATATCCATGCTCAAAACACTGTCACACAAAGGAAACAAAAAGGAAAACATTCAAAAAGACATGATAAAACAACCTAACACAACCCTAAAGAAGAGGGTTGTTACATTTTGTGTATTACATTTTTATTCATGAACCACCACTACGTAAGTAATAGTGATTTTATGAACGGGTTGAGAGACACTAATGATGGTAGATTGCAGTTCTTCCTTAACCTGAAAAGAGAAGGTAAGTTGACAAAACATTTCCATATATATGGCTTTTCATATCCATAAGTCAACAAGTTACGTTTTTAACGAACATTCACTTATCAGATTTCTCATATAATTAAATAAGGCACTTAAGAATGGCTCTAAACATAGATTTGTCGTTAAACCAATCACATACAACCAGATGTTTGAGTTTTTATTCACCAAACTAAATGCACATGCACACACTAACACACCATACACAACACACTCATGCATAAAATACAAAGAAATTAAAGCAACTCAAGGCCAATAGAGGAGGGGCATTAGTAGAAAGACTCTTGATAAGAAGGGACATGGAATAAATTCTTAAAAAAAGAAAAATGATATGTATTTCAGAAAACTATGCTTTGAATTTTTGCAGTTTGGTGTTTTTTTCTTTGTTTTTTTAAATAAATTTTGAGTAGTTTTACTTATAGTCTAACGCATGTAGTGCATTTTTGAAAGATAATATGTATTTTAGACATTTGGCCTCTAATCTACATTACATCTGGTGTGCATAACACGTGCCCCTTTGCAGGCGATCAGTATTATGGACTGCCAAGAAAATATTTCTCTTGGTGATGGAGGATGCCATAGACAAGTGGATACTACATCAAATTGATTGGTTAAAAAGAGAGGATGTCATTGCTTCTGGCATTCAATACATACAAGATGTAAGCATAATTAATTACGATGAATGCAAATTATACTAAAGTGTTGAAGGTACAGATTGATTGGTCTGGTAGATTCTTCTGGGTGTATTCTTATGCAATAAAATTTCAATTTCAGTTTCATATAAAGCTACAATATAGTGATTTGAACCCTTTTTTCTAATGTGTACTTGAATTTTTAAGAATAATTATTAATCATAGCTGTAATTAACATAATTGAAAGCTTGCCATTTCACACCCTTCTCTGTTTTCATCTTTTGTCAGGTTATCCTAGACAGTGATATCCTCCCATTTGAAAGCAGCATCCAACACAAATCAGTAAGCAGAATTTTTTGTGATTTAGATTTGGTGTTTCCCAGTGAGGACAAATTGCAGAATAACATGCTTCAGCCTAAAGCATCTCAGAAAAATCTGGAATTGGAATACAGAATTCGAAACTTAATACTCGGTATGTAAAAACTTCTTCATGAAGATCATGGCTCATTTTAACGCTGAGAACTTCAATTTTATTAATCCGACGATTTAGTTACTTTCTTTCTCATGTAGAAATGTGTTTTGGAACCGTGTGGTATTTTTATTTCATTTATTTTTTCAAAAATGAGAAATAGTAAGTGACCATGCATTTCATCATTGCAAAGCATGTTAGTAAGCATTCAATTATTTTTACCTTGTTTTACATGATCTTTGAACATTTTCTTACCATGCACACTTTCAGAAATCTCATTTTTATGGCGCATCGCTGGAGTATTGAACAAATGGGCTAATATTGTGTATTTAAATGTTGTATATGTCCTGGCTTGGCTAATTGAAGTACACAATTCTGTATCATTGCATGGCAATATGTGGTTGCATAGAATCAATGAACCAAGACATGACTAAATGGTTTTTTGTCTCACAGCGGCTGAGAGATGGATCATTAACTGTTGGTCTCTTCTTTTATTTTGTGATATACAACTCATGATACTTTATAAACAAGAAGCAAGATCAAGTCCAGACAAAATTATTGTTTCCATCTAACTTTCAATAAACCAGCACATGACTAAAGGGTTTCCTGACTCACAGTGGCCGAAAGATGGATGATTAAATGTTTGTCTCTTCTTTTATTCTTTGATATACAGCCCATGAGCCTTTATAAACAAGAAGCAAGATTGTGTCCAGAAAAAACTTATTGTTTCCATCTAACTTTGCAGGGAGGGAGGGGTTCTCACGTAGGCCCCAGCCATTGTTGAGTATTGTGTAGTGTAGAAATTGTTTTCTTCTACTTTCAGTAATTTTTTGTAAAAAAAGTTATTTGAGTTATTAACTTTTTTAATTATTAAAAGTTTTTGTCATGCAAGGTTTTTTTTAAAAAATAAATTTTTCTAGTAGTTAGTCGTCAGTTATGATGAGTTTAACTCAATTATGTTGAGTTTAACTCCCAATTGAGTTTGTGTTTCCTTTCCTTATAGAAGCAGTTAGAAGAGCTGCCTTATTGTGCTAAGAGCCTATTGTAATATTTTTTCTGAAATAATGAAAGAAGTTAGCAGGTCTCATATTTTTCAAGTTTTATTATAATTTTAATTTTTCATAGTGAATTTTCCAATGATTTGATTTTCACAGTTTAATTTTTCGATTATTTTACAATACATTTCACACGACATCACAAGATTTCACAATATCACAAGTATTTCTCAATTTTAACCACAAAGCTTTCATTCCTCTCATCCTATTCTCTGCTCTCATTCCAACAATTGGTATTGGAGCTTTTTAATCCATCTTCATGGCTACCAAACAAATCAAAGACATTTCGAAGTGTTATGTTATTTTTGTTCATTCTCAAGATTTTACTTATTGGTCACATCTAATGAAATCCCTCCTCCAAGTTCATGAAGTGTAGGAGTATGTTGAGCCTAGTTTTGTTGTTCCTTTAGACCTGATGACAAGAGAGTAGAGGAACAAGCTTAGAAGAGATAGGAAGATTGATTCATTTGTGAAGATGATTATTTTTACCAGTCTTTTGGAGGTAATTGGAGCTAGAATTATTACTGAAGACACATTTAAGGCTTGTTGGGACACCTTGCAAGAAGAGTACAGAGGCAATGAGGTAAACAGGAAGTTGAAGGAAATGAAATACAAGACTGAGTTTGATAATTTGAGGATTACAAGAGGAGGCGCTCTCATTTTTTTTTTGAGAGAGAATGTTCGGGATTGTATTACTGAGAAATATAGTGCACAAGTATACAGTTTAAGGGT
>MNCI01002498.1:373243-408019 GCA_015680685.1 Gnetum montanum | reverse complement strand
CCCAGAGGCGTGGGAGAGAGGATCTAGGAACCTGGCGGCTCTGCGTTCTAGGTACGGGTCCCTCGAAAAAGGTCGTAGCGTCCTGTAGGCCACAGATAGTGGGCAGGACGATTTCTCCTGCAGCCGGGGCCCCCAAACAGCTGGCAATGGCAGATTCTGTGACGCGAATCTCGCGTCCTCGTTTTTTTTGATAGGCTTCACATTATTTTGAGAAATTTGGATGAGTACACTTATAGCCTCACAATGTAGTAGAACATAAATAAGGTGATGCAAGTTCTTTGCAATGATTATAGATTCTCCACCTCCATCAAAATAATTGTTTAGACAAAAAACCTCTCCATCTATACAATTGATGGGTTAACTGCAAGTTTGAAGGCTTTAGAAGAATTGAAGATTTCAAACCCAAATGAGAATGCTTATGTTGCAACTCCAAGCCCTTCAAGAGGTGGAAGATTCACTAGAGGAAGAAGAAGAGGAGGCAGATACTATTCAAGAGGAGAGAGACAATCAAATGACACAAAGCCTCAAAATTTTAGAGGAGGATTTCAGCCAAGAGGTAGAGATTTTCAGAATTTTTCTAGAGGAAGAAGAGGTCCTAGAGGTGGCAGGACAAATTTGCAGCCAAAAGGAGGTCATGACGCACCATCTTCATCAGTTCCATAGTGCACCTTTTGTGGCAAGAGTGGCCCTTATGAAGAGAGATGTTGGCAGAAGACTGGTATTCAAAATCTCACAATTCAAGATACTTAAGAAGGGGAAAATCCTGCTTCAGAAGATAGAAGCAAACAAGTTCTTGATTATCAAGATAACTCAAATTTTGTAGCATTCACCATGTCTGATAATATCACTTCAAGTACATGGATCCTTAACAGTGGTTGTTCAAACCACATGACTCCTTTCACAAAGAAGCTTTTATTGAGTATAAGCCCAATGGCAACTTGGACACAATCAAAGTTGGTGATGGTGAGCAGATCCACATTGAAGGAATTGGAGAAGTCCTTATTACTCTTAAAGATGGATGTCAAGTATAGGTCCATGATGTTTTCTATGTTCCCAAATTGTCTAATTCTTTGCTTTCAATTGGTCAGATGGTGAAAAGGACAAATAAGGTTGTTTTTGAAGGTGACATTTGTACAATATCATATTCAAGGAGGGTCATAGCCAAACTTCCAAGACTCAAAAGTCAAATGTATTGTCTTGGAGCTACTTTTGTACATAATCATGTTGATGAGAAGTTTGCATTTACAACCAAGATTGAAGAGGTAAGATTGTGGCATTGGAGGCTTGGCCATGCCTCCTATGAAAACATTGAGAAGTTGGTTGGTTGGGTGGGGTGTTTGGGGAGGAGTACCCCCCATAGCCACTCCCTAGAGACACCAGAGATAAGAACCGAGCCTAGAATGAAAAAGCCAAGAACTACAGAAACCCATGAACCAGTTGCTTTATGGTAAGCCTCCAAATTTATCACATTTAAAGGTGTTTGGTTGTATTTGTTATGTCAAGATTCCAAATCAGTTGATAGATAAGTTGGATGATAGAGGCAAAAGGTGTTTGTTTGTTTGTTTTTTTAATTATGATTCAAGAATATGTAGATATAAATGTTTTGATCCCATTGATAAGAAGTGGTATTGCTCTAGAAATGTTGTATTTGATGAATCAAAGGCAGGTTTTGATGAGTTTCACAAGCTTGATTAAGGCAAGAAGCAAGAGTACAACTCAAGACTTTGGGTGCAAGAGGACTACCCACTTTCTCAAATGTTGGACAGAGAATTTAATAGAAGAATGACAAGAAGTCAAGCCATTGCTTATGTTGCATATACTGCTCTTGCACATGAATCCTAAAATGTCAAGGAGCCTCTCAAATCTCAAGTTTGGATTGAAGCCATGCAGAAGGAAATGGGTTTTATTAGTTGATTTACTAACTAAACCATTGTAGACTTATCAAATTGATTATCTTTTGAACATGATTAGTATGTGCAAAGTAGATGATGAGAAGAAAGATCTTCGAGTTTTTAATTTGGCTATTGTCAAACCAATTTCAACACTAAAGGAGGGAATGTTGAGTATCGTGTAGCGTAGAAATTGTTTTCTCCTACTTTGAATACTTTTTTTATAAAAAAGTTGTTTGAGTTATTAACTTTTTAAATTATTAAAATTTTTGTCATGTTCAGTTTTTTTTTAAATAATTTTTTCTAGTAGTTAGTGGCCAGTTATGATGACTTTAACTTAGTCATGTTGAGTTTTAACTCCTAGTTGAGTTTGTTGTTTTAACTCCTAGTTGAGTTTGTTTTTCCTTTCCTTATAGAAGCAGTTAGAAGAGCTGACTTATTGGGTTAAGAGCCTGTTGTAATGTTTTTTATGAAATAATGGAAGAAATTAGCAGTTCTCATATTTTTCAAGTTTTATTCCAGTTTTAATATTTCACAATGAAATTTCCAATGATTTGATTTTCACAGTTCAATTTCTCAATTTCTTAATTTCTCAATTATTTCACAATAAATTTCACACAACATCACAAGATTTCACAATATTACAAGTATTTCTCAATTTTAACTACAAAGCTTTCATTCCTCCTCATCTTATCTGCTGGGCTCATTCCAACAGCCAGGCTCATTCCAACAGCCATACCCTCACCAACAAAGGGGTGAGAATAAACTCTTCTACTAACCTCCATTATGTCCAAAAAAAAAAAAAAACAGAAAAAAATCTTAAAGGATAAAATAATAGATCCTATCATATCAGAAAGTAGAGGTTATTGTCTATTGCAACCAACCAGCAGCTAAGAAAATAGTTGTATCAGGCTTCATTAAGATCTCTATGGTCCTGTCTGGCTCCTCTGTGTTTAAAAGATATATAGAAATCAACCTTACATTGCTTAAAATGATTTTCTAGATTGTCGGTTTTGGACTGCCTATGCCCTAGATCGATAATCAACAACCTGCATGATCTCAAATCATGGTAGAATGTTGAGGGCTTTGGTCACTAGAGTGAGTCACTCCTACCTCACCCAAAAGCCATCATGGCTAATGGGGAGGAGGTGCACTGTTGAACCTACACACTTGCACTATTGCACCAAACAACCATTCCACTAGACTGCACATACTACATTAAACACACACTCATACCCATGAAATTGTAGCCCACTCTAATACAACATTGGAAATAGCGAGTGAAGAGAATAGAAAGAAATAAAGAAAGAAGTGAAGAAGGGAATACAAAAATGGTTGGAGATTGAATGTGTTTTCCTATGTCCTACACTTGTGTGTTTATGTTGGATGAAGGATACAATATTACATAAATGCTCTCAATTACTGCTATCAATGATAAACACTTAAATATTGTTGTCACATAGTTGTCACATAAATATTGTTGGTGGAATGGAGGAAACAGCGGAGCAGCGGAATGAAGACACGGTGAAACAGGCGAGCGAAGGCATGGAGAAACAGGCGAACAGTGGGGCAAGCACAGGTAAAACGGTTGACGACGGAGCAACAGAAGAAGGACATGCAAACTAGGGGCTCATCGCCGGGCGCGTGAGTAGAGGAGACCAGGCAAAAAGCAGGAATGGCTTGGACTCGGCCAGGGCCAAGGAGGGCTGTGCGGGAGATGAATATGGAGCACCAAATGGGTAGATTGAAGCACACTCTTGTACCGACGATGCCATGTGCTTCTGTGTCAGCGGACCACCGACGAAGGGGGTTTAGACTATGCAATGGAGCCTTATTGGCCATTTCGTGTTGTCAGGAGCCTGCCCTTGGATGGAGTTAATCCGCAGATGGGTGAAGGAAAACTGGAAGGTTGGACAGGTTGAGATCCGAAGTCTATTAGAGGAGTTGCTCTTGTTCATTTTCCCGGCCCAGCAGGATAGGGACATGGTGTTGCTGGGGGGACCGTGGTTCTATGGTGCTTGGGGGTTGGCTTTGACCCCTTGGCGGCTAGGGGCACACCGCGAGATAGACCTGTTTGCTCGTGCCCTAGTGTGGGTAAGGGTGTTCGAGATTCCTTGGAAGATGTGNAACATCGCAAACCCCCCACCCCCATGACTTTCTCCACTTCATCTCTCACTTGCCCTCCCACAACCAGCTCACAACTTTGATGCCAACACCCCCCCATGCCTCACCATCATCAGCCGATCCAACGATGTTGGGTATAGTGCTCCCCCACTTGGGCGAATGGGTCAATGTGGTAAGAGGGAGCACCATGTCCTGTAAGTTCCTGGAGAAGGAGCCATCATCTAGGGACTTAGGATGTAGCCTAGTTGTGCGGGAGGGGGGAGTTGCCTCGGCTGCCCATGCGAGAGTCTCTCCAAGGCTAAACAAGCACAACAAAATATTGACTTGGGACTGCAGAAGATCCTTCGAGAGGTTTACCAACGTTGCTCATCTAGGCATACATGAAAGTCTTTAGCTGGAATGATAGGGGACATGGTACACCCTATAAAAGAAATACCCTAAGAAGAATTGTTCGTGATGAAGAATGCGATATTGTATGCCTCCAAGAGACCAAGCTACAGGCAACAGAATCACACCATCTCATTTGGGATGGCTAGAAAGTCCATCTACACCCATGCGTGGGTTGGGCAGGGAGTTTGGCTATCCTAGCCCGCTATGGCATGACGTTGGTTGACTCTTCACAATGGACCATGATGGTCCATATCCCCTCTCGGGGGATATGGCTAACTAACTTCTATGGGCCGCAAATGTGGGAACAGAGGTTGTAGGAGATGGAGTGCATGGTGATGCTGGTGCAAGATTGCCTAGCATGGCTAATTGTGGGGGACTTCAACCAAAGATTACACCTATGGGAAAAGTTAGGTGCTGAGGCCCCCACCTCCTTGCGCCCGAGAGTTTCAGGATTTCCTGGCGGCGCACTCGCTTATGGATCTGCCCATTGAGAATTGCCAGTTCACCTTGAGCAATAGGTGGAAAAGCCCTGACCGCATCCTTTCTAGAATTGACCGGATCTGCATCAATTTCGACCTCCTCCTCCGGTTGGCCGCACGGGTTACGGGACAGGAATGGGTGGCATCGGGCCATCGCTCCCTGGTTTGTTTGCTTGGGCCTGAACGGAACCAGACACTGTGGCCATTTTGTTTTGAGGCAACATGGTTGTACAAGCTGTGGTTGTGGCCGTTAGTGGAGGACATCTGGGTAGACTACCGGCGGGGCTAGGGAGACCCTAGGAATTTCCTCAAAAAAGGCTTGTTTCATTTGAAATGGGCTATTCAGGCCCTACCAGTGGAGGACAAATTCTCTTTCCATACATGTCACACGATGCTTTAGGATAGGTTGACTCAGATCCAAACCAGGTAGGAGGCAAGGGAGGATTTGCATGAAGAAGAGCAGAGCATTCTGCAACAACTTCAGGACCTTGACTTGGAGGAGACATACTGGAAACAAAGATCACAGATTAGATGGCTCCAGGAGGAGGATAGGCAAACAAACTTCTTCTTTACTGTCGCCAAGACACATGGATGGAGCCAACCACATAGTTTGCACACCATTGAGCCGGGGGGGGGGGGGGGATCATTGATGAGCCACAGAGCATCGCTAGGGAGTTGACACAATATTGGGAGAAGATCTAGGCCAAGCGACCCACAAAGCCCATATCGATTCAAATTGCACAGGTGCTAAACGAGGAGGATAATGCTAGATTGCTGGCTCCGTTCTCCTGGCAGGAACTCATAGCAACAATCAATGATATGCTGGGAGGAAAGGCGCCTGGGCCGGATGGTTGGAGCCTCGAATTTCAGGACCTTCCTAGATATAGTGGGGCCCAACATTTTGGATGCTTTCAACCTTATGCTGGCCAAGAGGTAGGTTTGAAGGGAGCTTAATTGTTCTTGAATTGTGTGCATCCCCAAGTAGGCGAAGGTGCACTGCCTAGAATATTTGCAACCTATTGGGGTCTACAACGTTTTGATTTGGTTATTCTCCAAGATGATCGTCCATAGGCTAGCTCCACTAATGCCTAAACTGGTGGGAGTAAACCAAACAAGTTTTGTACAAGGCTGGACCTTGTAGGACCAAGTGCTTCTCATGCAAGAGGTGTTTCATTCTCTTCGAATGTCGAATTTCCCAGGGCTCTATCTCAAGCTAGACATAACTAAAGCATACGATACACTCAGCTGGGAAGCCCCGACCACCATTATGTAGTGGAAAGGCTTCGACCTGGGCTTTATCCAACTCTGCATTCACTTGCAATCATTTGCAGGTTTCTCTTTTGACGTGGGGGGTGGGGGGCATAGTTGTGGGGTCTTTCCTCACCTGGGAGGGGGTTGCGGCAGGGAGACCCCCTATCACCCCTCCTTTTCATTATCGCTATGGATCTGATGCAACATTACTGTAGGGCGGCGAGGGTTGGCAGTCTAGAAATTGCGGGGGTGGAATGTCTGGCTAAGCATTACGTGGATGACACAATGTTGCTTAGTTGTGCCGGGGTCCCACAAGCACGGTGCATCAATGTGGCACTTTCATGGTTGGTAGACGAGCTGGGGCTGAAGATTAATAGGGCTAAGTCAACGGCTCATTTTGTCAACGTGGGCACACAGATAAAGAGTTGAATAATACAGGTCCTGAACATTTCGTCTGGAACAGTTAGAGATACTTACCTGGGTATCCCACTTTTCCAGTGGGGGTGGTGTATGTCTTGGGGAATGCTCTTGGAAAAGGTTGAAAGACAGGTGGGACATTGTGCCAATCGCTTCTTGACCAGGAAGGGGTAGTTGGTGGTGGTGTCAGGGGGTACTCATAGCAATAACCCGCTTTGTGGCCGCAGTTGTCACCCCTCCAAGCACCATTATTGACAACCTCAACATGTGCATCTGTCGGTTTGTTTGGTCGGGGGGCAAAGGGAAGGGCAAATGCGCCTTGTGAATTGGGACTGGGTCACGTGCGNGGGGGGGGGGGGGGGGGGGGGGGGGGGGGGGGGGGGATGGCGTTGGGCATTTCAAAGTTTGAGGATGAGCTGACGATGGGCCAACAACGCCTGTTACTCCATTTCATGAGCCAGTTTGGGGAGTCAGCCCAATGGGTTCGAGTAATGAATGCAAAATACAGACGGTGGGAGGCGGGAGCATAGAACTTGAAGCCCTAGCAGATGCTCTATGGCCACGCACACAAAATGTAGGTGCAAGGGTGGTCGATTCTCAAGCTGCGTTGCTTGTTGATGGTCATGTACCCGCCGGTACCAAGTTGGCGATAGATCTAGTAGGGACGGTTGCTTGAGAAAATTAAGTTTTCCTGTGGTTGATTAAAAATGACGTGCTGCCTATTCGGGCGCTCTTATGCAGATGAGGCCTTGTTATGGATGACACCTATCCTTTGTGTGGCATCGTGCTCGAGACCATGCAACACTTCATTTATCAATGTGCCTACATGCGCTCCACGTGGCACTGCGGGTGCAACCCCCCGATGAACTTCACAAGCGATTCTCGAGCCACACTACTTTTATGGGTAGCATGGAAGATGAGAAATCACAAAATATTCTAGCTACGTAGATTGCGCCCCCCCCCTCTCCACAGGTGGTTTCCTAGGCCGAAGTTACGTGGAAAGAGATTGAAGCAGCGATGGGGGTCACGCCGACGTACAAGCCTGATTGTGCAGTGTTCCAAGAAGATGAGGAGCTGTGGCAGCTGGTGGAGTAGTGTGGTTGGAGTGACACCTTGCAACGGCTAGTCGGTGACCTAGCCCTCCTAGACAATGCATTTTTCGCTAACTGGCATGAGGACCAAACCTATTTTAGGGGCATTGAGGTCATCATCACTAAGTCCTTGATTGCCAGGTGTCTGGGGGCCTAGGTCGATGGTGAAATCATCCTACCCTCCACACGTGGGCTACAAAACGTCGAAATTTTCTTCAATGGGCCGGTGCCACGCACACAAAGAAGATAAGTTCCCAGATCCTCTCTGCCTTAGATCTGGGCCCGAGCGGCAGATCTTGTGGACCAATTTTTTGTATAGTCTGACAACGGGTCAAAACTCCAAGGCATCCACTTTGCTTTCCTCAAATGCCTTAAATTGGGAGTTAGGGTTAACCTGCCCAGGTTTTTTTTTTGGCGACTCTACAACAGTAGAAGTGAGGCCGCCACTCTGGGCTCATCTTGGCCTTGTAGCGAGGGGTAGCCGGGGGGGGGGGGGGGCAACATCTTTTAGGGTAGGGTTTGTCCCCCCTGGGGGGTTCCCTGTCTGACTCGTCCCATTCGGCCAGCCTGGGGATCTTGAGGACCCAACCCACAGTGACGTATACTAGGAGAAGACGTCGTCATAGGGGACAGACGACCCCAAACCCCATGGCGGTGCTGGAGATGTCACCACTTGGAACGTCGGGGCACAACGAAAGAAGGGACGAGGAGCTACAACAAGCTGCTCTGGAGGCCATGGCCACGGCGTGCGACGCTAAGCGCTAGGAGTGGGAAGCAAAGTGGGGAGAAGCCCTTGCACAAGCACAGATCGAAATGGAAACCCGTTTTTGCGAAAGGGAACAAAAGATAATAAGGCAACAAGCTTTGCTAGTGGATGTGGCCTAGGCCTGTTTGGTGGACGAGATCCGGGCCCAAGTGCAAGATGAGTTGATTCAGGAGGAAACTACCTGAAGAGAGCTCGAGGCGGCTGAGCAAGCTCAGCAGGAGCGAGAGCAGGAGGAGGAGCAGAGACAACGCTAGTTAGACCGGGTGCACGAGCAGAGTGTGCGCCAATGGCTTAGGGCTGGACAATGTCTATACATCATCCTGCATCAACTGTGATTGCGTGTGGGGGGAAGTTCGAGACCACATCCGTTGGACTTTGGCGCATTTCCACCTAGATGGGGGGACGTCGATAGAGGAACAAAACTGGCGTGAATCAGCCATGCAAGGACTTCAACAAGCTACCAGTTTTGTGCACACAGAGCTTCATCGCAACACATTGAACATTCTCCATGCCCTCTAATGTCCACACTGTGCCTGTCATAGGTTGCCGATGAGCCCATAGCGGGACCATTTTTCTGTGCAATTACACACACCACCACCCCCACCCCCCCCGCTTTGATGTTTTGTGGGATGGGGTCCCCTGTCTTTTACGGTCTCGTGCTTTTGACGTGAGTGGCTAGTGCACAGTTGTGCACAATTGATTGAGGCTTAAAAACCTCCCACTTGGGCCAATGTCATTGACCCACATTTTGTAATATCTTGTATTTTATTTTCAGTAATTTCATCCCAAGCATTTCCTCAAAAAACAGTTTTCTTATCCAAAATATTTCAAATGACAAGGTGCCTACATCAGTAATTATATTTTTCTTCCTATATAGTGTGATAACTCTAGAAGCTAAGTGATTAAATTTTACAAATAAAACAAATGATCACCTTGTGCTTTCATACCTTCATAATTATCTACAACATAATTGATTTATGGTGGACCATTGAAGTACTTTACATTGATAAACCATCTTTCCACATCTTTACGTATAGTAGCACATGTTCATACTTAAAATTATAGTTAATGAACGATCATAAATACATAGAACTAGGCCTCAAATGTAAATCAAGACATTAAACTACAAGGGAAACTACTTCATCTATGACTATTTTTCTCAAACATAGTGCTATCAACTAACTTAACTTAAATAAACCTTAATAAGATGCACTCCAAAACATCAGTAAGATATGATCAAAAGAGACATTACCAACATTCAACCAAAAATGCCATTCATAAAAGTCTCCTATTTTCATAACAACTCCATAGCTTCCATAATAAGAATTCATACAAAAGCATATGTAGAACTAAAAGTTATAGGGTATTAAAGAGTGGTCTTGACATAGGTCTCTAATTCTGGAGGTTAGTTAATTAAGCTTGATTACTTGTTAATTACACATGTGACTTAGTTTCTTTTTACACAATTATTTTTAAGTCAACTTTTTTTGAGCAACATTCTTGAATTGAATGTTTTAAGTGAGGTTTGAAATCTGCTATTATTCCTAAAAGAATTCCTTTGAAGATTTTGTTATTGTAGAGAAAAATTAACTAGAGGTTTTAATGATAAAATTGCTGATACTATTATATAGGATTGTGTTAAATTTCTGCAAAATTCTAAGGTTAAAAAGGTTATTGTGGCAGGAATGTCAATATCTACAAATTCATTCATTTGTTTGTTTTACATTGCTTCTTATATACATAAATATACTGCTTCTTATATACATAAATATACTGAAAAGGAGATGGTGAAAAGAGAATGCTCCTTGTGGGTTGGCCATGAGGCAAAAAACATATACGCTTTTTAGTGATAATTTCACGTTGCATGGATTTTCTGTGTGACTGTTTTGCAATACAGTGGTCTGAGTCTGTACCTATAGGCAATCTTGGAAGTCTTTATAAGAAGTAAAGATTAAATTAACGATTATTTCTTATGAGCTGGTAAATTTCCAATAGCAGGTGGGTTGTCTAGACATCTAGCAAATATAGAGTATTCTTTTCAGGTTACAAAAAAGATTGCTCTGTGTCAAATACACACACACAGATACACACATGTTTAACAACTAGCTAAGCTAGGGTTACGATTCTCAGAGTCTTTGCTTAACATTAGGATGTGTCATTGGCAACATTTTTCACAATTCCTTGACCATTCACGAAACACAAGATTTGATTTATTGGTTAAAATGGTCATGTCATTAGCGTCCGTATTTTAGTTCCAGTTTCATTTGTTTTGGAATTTTCATTATTTGTTTTTAAATAATCACTGCAGCATACCCATTAAATATTATTAATGCCTTAAAATATTTTTCACTGTTAATTTGTAGTCTTTTTGACAACATGCCGTTTTCTGTCGTGTGCCATCAAATTGTTGCTATATCTAGTGCAGGTGCTTTGTTGATTAAGCTTTGTTTTTTTTACCTAACAGAAGCACCGGCATCATTTGTTAGAATAATTGGAACAAAAAGATACCATCGTTGTGCAAATGATATGTATTTTTTCCTTCAGGTTGGTATTATCTGTACTCAACATTTTCCTTAGATTTTTGCTTCTCTGGATCATAAATAATAGCGCATTCCTACATTTGCAGTCAGCAGTTTCTGTGAAGCAACTTGCATACAGCATCCTAGAATTGATTGTTATTACAATCTTCCCAGAGCTGCATGATGTTGTTTGTGATATACACAGGCTGTCCTAGTTTTCCTAAGCTGTTATTTTGTAGCAGTGATCACAGACAGAAACTGAGAGTATGCTGTACTATACGTTATTTTGTGTCATTTTTGTACTATATAACTTCTTGGTGCTTATCGGCAACCGTCAAGTGTAATATCTGTATGCATTATTTGTAGTATTGTATCAGAAAGAAACGGTGGAATACTGTTTTCAGAACACTAGAGGCCCATATAATGCCCATAACCACCAGTATCCTTTGGTTTTTTTTTTCCCACTGAACGCAAATAACATACAATTGTTAAAATGATCATTAATTACGTTATCTGAAGTTTTATAACTTTTCGGTTAATTATTATGGCTATAACGGTACCCAGTGGTGGAGTACCCGTGTACCCAGTATTTTTTGAGAGGATAAAAGGCTCTTGGAATACATGAGGAGGGAGCGAAGACGGAAGCAAAAGAACCAGATCAGACACTAAAGAAGAGCTGTACTAAAGATGTTGAAGGATAACATATACTGAATGGGTTAAGGATAACATATAGAGAAGGTGCCATAATATCATTGCAATAGTGAGACTTTTCTAAAAGAAACTAGAATACAACAAAATCTATTGCATATTTAGTAAGGAACACTATATGCAAATAGAACATAACATCTTAAGGAATTCGGTAATTGAGATCAACTTCTATAATGGTCTTAACCTACATGGAATTGTCACACATTTGTGCCACTAATTTAAAGGAAGATGTTACATTAGAGTTAAAAATCAAATTGTTTCTTTCAAGATAGATCTACCACATTAGCTTTGCCCATAGTGCAACATCATATATTTGTATAGGGAAAACCATGCTCATTTATGCCATAATCATTTTCCCGTTACTATGGCATTACCCCTTTACTTATCCAAGATTCTTGGTATGTTGACATTGATGGAATAGATGCATTGCCTTGTTAGTGCCCTTAGGGCAATGGTAGCATTTAAAGAGAAGGTGATACCCCCTCTTTTAATGAGTATCATTAGTGAAAATGATATTATGTTTAACGAGCTATGTAAAATAATAGGTCTAGGAATAATAGTAAAGTTATTAAAGATAAGCCCACTATAACTTGTGGAAAGAAGTTAACTATTAGCTAGGCAATCTAATTTGTTTCTTCAATGATATGAAGGAATCGAAGAACATCTTGACCATGTCATTGGGGAGGTTGAAACAACACTAGTTAGGACATCAAGTTGTTTGTTTCTTTAGCATACTCCAAAGGGATTGAAAGGTTGACGAGAGATTGATTTTCATTAGTCACCAAAGAGGATATACTTGCCTTTCGCATATGGAAAATAAAAACAACTAACTTAGAGGAAACCTCTTGAAAGTAGACATGCATTCTTTCCTTGGTTGGTAATTTTCTCATTGGAATTTGAACCTTCTCAAAAGGTCATCATCCCAAAGATTATAGGAAACTCTAACCTCTTTAAATGGATTTTTATACCTCAAAATTGTTTTGAATTGATCATAATAGAGAACAACACTTGAAGTTTATGCATTAAATCTCTTGCTTGTCAACCCTATTATAGATTTTTTAGGTCAATTGAGTAGTTAAAATGTAAGGGTGGGTTCTCAAATCCCTTAGGCCACATCTTTTACCAGTGTTATGAACAACAGCCTTGTAGGAAGGAAGAGTTAACCCTTGAAGCTTGTAACAAGTTGGCTGAAAAATGCAAGGGTAAACTTTTCTATTCTTTTTTCCTAAACAGTTGATCAATTGTCAAAAATTCAACTTGCATATAGATCAACATTAACAACTATCAATAAAAATAAAGCACAACGAAAAAAATTATATGATGCAAAAAATGGCCCAAAGATCTAGTAGGAAGAGAATGTCAATGTGATAAGGTGTAGTACAAAAGTGAAAACATATAAAACTTAAAATCAAATTTGCAGCTTTCTAGCTTAGTAAAAAGCTAATTAATTCAATTGCTTCACTTAGCAATCTTAAATTATTCACAAGAAAAATGTAATTAGACATAAGGGAAATCAAACTGAAGGAAAACATATTATTTATGTACCTAGATAATTGCAAATTGAAATACAAAATAATACATCAATCTCTACATTTTTATCAAAATATCAATGAAAAATCGTTTCTAATTAGCACAACACACTATATTGCTTTAACTATTGATGATAACAAAAGGACAACCATGAAAACCAAATAGTGACAACAAAAATCTATACAAGATTCCTTTGATGCAATGTATAGCTTTGATTTATGAATCAAATTTTGATTTTTGTAAAAATAATAATATATTAGATGTCGTTCATCAACAAACTTGTCTAACCCAGTAGTTGGCCACAAGAAATGCAGAAATCAATAATATCAAATCCATTTAATTCCAAAATAATACCATCTTATTTTTTATCAACCCTCACAAGAAAAATCATTTGAAATCAACCTTTCTAAATTGAAATAATAAATTACACACCACTAACATTTAATCACACTATCTATTTTATCAAAAATAGAGAAGAGAAATCACCTACATTTAATAACCATGATTTAACATCACTAATATTTAAAAATTATAAATTAATATCCTAGATTTCCCCCACTTCATTGGACTTATAGAAAGATAATAAAATCAAACTTGAGAAGGTACACAAATAAAAATCAAAATTCAAATCCAAGGACTAAGCATTCAAGGGAATCATCAAGCTAATTTTCCAACCAAAAACCAAAAATTCAATAGTTTTGTAAATTTCAGAAAATCACAATAGACATGGACTCAAGGATACTTTGACTTTCTGCTAGTGATACCAATCCTCATATGAGGGATCCTTGGCTATTGTTGGCAAATTGTCATGCCAATATGCCCCAAATTGTTGTGGGTGTTTCTAAATCATTACAGAAACAACTCTCATCCAAGTCATTTCAGCCTGAGAGTGCAAAAGATAGGTGGAGAGATCCATCAACAAAATTAAAGATTCAACAATCCAAAAACTCAACAACAAATCTTGTTAAAGTGGTTTCTACCATAAAATGATATTCAAGGCAAAGAAAGGAGAAGAGTTGAGATATTCAGATTTTCAGCCAAAGTTGTCCATCACAGAAGGATTCATCTTACCTTCTTGCTTACCAAGAATAGTTTATTACAATATTGGATTGCTAGTAAGCTCAAGTTTCCTTTTTATTTGTTGATTTCTGTAGTAGCCACAATCTTCCCTTATTGTAATAGTTTTCTTCTCTTGTTGTTCATTTGTTGCTTCAACTACAATCTTCCTTTGTTATTATTGATCTTCTCTTTTAGCCATCGTCTTCTTCTTGTTGTTCATTTCTTGTTCCAGGCACACTCCTTTTGTTGTTGTTCATTTCCAACCACTTTGCTTGTGATTGAGCTCTCCATCTTTCTCTAATATGCACACATACTCTCTTTTTTTCTTCTTTTCCTCTCCCTTGTCTCCTCTCTTTATAAGTGTTGGCAAAATTCAAGAGATGATGGGTTGTTTATGTAACCAATTCTTTATTGAAAACTTTTTTGTTTTTCTTCTTTTGAAAAAAAGAAATAAAACCTTTTTCTGCACCACCTACCTATTCATGTGTTCAATTCTTTCCATGATCCCTCTTAAAAATTAATAAAAGTATATTTTAATAGATTGCAGGTTCAATTTTCTTAGTTGTAACTTTCAAATTTTTTGAAATTCTAATTTTGCCAAGTCTAAGGTTCAATTCTTCTTAGTTTCACATAGCAGAAAACTGCCTAACAAAAAACATTCAAACATAATATCCACCTTTGTTCCTTCTTTCTTTGGCAACATGTCATCTCTAAGATTATCAACAATAAATATGTAGCTATGCTTTAGTTTCAGCAATATTTCTTTTAGAAATCAAGTCATAAGGTGTAATTGAAGAGATTTCAAAATGGGAATATAAAAGAGTGCAAATCCAACTATAAAATCAAGTGAAACACCTTCTCTTTAAAGCCATCATCAGTGCAAGAGTTTCCATTTCATGTTTATAACTTATTATCATATTGTCTTATGATGCTTTGAAAATTCATCACATGACCTTTCTATTCCCATGGAGGAGGTACTTATATTCCATTAATTGATGAAACTTTAAAGAAAAATGCATCAACAACATACACGATATTCTATATGTTTATTATTTAAAATAATGCAACTATGACATACATAATATTCTTGATTCATAGGTCAGGTTCCTTTCATTTGATTCATTGGTCAAGTTCCTTAGCAACATGTGCATAGGTATATATATTTAAAAAAATCATTCATACTAAGCAAAGCATACCTCTTTAAGCCCTTGAAGCATAATGTAAAGAATCTTTGTTTTTTTCATCCAACTCTCATTGTTGAATAATTAGAATTTGTAGCGTAGTCGTTAGAAATAAGATCTCTAAAACTTACACACCAAGGCAAGTACATGAGATACCTACATTGATACACACATACACACACATAATTCACATCAATTTAAGAAATCATTTCAATGCACGTAGGTCATGCAACACATGATTAATAAAAGTAGTAGTAACAACCTCATAAATTAGACAACATTTTAGCTTCATTGCTACTCAAAATTCCTTATGTTCATTCATGTAATATATGCTAAATTAATAGGTATTATGTACTTAGTACTTTGCATCTAGTAATACAGACATCACACATTAAGCATAACTTAAATCAATCACAATGAAGAATAATTGGTCATTCAACTAATCATTAATATAAGCACATTAGCAACCCTCTTAATGAATAAGAAATGCGAGTCCATGATTATGTAAAGTAACAAACTATTGCTTGGCCTTCTAGTCAAAGACATTGTTTTTTGTATCAAAGATGCATTGAATTTTAGAAAGGAAAGTGCTAGAATCTAATTTTTTTTTAAAAAACAATATTTATGCTAGGTTTTTAGGATTGGGTTATATTTAAAAACATATTGATGGATGACTCTGAAAGTGTTGGCCATTGTGCGTAATCTGAACTTTCAACAATTGGATTTTCTAACCAAGCTCTTACTAGATCAAGTTCTTTCCCTAGAAGAATTGGATGTGATGCTATTGATGATGTGTGTCTAATAATATTTTCCTCTTTTAAATCAACCAAAGGACCATGAAACTATAATCTCATCTCACCATCCTCCTCAAACAATCTAATATAACGAATCCTTTCAAAAACATTAACATCTCTTGTATCAGTAACATCATCCAAAGCATGCTCATCTATTTCTACATCTTGATAGAATGGATCATTCTGTTTCTTATACAATAAGGCAGCATACACACACTTTTTATTTACAACAAAGTTATAGGTTGTTCCAATTTGATCAACTTGTCCTAGTATCAGCATTGGAATTTCATGAATCCTTAAAGGTAGCCTAGTTGCAATTTCAGATACATCTTGCATAAAACTGATGGTATGTCTTTTATATTGTAATTGACCTCCAATAGCATGCGTAACTTGTAAAATATGATTAATTTGTGATATAAGCATTTCTTCAACGTCTGATAGTTCTAATAAGATTATTGGCTAGGGTTCTGGATCCATATTATTATCAGCAGAAAAACACTTAATCTCTTCACCATCGTGATTCAAGATCCCCATTACTTTTTCATTTGCACACCTTGCACATGTTGGACCAAATCTTTGTACATGTTTCATTAACATACTTAAAAAACTTTCATTGCAAATACCACATGATCGAGGAACACTAAACTTATCAATCTCACTTGAAAATCTTGTTATTGCATGCATGATTTGTGTATTTGACTTATGAAGATTTGGATAAAATACCTGATTGTTCATATGTTTAGAAAATATTTGTTGATGTTCCATTCGCAATCTTGGTTGAGCCTATTCCTGATCAAATCTTGCAGCTAAATCTAACATTTCTGCCACTTTTGCTTGTCTTTTTAGTTGTCTAAAACGTTCTTGTCTTTCACGCCCTTGTGCACGTTTTCGTT
Organism: Gnetum montanum; assembly: GCA_015680685.1. Classification (NCBI taxonomy): domain Eukaryota; kingdom Viridiplantae; phylum Streptophyta; class Gnetopsida; order Gnetales; family Gnetaceae; genus Gnetum; species Gnetum montanum. Next base: position 390,928 of record MNCI01002498.1, on the reverse strand, counting down.
CTATAGTAACAATCTCTATAGGATTTATAAGTAATTCATCTTCGACCATCAAATCATCATTATTTGAATACATTTGACCAAATCCACGACCATGACCACGTCCATGTCCACGACCACGACCACGACCACATCGACGACCACATCCTATATGTGAAATAACTTCTTGATGCAATTGAGGTTGATGAACATTTTCTTCATTAGGAATGACTGCTAAGTGATTTTCGTGTTCATCTATGCATTCTTGTCCTTGTCCATGTCCACGTCCACGACCTCTTCCTCATCCTTGTCTGTGATCCCTTCTATTCTGTGAAATATTATTATACAAAGTGACCTAATATATTTAGCTTTATTAAATTAGACATTAAATGAATTTCATCTAAAACAAAAATAAAATTTCATCTACAAACCTCACTTCCTTCCACTTGTTGTTGCTGCAATTCTGCTCGACACGTTCTTTGACGTAAGCGATCTTGTTCCATTCTTTGCAACTCCAAAGGATTTCCCCTTTGCCGAGCTTCTCTTCTTCGATCTCTGAGACATTGTTGTCTCACTCAGTTTAACTCACGCTCTCTATCACCTGGCATGATCGGTATTTATAAGAATGAGAATCCTTATATAGTATTATGGGTTGTATTAAATTTTTAATAAAACCCAAATCTAAAAATAAAAAATTAGTTATTTTTTTAAAAAACCCTAAGACACCCAATATGTTTTTAAATATAACCCAAACTTAAAAATAAAAATTAGTTGTTTTTTTTTTTAAAAAAAGACCTAAGGCACCCAATATGTTTTTAAATATAACCCAATCCTAAAAATAAAAATTAGTTGTTTTGCACTTGATAAGGTTTAACATTAATATAAATGTGCACACTCAACATAGTTCATTTTTGTTATTTTTTAAAAATGAACATAGAGTTAATAATGTTTGGCCCTTTGAGTATTCTATCATTAGCCATCAAAATACATAATCAAGTAAATTATTTACATAATACATTCGNAGCCATCAAAATACATAATCAAGTAAATTATTTACATAATACATTCACACCTCTATTAAGATGTAATTAAAATTATGCCCAACAAATTTATTACCAAAGTTATTTCATTGCAAATTATTTTTAAAAAGCATAAAACTTCCCAAGTTTTAGTCATGGCAAAGCATATAGTTAAAGAGTTTCTCAAATTAAAATTAAAGAAAAAATGGTTGGTAAAAGCCTAATATAGTCATTGCATTATGGAATCATAAACTCCATTACATATCATAATTTTATCTTTACTTCTTATTCCCCAAGAAAAATCAGGTTGAAGAGTTTGAACGGTATGCCACATTAGAAACCCAAAATTTCTCAAATCTCGGAAAATTTGGAGTACAACAGTAGCTTTGCGCTAACCCATCCCATACCCATCCCAAAACCGCGTATACTTTCCATGGTCAAGCTTGTTCCGTCACCTTTTTAAGAAAACGCGTTGGGCTGACCCTTTTCATAGGGAATGCAGAAATCAAATTTCTGTCCGACAGGACATAGCATTAAAGGTGAACAGAAAACAACACATGCTTTTCTTGACTTGGTACCGTAGCATGTATTAAGAATTCATGGAATTTAGATCTTCAATTTTGTGTAAAAAGTTCAGGAAAACACGAGGTAAACAAAAACCGACTTTAAAAACTTTTTTTTAAAAAAATGAAAATTGTGTTTCATTGATGTTTGTCCAAATTCCAGAAGTTACCCAAGGGAGAAGCACGTTCAATGATTTTCTGTGAGTTTGAGAATTATTTGAGAAACAGAATTCCACGAAATATTAAGGTGAGCAAGTTTCTAGTGCACAAAAACAAAATAAAGAAAAAGTTCAATTCGTACCCATTGCCGATTTAGCTCCCAAATCCAACCCTAATTGTATATATGGTTTTCAAAGAGACATAATCTTTGGAAGAGGAGGACGCAACCTTTCTAAACATATTTCTATTTTGCAAAGGACGTAACCTTTTTCATGACATGTCAGAGCTTTATGAACAAAGTTTGCTTTACCCAAGGTAATACTTTGTTCACCCAAGGTAATGGCCTCTCGGCCAAAAAATTTCATTTCCATTAAATTTTATATAAAACACTTTAAAAAAAATAAAAAATCATAAGTCACGTTTTGCCTTTCCTCACATAAAATTACAAGATGTTACCCAAAACATCAAACCATGTGCCTTGTTAACCTTTTTTCATGTGTTTTTCCGATTGTGGGTAGATGTTTACCATCATCCTTGAGAATTGGCGGTATATTTCCAATTGTGAATGTTGAGGCTATAGCTTTCTTTGAAGTTGTTCCTGGACAGTTGTTGATTCGGGTGTCTGTGTTCAAAAAACTATTTGTCTGGAGTATAGTCTTGTTCGGGGTTCAGCCTTTCATGGTTATTTGATCCTCCACGTTCTCCAAAACAAATTTGTGGGTTCCCTTTACTGTTTCTCTGTATTTTGTCAATTTGGTTGAGAGTGCATGTCCAGGCGTGTGTGCTAGTAGCATGGGCAGATGCTAAACATGCTTGGTTGGGAATCTCATGTTTTTATGAATTCAGAAAAGTCACGGTAAACCTAGAAATTATGGAAGCTGTGTTGATGCACTATTGTTGCTGAATGGGACATTTTGGTTTTATGGTGAGGTACGATAATCTTTATGCGTGGGAAAAATGAAATATAAGCAATGGTTGTTAGTGTGATAGTGTTTTGATGTTTCAGTGTTTTTGTTCGCATATGTTATTCTGATGTGTGAGCAGTGGCTGATGTTATGATTGATTTTGATGTGGAAATTGTGTTTATGTGTGTTTTCCTTTCCTACTGTGAGGGTTGCTGGGCCATGTGCTGTGCTGGTTTGTTGTATCACGTCAACCATGCACAGTTAAAAAGACATGTTTCAGTTAAATAAGTATGATTCTGTCTTGAGTAATGTTTTTTTTCCCCTTATCTGTGCTTCCAACATCTGGGCAGTAGAACAGAAATAGTGTGAGGTATGAATAGCTCATAATGTGTCTAGTTTAACTGAACCGAATTGCTGTGCCTTTCAATTTTCTGTAGAAGTTGGCCTGCCAACCTGTAAGTGATCACCCAGGTCTAGCTGTTATGGTTTGAATCTATTAAATGTTTTCTCATTTAACACGCAGTCAGTTATGGAGATTATAAATGACAAATTTGTGAGTTTCTAAGGTGAATATGTGGCTATGTTGGAATGCCTGGGTGAGTAAATATGTTCATTTTATGCCCGGTTATGGTGAGGTCTCATATAGTACGATTTTGAATTACAGACCTTAGATATCTATGGATTCGAGAGGGATGGGGCAGTCCTTGGTTTGTGTATGCTAGAAATGTAAATTAGAGTATATAATATTCTAGAATATACAATGTGGGAGGATGAGTCTAGAACCAGCACCGGCTAGGTGTGTGTTTGGTTGAGTTATGTTTGAACAATCATGCATGGTAAATGTATACAAAGGTTCTTGATTTACTACTTGAAATGATTTGTGTTAGATATGTGTATTTTAATGTATGTGTGTGAAGTGTTGGTGCTTGAATGATTGTATTGTTAAGGCTTAAGCTAGCTTGGTATTGAGTTTTAATATCATTTGTCTCTGTGATGCCACATGTCACACTAATTACTTATGGTTGGTCAAGGGGTAGGATTACCATGAGATGTGTGAACCATGTGTCGATGAGGCATCTTGGAGATAGTTCTGGATTGATTCTCATTGTGATGCATCAATGAGGCTCCTATCCTAGTCCTCTCCTCTCTTAGTCCTTTAGAAGGCTATTGGTTATGAGTCACATATTGATGAATCCTAGCATTGGTTGTGTAAATAAAAAGACTAATAAAAGACTTACAGACATGATTATGAGTACTCATGATAATTGACACATATCCTACACTAAATGTGGATATGCTAGCTACTACAGTAGTTGAGTGCGTTGGTTATATATATGAGTTTGTTCTATGTGTGTGTGTGTGTTATGATGTACAAGTCTATTATTGGTACTTGGTCTATGTGCAATTATATATTGCTCCACTCATTATTTGATTTTATGCTTAACACTTCTAGCTTTAGGGTGTCAAGAGTAAAGGGTGTTAAATAAATATTGTTTTTTTAAAAAAGTTTTGGATTCTAGTACTTCCCTTTTAAAAATTCAATGCATCTTTGATATAACATACAATGTGCTTGACTAGAAGACGAAGCAATAGTTTGTTACTTTATGTAATCATAGACTTTCATTTCTTATTAGTTGAATTCTTTTGTGGTAGCCTTTTTTTATAGTAAAAACAAAATCAGTGGGTTCTAGATTTGTGTTGATACAATGAAGGGAATAGATACCTATAATGTAAGCAAGGATTAAGGTTGATGATTTGTCAACTTCTCTTACATGGTTTGTGATGAGCAGTTGGGTATTTCAATACTCAACCATACAAGTCATGAGTGTACATGTATGACTTGATTGTAATCCATGGATGGCCAATGTAAGTATGCTAGTAGTTGATGTTCAATTCATGATTGTTGTCTTCTTACATTGAGTTAGTGAAGTGCAAGTTGTATGGTTTAACTCTCGATGAGACATATGATACGTTGATGTTGTTTGGTTTTAATTATCCTAAGTGCCAACATAACGAAAGTAAAGATAAAGTCTAAGGATAAAATCTAAGTATGAGTATGACGGAAATGTAGATCTAATCTAGCCTATAATGATAAGTATTTGTTCCTAGCTTATCGTACATGTCAAGGGATCATGTAATCGTCATTGCCATTACCAAGTGAATCCACTACTAAGTGAATCAAGTGAACTCACTACTAGGTTACCAAATGATTACACTTTATGCTTGAAACTAGTTGTACTTACACTACTGTACTAAAAGACATTGAAAAAGTAAAGTACTTGGAAAATATAAATGACTTGAGAAAAGTAAACATCCTAAAAGGTAAAATTAAACCAAATAAAAAAGAGCTAAGTGAAGTGCTACAATGGTGAGGAACAATCTCAATTTTATTTTTACTCATGAATTGTGCCCAAGAACAATCCACTCGAACAAAGATTCTGTACAATTGTTAAATATCGCATTGTGGGAATTCACTCTATTGCTAAGTCTACAATCATGAAAACAAATTGTAAGAATTTGGCTAAGTGTAGGTGAAAGTTGTTCCTTTTAACATGATAGTGGGTTGGCATTTATAAGCATGACCATGGTCCACTACATCACATCAACAATGACCTATATACATCTATGATATCATAGATATGATATTGCAGCTAATTAACATAAAGGTTTTATCATATCCTCACGACTGCCTAGAAACTCACCCTCAAGTTAAAACAAAAGTAGGATAAAGTTCCTTACAAAATTTATGGGGTTGTATATAGTCTTGGATACTATGACTTATTTACATGACTAACTCTACTATGAATGCTACATTGTGGTTTAATTTGTGCTTCTAAAATTATCATGCATTGGATAATTGATACATATGAAAAAACAAAACAAAATAGAACAACAAACTCGATGTAGCCTTTAAGTTCTAGGTGATGGTGGCTCCTCCATTGACTTCTTTCCTTTATCGTCAAGATTCTAAAATTGGTATTTGTTTAGGAGTGCTTGAAGTTTCTCTTCCTTATATCTTGGATCATGTACCATCCAGGCGAATTCAAAAATGTTTTTTATAGTTGATACTTCCCATGGGCATGGAAACTATGAAAAAATTTTATTAGCCTTTACATACCAAGCTGTGAATTGTCATCTTTCTTCTTTAAATGCTTTAGCTATTTTTCTCAATTCCTGATAATTTGTCATCCTCCTAGCTAGATTTGTTGTTACATCTCTTTGGTCTTGGTAGCTAGCTTTGACCACTTGGAGCTCAGAGTTTGCAACATGTAGATGATGCTATGCATCCTTTTTGTTTGTGAACTCCTCATATAATGCATGTGCTACGACCACTTGTTTTTCTAGTTTAGTTTTGGGCCTACTTATTGTTAACATGGCCAAATTAGCATATTGAAGATTTTTTAATCCCATGTACTCTGTCAAATCCTCTATTTGCAAGTCTTTGTTTTTGATTTTGGCTTAATAAACATGGGGCAAGACTATGGTTGCTAGTTTGACATTTGTGTCGTGCTTGAGCTAATCTTGGCTTTGACCATTTAGATTTCTTTCTCATTGATTTTTTTGTAAATGTCCACTTGATCCTTGAAATGCTCTTTCAACTATTCATGTTTCTTGGCCTCATTTTGTCATGCACTGATTTCAAAATCTAACATTTGTCATTTTGCATGGACTTCTTCCATTGATAGGATCTTGTTCTCTTTAGTTAATTTTCTCATATTAAGGTTGACTCTAGCAAACTACTCCTTTAGCTAATAAACACTTTCTTTTATTACATTCTTTTGCTTCTCAATGTCAATCAACTTCATATTTTCAGTAGCGATTCTTTTATTCTCCTCTTTTAGGGTACTCAAGGCTTTAGCATGAGCATAGGTTTGTGCTTTTACCATTGAGGCATTCCATGTTTCATTTTCCTTTTCCATCTTCATCTTGGCATATTTGGCCATCAGTTGATACATCTATTCATTCCTCAATTGTTCTAGTTGATTAAGCATAATATATTGTGTAGGGTCTTGCCTTTTTGCTTTTAATGTAGCCAATTCTTCTTGTAGTCTATGCACTTCATTTTTTGCATGTTCAAAATGGTTTTTGCCATGATCAACTTGATCTTGGTTAAAATGAGTTCAGATTGCACTACAGTGATATCACTAGGAATATTAGAAAGATTTTGCATTACTTGCCTAGTCTACATTAGTCAATTTAGAATATCTTCATGCTCTTGTGGGACCATGGACATTTTGACTATGGTTTTAACATCTCTTGCTCTAGTCATATCAATTGGTGCCACAATGGAACATTAAAGAATTATTTATTGTGATATGTGATAACCTCTACTACTCCTACTATCTTGGTGTTTCATAATCAACATTGTGGCTCTTTCTCCTATTTCTAGTGTTATCTAAAAAGATGTAGCATTCCATGATATTTGTTTGTCTAGTCCTCATATTTTCCCACCTACAATGAGATTTGAACACTCATATGTCTTATTGATATTGTAGGTCTATTGGGATTGTATCACACTCTGTACATACTAGAGACCTCTTTATTTCCCCATCTTATACTTTGAGTAATTTGCTGTAAATGGCTCATAAAGGATCTGTAATCTTGCTATGCTAGTGGAGTGGTTAGCCCTAGTCTATTAGCGATGGGTGTTGATCCACTAGATCCTACTTGTTCTATTCCTGTAGTTGGAACATCCTTTGCTGGTGTAAACTTGGCTGCTTCCTCAATGCTTGTTGGTTTCTCTACTTGATCCTTTTTGGGTGACACTAGTTTTGAAATTTTTGCATAGGAAGCTTTTTAGACTTTATGGAGGACATCATTTGTGTAGCCCAAAATTCTTACTTGTCTACACAATCTTCTAATAAGACAAGGAAATAGTAATGTAAGTTTCCTTGTCTTTTCTTCCTCGAAACTTCTTTAGATTTCCAAAAACAATAGATGAGCCATGTTTTCTTGAAATTTTTCCATTAACATAGCACTTTCTCTAGCAGCATAGATGGAAATTCTATTTAATCTTTTGGTTAGGAAGATACAATAGGTCCCAATTTTGAATTAGATTTTCTCTACAATAGACAATCCATTATATTCCTTCTCAGTTGTTTTGTAAGCCCTTTGTAGCCATAACTTCTTTGTATATGTGTCAGACCTTGTAGATATCTATGCAATGCTGGCTCTGACATTGGGAAGATTTAGTGCCTTGGCTATTGCCTCTACTAAATATGGTAATGTGATTCCTTCAATCTTAATAGTAGTATAATCCTGCTTATATTTCCAAAATTGATATACTTTCCCTAGATACTATTGACCATTACATGATAGTGTGGGCTGAAGAGGAGAGGCTTTGAGTTACTCTCGGATATTAGTAGGGGAAAACTCCATGAATGGTCAAAAATTGAGTTCCACAATGACTATGGACATGATGGACTATGGCTTGAAGGCACTCATATGACAACATGAGACATTGTCCTTATTCTTGAGCAGGCTGTACCTCAACTTTAGCTTGTGTGAATTGCTCCATCGGCAGTGTAGGTGGATGGATACTTTAGGATTGGGACTCTTGTTTAACTTGCAGAGTCTGTTCTCCAACTTGTCCTCTTCCTCTGGGTCTCTTATTCCTTTGTTGTAAGGATCCTTTAGTTGCAAGTCTTTTAGGAGCCATCTACAATAAAAAAGAATTCATCTAGGATTTCCTAAGAATTTCAAATAAGTTCCTAATGGTTCATAATCCTCTCTCAGGTCCTTGGATTTAATGAAAATATATCTTTATTACTACTTTTTAGCCCTTATTAGGATTGCAAAGTTAGAAAGATTTTGAAAAGAAACCATTAATTATTGTATTCTCTAATGTGTTATGAATAAGTTAGTTCTTTATGACCTCTCATAATTGTTATTTTCTTGTGATTTTTGTATTTTCTAATGTGTTGTGAACAAGTTAGTTTTTTATGATCTTTCACAATTGTTATTTTCTTTTTTAACATGTATTTGAATGGTTAATTGGGAAGAATAGTTAAGTTTATTAGCTTTTATTTAGTTATTTAGTTCAAATGTGATAAATATTATTGTTCTTACCCTTAATATATTCTTCTATTTGTTAGAAAATTTTAATGCTAATCATATAAATTACATGCAGCATTCTTGCCCATGACTGAGTTGGTCACTTCGTGATCAAGAAAGTTTAAGAATCATGGAAATTGGAGCCATGGTGAGGAAGTTATGAAGCTTGGAAGTTCAAGTGATAGAGGATTAGAAAAATGACATGAACTCCTTATGCTTCAAAATGAGAAGAATGAAGAATTTTTTAACTCCTCGCATGTATTTATAGGGGTTTATATAGGATACATTTTAGATATGACATCATCAATGTGATGTAGCTATGATGTCACCATGAAAATTTTCCATATTTTGAGTGATTTTCGATGGAAAAGTTAAGTGAAATGGATATTCTAAAAGGTATAAATATGACTTAGAGGATTCTTGGTTATGGATGATGCTCAGAATATAGAATTGTTTCATTATTGAGTGTGTAAAAAAAGGAAATTAGGCAAAGCAAATTGATGAAGTCTATAAAAGATGGTTGGTAGAATTTGCCAAATGTATGATCAAAGAGGAATGTATAGGAAAGCAACAATAAGCATATGAGTATTTGAAGGCATAAGATAGTGTGGAATTGGTTATTAGGTATGAAGCACAAGAGTTATATAAGTCGATTCTTCCCAAAGTAGGCTCTAGCTATTAGTGCCATTGTTTAACCACACCTACAAGTGTTTGTAGGTACTCAAGGAGTTGAATGTTAAAACATACCTATTTTTCAAGAAATAAAAGTTAGGATTGCCTCATTGAAAAAATAACATTATATTATACAAAACCATTAAATTATGATTATCTATAACAGTGAGGTGGAATGGAAGTAGTAGGAATTGCAAAAAATGGGATGTGAGGTGTCTTACCATAAGCATAATGAATTCTATGTGTGATGTATAGTTAAAGTAATTAGTAGCCCTTTTGTCCAAGATTCAAACCAAGTCCATAGCACTTACTAATGACATTTCATTGCATCATCTGAAAACTAATAACCACATAACTCTCACAACCGCAAAGAGTATGAACACTTAGCAGTTGATGAGCGACGAGGTACCCCTATGGTTAACCATACAAATATGAGCATTTTATGCACGATCTGGTCGAATTCCAAGGACTAAGTGCTTATGCGCCCTTGTGGAACAAGGACGAGTTGATTGATCGTTGTCTTCCCAAGCTTACCTGCATTTCATGATTGTATGATTAAGTAAACTTGAGGCATATGATTTTTATAGCTTTTCTGTTTTTATGTCCTACGCTAGTAAGGGAGGAGAGAGATAACTAAGTGACTAATTTAACTTAACTACTTATTAACTAACTTCTAACTAGTCCTAACACCAGCATCTGTTCCCACTTGCCGTACACATTCTGAACTAGTGCAACACTGCTGGGATTACCAAACACTAATTGTTACTGGGTTACCAAGCATTACACGCATGCTCAAAGTGGTCGTGCTTGTGTACTTTGATGATTTTCTTAATTAATCAAAATGAATTGTTGTGCTAATAACATAAATGTAAAGTGCATAAAATAAAAGAAATTCATAAGAAAATAAAATAAAATAAATGCGTAAGTAAAAAAATCTCAAGTGCTGCAAGGATGAATCAAAGAGCTCATATTTATTGCCGTACACAAGGTGTGCTTAGGTACACAGTGCTCGAATAAAGATTTGTCCACACTTAGACCTCCTACTGTGGACACTTGGAAAATATTCTAACTTTTAAACAGACTGCAAGAGCTTTGCTACTTGACTACTGAAAGACTTCCCTAATTGTGCGCTTGGGCATTACATTTATAGGCTTGGGAGCAACTACTCTAATAATTAGAGTAACCACTCTAATAATTAGAAGAACTGCTAAAGTAACCGCTAGAGTAACCACTCTAATAATTAGAATAATCTGGTAGAGTAACTGCTCTAATAATTAGAGTAACCACTCTAATAATTAGAATAAACCGGTAGAGTAACTGCTCTAATAATTAAAATGAACCACTAGAGTAACTGCTCTAATAATTAGAATAACTGCTAGAGTAACTACTCTCATCATACCCCCACAACTGAATGAAAACTTGTCCTCGAGTTCCTTACAAAATATTGGGAAGGTATGGGATTATTAACTAATTGACAACTGACGGTGGAATGGGATGAAAAACTCAATGTGCCTAGTGAATGGGATCAATAAGCATATTACAACATTAGTGTTCATGACCATTGTGGGAACACTTGTACATAAATGACATTTAAGCCTTTATTTAGTAGCTTGAAGAGAAAAATAGAGAGAGAAAGAAGATGGAGTGTGTTTCTGTCAATGCTGAGATTGCACCTTCCGTTGTTTATCCATAGGCATGCCACCAAACTTTCTCCTTTCATAAATGCTCTAGTTCTGGTCCATTTGGAGTGCTTCCTCCAAGCTTAGTCCACTGTTTGTATGATCGCCATATGCACACACAACATAGTCACAAATAAGCAAGGATAGATAAACCAAAATGCAGTTGATACCTTGCCTCGATATGAAGCACATTAGTTGAGCTGTGGTTATGGCAGAAACTGGTTTGAAGATTTATCACTGGAAATTACCCAAAGTGTAGGGGTTAGGTAATTAGTAAAAAGGAAAACATTAAAAAATTTGTGCCAGGACCCCCATGACTAAGAGCGAACCTCCAGTAGCTATAAGATGGAAAAACATGAGGAATAAGAAAGATGAAAAAAATAACAACGGAAATGCCAATAAAATGGATGTCATGGATGGGGATGAAACAAGAAATGATTGATTATAGGAAATGTTTAAGGGAAAGAAGTTAACAATTGCACAAAAAAGAAATGCCAGTGGGTTCTCCCCAAAGCAGGCTCATGCCCTTTATGCCCTGACAAACCCACAAACCAAAGAGTTTGTAGGCTCTAGGAATATCATTTGGAAGCAAGAGTTAAAAACTTACTCACAAGAATTTACCAAAGAAAAATAATGCATCAACCCAGAACAGACTAATGATAAAACTAGCAATGAGGTGGAAAATGGAAAGAAAGATGGAGAGGAGAGAATGGAATGAAATCCCAAGAACAAGGTTATGTAAAGCCCCTTGTGTATTTCATGGTTAAGATAACTGAGTAAAACTCATCCCAAATCTAGACTCAAACCAACCACATTCAATGACCTCGCATCAATACACTTGACTAATCCATNTTGAAGTCACACCCTTTTCATCCTTTGAGTCTTTCCTTGGTTTGAAAAATACCCAGCCACTAATTTATTAACAAGTTTACTTAGGAAAAAGGGACTATATAGTTCCAAGCCAAAGGATACCATAGAGTTGTATGGATGAGTGGATGGTGTGGAATCACTGCTTGTTTTACCAAAAGAACCATACCTTAATATTAGCATCATAATTCAAAGGTAAAAACCAAACATTAGCAATCAATATGATATAATTCAATCCACCATCATGAGCACTTATTAGATGATGAATAAAAGTAAATCAAGTAAACAAAGAAATAGTAAAAACATGAACGATAGTGTAAAACAAAAATAAGAAAATTTGAAAGAATTTGTAAAACAAAAATTCAAAAAGAATTGAGGGCCTAGAATGGTTAGCATAGGTGGCCATCTCCCCCACAACTAAGTTGGAAGGAGGAGATCCAAAATAGTGAGAAAAGTTGTTCATTAATAGAGGTACCATGTGTACTGGCTATGCTAAGCTCATGGAAAGGTTTGGTTTGTTATAAGTTGACCAACAGTTTCTCGTTTGGGCTCTCAGGTTTGTATATTGTCATGACCCTTGAAAGAAAAGTTGTATAAATAATATAAGGTCCTTCCCATAGTGTTTGAAATTTAGTACGTTGTGGCACATGTGTGGGATTCTAGTAGAGAAACTTATCTCTCGGTTGATATTTAACTTTCCTAATCCTTAGGTCATGACGTTGTTTATTGAATACCTTGTGCAATTTGTTAGATGACAGGGTAGCTAATCGGTTTTGATCTAGCAAGTTAAGGGTTACTCACCATTTTTTCTGTGCTAGATCAAGGTCAAGGTTGAGGTCACATGTCGTGGATAGTGTACGGAGCTTAGTTTGAATGGGAAGCATTGGTAACTTACCGTATACTAACTCATAGGGAGAGTAGCCTGTAGGGAGTTTTCATGTGGAGTGGTATGCCCAAAGAGCATGATTCAGTTTAGTGCTCCAGTCTTGCCTAAACTTGCTAATAGTTCTTATCAATATCTTTGTAATCTCCTTGTTGGTGACTTTGGCTTGACCATTTTCTTGGGGGTGGTATGGTGTAGTCAATTTATCCTCAACCCCTAAGTGTTGCATTAATTTCTAAAAAGTTGCACCTGTGAAGTGTGTACCATTGTCTAAAATAAGTGCACGTGGCATACCAAACCTGTTTATGATTTGTTGTTGAACAAATTGTGCAGTTGGGAATGATGTACAATCCTTAATAGTAGCTGCTTCTACCCATTTAGTTAGGTAATCAACAGCAACAATGATATAGGCTTTTCCATTGGACATTGGTGTAATTAGCCCCATAAAATCAATTCCCCAAATGTCGAAGGGTTCTAATGGTTGGATCCATTGTTGTGGACCCTCCATTCTAGTAGTCATTCTCCCATCATGTTGACAGTGCTCACAAGATTGGATGAATTGATGGGCATCCCGAAACAATGTAGGCTAATAATATCCTGCAAGCAAGATCTTGATGGCCATTCATCTCCTAGCGTAATGATCCCCACAAGGACCCTCATGAGTGTCTTGGAGAACTCATAGTTGATCTATATCAGGAACACACCATCGAACCAAGCCATCGGAACATACTTTGTAAAGTTTCCCATTGATTTTGATAAAGTACTTGGTTTGGTGAAGAAACTATTGTTTCTTCTTAAGGTTTAACTCTTGTGGTATTTGTTGGGTAAGGAGATAGGTAAGAATGCTACTGTACTAGTTTGTCTCCATGGGTGATTGATTATTCACTACACCTGCAAAGAGGAATTTATTTGGGAAATAATCAGAAATTGGATACTCATCCTCTTTGTTGTCCCATCACAACCGAGATAAATGATTAGCAACTACGTTCTCGGTGCCTTTACGATCGATCATCATAAGATCAAACTCTTGTAAGATTACAAGCCATCGTATGATACGAGGGCTTACCATTGGCTTATTCATGAGGAACCTTATTGTACTATGATCTAAATGTATATATACTTTATATCCTAATACATAGTGTCTAAGCTTTTCTAGTGCAAACACTACAACCATTAATTCCTTCTCTGTGGTAGTGTAGTTAAGTTGGGCACCAACGATACTTCTACTTACATAGTGGATATAATAAGGACACTTCTGGTGATCTACCTGTGTAAGTACAGCTCCTAAGGCATAGTTGGACATGTCAGTCATGATATGGAATGGTTTGAACCAGTCAAGAGCTTGTAGAATGGGTGTTTCTACTAGCTTTTGTTTCAGAGTTTGAAAAGCTAATTTGCATTCCCCAGTCCACTCAAAAGGTACGTCCTTTTTCATTAATTCCACCAATGGTTTGACAACCTTTGAAAAGTTCTCAATAAATCTCCTATAGTAGCCAATATGTCCAAGTAATGATCGAATATCTTTTATAGTTTCTGGTTGATGGGTAATTCCTTGGATAACTTTGATTTTCTCGGGGTCTACCTCTATCCCTATGTGTGAGATTTTTTGCCCTAGTACTATGCCCTCTTGGACCATCAAATGGCTTTTCTACCAGTTGAGCCTCAAATTTATTTCTACACATCTTTTTAACACTTGCTCTAATTGGTCCAAGGCTTGATCAAAGTTTTCTCTATAGGTGGAGAAATCATCCATAAAGACTTCTACACCATTTCCTATATGCTATTAGAAGATGCTTAGAACTAGTCATTAAAATGTTGTAGGGGCATTTCATAAGCTAAATGACATCTGTTTGTATGCAAACATTCCCCAAGGACTGGTGACCGTAGTTTTGGCTTGGTCTTCTAAGGCTATTTGTATTTGATTATATCCACTATATCCATCCAGAAAACTGTAGTAGCGATGCCCTGCGATTGTGTCTAAGACTTGGTCAACAAATGGTAATGGAAAGTGATCTTTGAATGTTGCCATATTTAGTAGCCTAAAATATATGCACATCCTCCATTTGCCTCCCTTTTTAGGCATAATAACTAAGAGGCTAACCCATTTGCTATCAACAATGGGGTATATGAACCCAACCTTGAGAAGCTGTTCGATTTCTTCCTTGGCTACTTACTTTAGCTTTGGGTTCAAACGCCTTTGTGGTTGTCTTTGAGGCTTCATGGAGGGGTCAGTGTAAATCCTATGTTGGCATATCCTAGGATCTATTCTAGTTAATTTGGGATATGACCAAGTGAAGGTTTTTGACCATCTATTGAGTCGTTCTTCTTTTTGTTGAGGAGCAAGCTTAGCATTGATAATTACCAGTTTTCCATTTTTAAGGAACATGTATTCCATACTAGTGGGAAATGGTTTCAACTCAAGGGGTTCCTGCTTAAATTTCTTAGGGATTTCCAACTTCCCCCAATTAACATTTTCAAGGTTNCTTTCTTGATTAGCTGTTAGCCACTGGGTGTCTTCCTATCGTGTGGCTACCGCATATAGGAATCTTTGTATGTTAATCACTTGTGCACATTGATTGCATGCAGGCAATGTTAAACTTTGCACAAACCATGACCTTTGCATGCAATTACACCATGTGTCATTGTATGCGATGCACGGAACTTTCTTCTTATCAATCTTTCTAAATGTATTTTTCTTTGATATTTCTAGGAAAAGATTGTGGATTCCTAGGCATGCATCAATGGTTCTTAGCCATGCTCTTCCCATTATGATTGGAAAGTCCCCCTTACTATTGTTTACCTGAATCACTAGGAAGCCAGCTAGGTACGACCATCCACAAATAGTGATAACAATGTCTTCCACCAGTCCCAATGGCATAGTGATGGACTGGTCAGTCAACTCTAGATGAATGTTGCTCTTTTTCAATGGAGGAAGGTTTCAGGCCTTGTACATTTGTTGAGAAATCAAGCTGACACTGGAACCTGAACCCAAAAGATCCTTTCATGATGCATTTCTAGCAATTTGTAAGTATATCAGAGGACTCATAGGATCAGAGAATTTCCTAGGAAGGTGGCCAGCTTTGATCCAATCGGTGATTACATGTGTTAGCATGACCATATGCATTGAGTGTGGTGATTGGATTGAAGGAGGCTCCGAAGTTTTGATTGATACTAAGGTGTCTAAGGAATTAGCCGCTTGTGATTGCAAGGACTTGGTTGGACCGCTGGTTCTAAAGAAAGGTATTTTCTTCATGTGGTTGTTGGAACCAATAGCAAGTTGAGAGTTAACAGTCCTCATGGCATTACGTTGTTGAGGCTGGGTAGGGATTTCACCTTGCATAGTTGGAGTAGGTGGTAGTGGAGCTATTGGTGGAGGAGATGCAACCAGATGAGAACGATGATATGCTTGCAGAATATCACCCCTAGAAGAGGGAGTCCCATAATACTTGCAAGCTTGGTAGTGAGGTTGAGGAGTGATGTGACCAGTAGAGTCACGTGGGGAGATTGGCTGCTACATGTAATATCTATATGGGTCAGGTTGACGGTAAGGATACTGTTGCCTTGGTGGTGCAATTTCCCATGATTGTGGGTGTTGCCACTATTGATATTAATCAATCAATTTTGGTGGAGTTCCACTTGGATAATATGTTAAGGGTTGGTGGAACTGTCTTGGGTTACCTTGGGGGTAAGGTAACCTTCAGGGTGCTTGTCATTTGTTCAATCATGGGTTGAGTGCATACACCCCAAACTCTTGTAGATGTGAGATTATAGGGCAACATCTCTTAAGATGGTCATATTGACATATTTCACATCCACTATCATTGTCTGTTGCCAACTCCACAACCTCTTCAATGATGGCAACTTTTCCCTTACCCTTGCTACGTGCATGTTCAGCTTCTCTTTTTTTTCTTTTTTCGCAATTACTAACTTTCTCTCTAGACTCTACTATTTTAAGAATAGATTGAAATCTATTTTCTAGGGAATCCTACATTTGATCTACCTTTACTTTTGATGTCAAATTTTGGATAGGAAAAGTTTTCCTATTCACCATCTCTTCGAGTGGTGACTCTTCTCCATCCTCACAAATTCTTACTCCCCTCTTTCAGAGGGAAGGATCTCAATTATACTCTTCTACACTTTCTCTCTTCTATAGCTCACCTTCTTCTTTAGCAACTTGCTCTAATAGTCTTTGAATTTGATGGGACCTAAGCTCGGATAGTCTTCCTTGGGCATGAGTCCCAAGGGTTCTTCTCTTTTCATGCATAAGCCCATCTACGAGATGGTACAGTTGATCCCTTTACAAATAACCATGGCCAGGACAACGATGTAACAATGCATAGTATTAGCCCATGGCAACATCCAAGGGTTCATGTCCTCCTTGTTTCTAGCCTTTGATTTACTTTCGCAGGTTGGACACTCAGGAGTACGTTTGGTACTTATTGTTGAACAATTTCAACATGGTACTCCACCTATGAATGCATTTCGGTTCTAAGGACCAGTCCCAGCTTGCTGCTTCTTTAACAAGTGTCCATGGGAACAAATTAAGTTTTTTCCATTCATTTTCTATGTTTTGTAAGGCACACGCATCATGGAGTGCTTGTAAATGATTTTGAGGATCAGCATTGTATCCCCCTTCAAATCGTGGGATATTGTTCATATCTAATCTCTTGATCCTACTATCTTTCTAGTGCCTTGTTGGAATTCTAACAGCCTCAATTATGTCTAACATAGCTTAAGTAGCGAGTAGGGGTTCATCGTGATCGTCTCGTCCATGGCATCTATGATGCCTACATTATTCCCTACTCTCCCTTCTTCTATGTCGTGACTCTCTAGAGTGCCCTCGTCCCCTTTCCTGGTTGTTTNGAGCACGAAGAAGCATGCTTGGGACTGAACAATCAGGAGGTAACG